>CAJNDT010005911.1:0-171272 GCA_905221615.1 Symbiodinium sp. CCMP2592 | reverse complement strand
TGGGTTATTTAATTAATAATAATTGCTACAGTTTACAGAGTGTCAGAGAATACTAAGTTTAATTTAATGTGTGTCACTTTAATATTATTCAATACACAGTCAATATTTAAGTGTGTTGGCCCGGGCTTGATCATTTTCCCAACACGATTGATTCATGTAGTCAGGTCTGAGACTAAGACCAACACTTGATAAGTGCAACAACCTTCCAAAATACATCAAGGCTTGGCAGTGTCATGGCCTATCTGACTCTGGTGGCATATGGTGGTGGCTTGATCGGGAAGAAAGACTGGCAGAGTCAGTCCAGGATGGAAAGTATCAGACACTACAAGCCCGCAGCATTCACTGGAGAGTCAATAATATTTTGTCTAACCCCAGTGTTTCAGCACAACTACCCGAGTGTCAGCAGAGTCATGAAACACATTTGCCAAAATCGTGAATCTGTTTGGACACTCAGTTGTCAGGCTTCAGAAGCCCGCTTTGAGATAAGTGACTTAAAGTCACTACACACTGCAATGGCAGCAGTCAGGCGTTTGTGCCCAAGGCGACAGGTGCCTGGAAAGAAAGGCAATGCTTGGCACTTTGGAGTGTCAGCTCCAGTAGCCAAGAAGCCAAAAACAAGGGTAAAGAAGGGTTAGTGTCAGTGTCAATCCTACCTAGAAGAGACGAATAGTACGAGCCTTCTCTACTAGGGTTTGTTAGACACTAACCTTTCTGAGTTTCCTTCACTCAGTTGTCAGACCCACAGCTGTGGTCGTATCGAGAGCAATGGGGAGCATGGGGGAAAATGGAGGGTCAACAGTCATTATTGGCGTTTGCTGTCTGGAGAGTTCAGATTGCATGTCCTTCCGGAGAGTCAGCACAGTTCAAAGATGCAGATGTCTTGCCAGGTCGGGCCCCAGCAGCTTGTGCAGGCAGGGTGTTGTGCAGCAGTGTCATTAGTCCAGTGAAATTTTGTTGCAGAGATGCCTCTTCAAATTGCTTCGTCACCTCATTTTAATTAGTTAGATTGGAATTGTATAAAAAGCAACTCAACATTTCTGCATTATTCTATACTAATAAGTCGTCAATCTTGTGACTTCGCAGTCAGGAAAGCCTTCCCAGGGGCCAAGCATCCATCACATGAAGACTAATAGGGTTTGTTATACACTAATATCTTTCTGAGTTTCATTGAGTTGTCAGACCCACAGCTGTGGTCGTTTCGAGAGCAATGGGGACCTTGGGGGAAAATGGAGTGTCAGGCCCCAGCAGCTTGTGCATGCCGGGTTTGCACAGTTGTGCCCGCTTCAGGTAACGCCCATCCAGGGTCACATCGTCGAGAGAACCAAGGCCCGCTGCACATCAGAGGTCAGACTTCGCTGTAAAAGGTATTGGCATATGCATACTGGGTATGCCAATACCTCGATCGTTGGCGCCAACGGCCGAGGTATTGGCATACCCAGTATGCATATGCCAATAGCGTCAACACTTGTCTGAGCGCTTTGAGGTATTGGCTCATGCGTTCTGCACATGTCAATAGGTCGGCCGTTGGCGCCAACGATCGAGGTATTGGCATACCCCAGAATCGAACGTAAAGAGTCTCAGATCTTGCCATCTAGGATCATTCGAGCCACTAGCACAGAGTCAGTGTCATCCGCCATGGTCAACCCTGCCCCGAAAGTGGTGCAGACAAGACGGGCCCCGAAAAAGCCTGACACAGGGTCAGTGCCAGAGCAGAAAGAGCCTTCAGGGTCAGTGCTGCAACTGAAAGAGCCTTCAGTGTCAGTGCCACAACAGAAAGAGCCTTTGGTGCAGCCTTCCGAATCGCCCAAGAGTCAGCTGCCTCCAAGGCCTCAGGCGACTCCCCAGCAGGGGTCACAGAAGCCAGCTTCACCTCCAGCGTCACCGACAGTGAAAATGGCTGAGCAAGAGCCAGAAGTGTCACCTCCAGCTGACGATTTGGTTATTCCTGTGGAAAAGTTGAAGGCAAAGGAGAGCACACCAGTGTCAACTCGCATGCCCATGCCTGCACTTCCGGACGAGGAAGAGTCAAAGACGACTGGAGCGTACATTTTCATGAAGAGTGTCATTCGCTTTGTGCTTGGCTCTGAAATTAGCAACAGATTTAGTTTGCCAGTGTTTCTTAGGGGATTTTATACGCAGACGTCTGACAAATCTAGACAGTGTCAGTTTTATGTTGTAGTTTGATTTGACAATTGATGTCAGTGTCAGTTTCAGGTGCACCAACAACTTCCAGAGCGACTCCAGAGTCATGGCCAGAAGCTGCATGACATCCCGCCCTTGGAGATCACATGTGACAAGGCCAGAGTAACGAACTACAAGGAGGTGTGGAACCCTGACAATTGCAGTGTCAGTGTCACAAGAACCTCGATGTATGAAGCTGGTGGATCCATCTACTGGCTGGACCCGTTTCCCTTGGTTCTCCAGGGTCAGGGTCATCCGGGCCACAACCGTCTTCTTCTTGAAGAACCTTCGGTGTCAGAGGTCATTGAGGTTCAGACTGCCTTGATGCACAGTGTCAGCAACAACTCCAAGAAAGTGTCAGGAGTCAGGCTGCATTTCTCAGCCCCGTTCCTGGCAGAGTCAAAAGATCTCGGTCGACTTCCTGTGTGGCCTAAAGGGTTGCAGCTCATTGCAGGGTCAGCCAGGCTTTTCGCTTGGTACTTGAGCATGGGCCAGGCTTTGGATGAAGAGTCAACGGCCACTGTGCTACCGCCCCTGGAAGAGTCAAGAGTCTGGGAGCTCCACACAATGGCCTTGAGTGTCACGATTCGGGCATTCAATCTTGATGAGAAAGAGTTAATCATAGAGGCCTTGAAGCACTCAGAGAGAGTCAGGGTCGGTGCTTTGGCGGATAGCTTCCACACCTTCGCAAAGAGGGTCAATGCGATCGCTTCTGAGGGCAGCCAAGCATCTGTGTTGAAGCGCTTTGAAGAGTCAGGTGTGAAGTTCAATGGTCAGAGAGTCAACACGACCATGTTGCAGGGTGCGATCAAAGTGGCCTCCCTAATGACAGAGTCACCTGGCATAGAGCAGACCCTGATCCAGATTCAGCGTCAATTCGGCCGTGATGTTTGGAGCAGCTCCTACACCAAGTTGTCACGACTTGTACAGCTATGCTCGAAGCAGTTGTCATTGTTTGGTTGGCAACCACAAGAGTTAGGGTCACTGGTGCAGTTCTGTCTGGATAGCTGCTTAGTGTCACTCCTGAGGGAGCACGGCGACACCAGCTTCTACACCCTAGGAGTCATCGACAAGGCTGGTGGTGGTGGCTGGGCACAGACCACATGTGTCAAGGCCTTCCTTCTCAAAGTTGTCATGGACATGGTGAAGGTTGCTTCGTCCCAGGGTCACAGCAGCGCACCCAATCCTGAGAGTGTCAAGATCATGAAGGCCTTGCAGAAGATCAGCAGTCCTTTGCGGTTTCATGAGTCACTACCCTTGGAAACAGGGTCAATGGTCGATGCCTCCATGTCAGATGAAACTCTGACTCGGTGAAGTGTCAGAGAAGAACGAGAACAAGGCCGACATTCCTGCCATGGAGAGAGTCAGTGGCGATCTTTGCAAAGCCGGCAAGTTGTCATGCGAGCTCTTCCGTGCCCTCCTGGAGTGTGATTTCGAGAATGACCTCAAGGCACGTCCTCAGTGTCAGTGTCACTTTTTGTGCATGAGAGACATGTAGTAGTGTCGCACACATGTGGTTCCTTTGTGAAAGCATGCCTGCATCCGCTGATTCAGGCAGCTGTCAACTTCAAAGATCCGCTGGAGTGTCTGCTGGAGGACTCCAAGTCCAAGAAAAGCTGCACCGAGATCGCAGCGTCAGTGTCAGCCACAGTGACAGCTCTGACGAACCTCACCTCTTCGAGTGTCACTGCCTCCACTTCACCTCCAGTGTCATTCCGTGAACTTGTTCGGCGAACTTCGAACCCAAATGACGATGAAGTTGAAGAGTCAGATCGTCAGAAGGAACGCCAACATGTCTGGTCACAGGGTCAGAAGCTCCGAAGAGAGCATTGTCAACTTGGGATTTGTGCAGGCAAGTCGAAAGAGTCACTGAAGACACTGTTCGACAAAACAAGTGTCAAGTCGTGGAGCGGTAAGCTCAACGAGAGTCACCGGCTTTTGGTCTTCTCGATGGACCTCTTTGTCGATGGCAAGAATGCCTGGAACGGCCTCCCGAGTGTCAACAGTGACGACGTCACCCCTTTTTTCGACTACCTCAACAAGTGCCACGTCAAGAAAGAGTCAGACTTTATTCTGCTGCTGGATGGATGCTCTCGAGAGTCACGAAAGCTCATCGAGGCTCACTTCCCCAAGAGTCACGAGGTTGGCATCTTCTACTCAAACCGCAAGAGGGTCAGCACCCGGGCAAGGAAAATCTTTGCTGGGTCAGAGTCATTTGAGCGAGGCTATTTGATCCCTCCTGTCCCCCGTGTCAAGATCAGTGTCAAGGACCGGACAGACGAGTTCCAAGCACCCTGGAAAACCACCGACAAGAAGTCAGGCAAGCGTCAGAAGACTACCACCCACGACCTCAATTTCTTCGGTGTCCCCCAAGTGTCATGCCGGCCCAAGATCAGTCTCGAGAAGAAGCAGCAGATCTTCGCAGGGTCAGACTGCACTCCCAAGCATGCGAGTGCCAGCTGCCCTCTCTTCTACCAAGAGACCAAGAGTCAGGAGTTGTGGAGAGCCCTCCTTGGGGCCCTGGACGTGTCATGTGTTGTGGCCCTCACACCAGGGTCAGGCTGCCTGGGTTGTGTTTGTCTGGAAGACGGGCTCAGTTACGTGAGCGTCACTCGACATGAAGTTCACAACTCATGGTTGTCAAATGTGCTCGACCTGAAGGCTCTCCAGCTCATAGCGTCAAAGGACAGCGACTACTTCGACCAAGACTTGGGCCCACTGGTCGAAAATCACTTCGCAGATGTCATCCTCGAGCAGCTGAACGAGGGTGATGCTGACTCAGAGTCAGAATCAAGTGCGGCCGACGATGGTGATGACAGGTGACGAGCAATTTTGTGTTTCAAGCAGTGTCAGCAATGTCCCTCCTTTTCAGACCATCACATGGAACATATGTCGAAAATAATAGTCGTCGTATTATATTACGACTGTCATTCATCATTGGGTCACTAAGAAAGAGGGGTTGGCTTTCACTGCAGAGTCGCAGTGTCATTCCTGCTGAGTTTTGGAAGCAAAAGCAGCCGGTGGTCAGTTTCAGAGTCAGAGTCATCGCTGCAGTTGACTACATTGTCAAGTCACGATGCACCGTCACGCAAATTTGTGGTGCATCATAATGACACAGTTTTGATGCTTGCTTGCGCGAAAAAGACGAATCATTGCTGAGTGTCAAGTGCCAGCAGCCAGTGCCAGGTTGTCATGCTGAATTCCCTCTTTAGGTTCGCACTTGGCAGTTTGTTCAACTCTGTTTGTCAGCTGTCAATATCAGCCTTCGGCCGGCCAGGTGTTTTTGCAGATCCGTGTGCACGGTGTTTTGCCGGGGACTCAATGTGTATGCAAGATCAGGCCAGTGATTGATTGAATCATGTCAGCTGACGCAGACTTTTTTCCACATGCATGCAGCCTGTGAGCTTCTGCTGCTCGTCCGAAGAGCAGAGTCAAGTTGGATTTAATGGTCAGTCAGTACTATATGAAAAGATTATATTAATTGTGTTGAGAAGCTGCAGTTGGTATTCTGAAGTAGCACAAATTAAATGGATATTGATTTCAGATTCATTAATGCCAGTTGCATCATGAACACTTAATCCTGAACTAGTTGTTTTGGGTGACTTAAAGAATAATAATTTAATATTAAGAATTTAGTTAATATTGAAATTTAAGACATATTAAATAATCTAATGTAATCTTCATCGTTGACTGCAAGCCAGCTAGAGAAACCGCTCATTGCATTCAGAGTGTCAAAACTAGCAACGGTGTCAGACAGCGAAAATTAGAGTCGGACAGAATGGTTTTCTTTCGTGACCATGGAAAGCCGCAGTCGCAACCATTGCAGTGTCTCAACAGCTGGGTTCGCCCAATGCTCTGCCAGTGTCAGTCCTCGAGGACTTCCTGGCTCCAGGAACATGGTCTGCGAGATGCGAGTGTCAGCTCCGTCCATCTTGATGTGGGCACGGATTGCAGTGGGGCTGATGCCCCGATCTTTGCACTGCACGCCCTCGGACTCAGTGTCACTCACAAGGTCGCTTCAGACAAGATGAAACATTGTCGAGACTGGATTGTGCAGACGTCAAAGCAGCGGGGCCAGAGTCAGCCACAAGTTTTCGAAGACATGGTCAGTCGCCACCCTAGTGAACTGCCCAGTGTCAACAGCTATTACGGTGGTTTCCCTTGCAAGCCGTGGTCAAGACTCAACAACAGGAGTCTCTTTTTCGAGAGTCAGGACTTTGCTCCCTTCAAGGCCGGGCGGGTAATGTAACACCATTGGCAGGGTCATTCGGTAAGCTGTTCCCTGTAGTGTAGCATCCTGCAATGGGCTGACACATTGATATGACACATTAATAGTCACTACTTAGCAGAGTATCTCATTTTGGTTTCAATATTATAGATATTTAATTGGCTTAAATTGAATTATTGTTTTTGTTGCCTATAAATAAGTAGCAGATATAATATATAATAATTTTATGAATTACAATACATCAATGCAGGCTATGCTGGAAGTGACTCTGGCCTTGACACCAGCGTTAGCCATTTTCGAGAACGTTGTCGGGATCCTGCGGTTCATCTCCGACATAGCGTCAAGGATGCAGTGCCTGAGGCCATATCGCCTGTTCCACTTTGTCGTTTGCCCGACGATGCTGGGACATAGTGTCAGGCGTCCAAGAGTTTATATTTTGGCACTGAGGAAGGACCTTTTGATCACAGACAATGTAGAGTCGCTTCAATCATTGGGTTGCAAAGTTTTCAACTCTATGAAGCGCCCTTTGAGTGTCAGCCTACATGATCGTCTTTTGGGGAAGGATCATGAGCTACAGAGTCTTTATCCAGAGAAAGAGAAGTGTCAGAGACTCCAAAAACCCAAGCCCACAACATGCAAGACTAGAGTCAGAGGGAAAAGGCCACCTGTCCAAGAGTGGGAGCGTGAGCATGCTGTGTTTCGAAAAACGCACCGACTGGACACTTGCAGAGTCATAGCTGGTGGTGACTCTGGACTCACACCGCGGATGAAAGACGCACTGCAGCTGACATACCAGTGTCACAGCAAGGATGACTTGGTTGTGGATGTGTCACAGTCTCTTGGCCGCGGTGCCTGGGCTTGTGATGGCTACTGCCCTTGCATCACTCCAGGGTCAGTGCTGTACAGTGTCAAAAGCCAGAGTGTCATTACCCCTATGGAGAAGATGATTCTACATGGTTTCCCAATGGACCAGCTGGAACCGGTGTCGATAACAAGCAGTCAGCTGTCAAGCCTTGCAGGCAACACCATGTGCCTCGGCAAATGTCGTTTCGAAACCTATATCAGTAGTGCCATAAAAACCACCCCACCTCACACAGCGACAGCCCAGGCACATCGAGGTCGTCGCAGCGGTCACACTGGTGGGTCTGAGCCTTCTCAGAGTCAAGGACATGCGAAACAATGGACGGCCAGTGTTACCAGACAACTTCGACAAGGCTTTGCTTCTACCACTCTTTGCAGAGTCACAGTCACTACCGAATCAGAAGGGTTCAAGAAAGAGAGTCAGGAGGGTGCTTGCGAAGAAGACCAAGAAGAAGCTCGGCAAGAAGTCAAGAAAGTCTGCTAGGCATGAAGCGTCACGGTCTCGGACGAAGCTTCGGCGATCAACGTCTGGTTGGGGCAAGCGTTATGCACTGCACCGTGCTTTTGATGTCGATTAGCGATGTCAGGGTCAGTGGTCACACTGCTGACTTGAAGGCTTAGTGTCACAGCTCGACTGCAGTGAGTCATTGCCGACTTTGCCAGTGTGGGTGTGTCACGTGAAGACGTCACGTTGTGGTCTTCCCACATGAGATGGCAGGTGTCATTGTGGAAAAAAGGACACCTGCTTATTTTGAGTGTGCAGGGGCATTGTTAAACCGTGGTTGTCGTGCGTGCTTCGGGAGAGATTTTGCCCAGTAGTGTCACCTTGCACACTCAGATCACAGCACTGCCTCCTGACCTTGTATCTCCGAGGTGTCAGTGTCATACTGCGGCTCCGAAGTGCTGCTACTTTTGCTGGGCAAAGCAGCAGTCTCAGAGTCCTGGGCCTTCGTATTGGCATGCCACTATTTTCTGAGGCTGCACACTGTGTCATTGAGGCACTGACTGTCTTTTGCTGCATATGTTGATGGCTCTTATGTGAAAGGAGACTGGTCTTTGACACATGGGAGGGTTATGGACACTTATTAATAGTTTCAGCCAAGATTCCTCAATGTGGAGTCGTTCCATGTCTCTCTAAGCCTCTAAGCTGTCAGACCAAGGAGCAGCTGGAACACCGACCTACCTTGGGCGAGGCCATGCCGGTTGAATGGTTGTGGCACGTGTGAAGTGTCAGACAATAATAGTATAATTTATTGCTATGACACTATTGGTCGTAATCATTGTCTCACACATACACCAACTGTGTCCGATCCAGGTCAGTGTCATGGTCCAATTGCTCGGCCTTGCAGAAGGCTCAGCTTCCAGAGGGTGAGTGTGACCTCAAACAGCTTGGAAGTGCTTGCCATGTTTCCTGGGGCTGAGTGTCATGTCGCAACTGCAGAAGGGAGCTGAGATCTGAATATTTAATTCACTAGTCACAGTTAAACAGTATTTAACGAACAATGACACTGACTTTGTCGCTGAGTCAGTCCTGTGTGCTGGGACATTCGGAGTGGTATCTCAGAGCATCAGTCACTGCAGGCGATGAAGCTGCAAAGCAGCCCAAGCCGGCAAGCAATAGCATGTGTCAGCCTCAGACGTTCGAACAGTTGCTCCTTTGCTCTTGTGGGTATGTCACATGATGGGTCCATCGTGGTCGAGCAACATTGCCTGTATGCTTGGAGCATCCAATGCAAGAGTACAGTGTTACTGGCACACTCTGTTTAACAGTTTTCTCAGTCAGTCATGTTGTGAGACGGCATTCTGATGCAGATTCAGTGTCTGATGCACGGCTTTGGGAACACAGCCTGAATATGCTGAAGGTGTTAACTTTTCGACGACATGATTCAGGGTGAAAGTGTCAAAACGCAGCACCAATTATATCTCCTTTCTCTGTGAGGTCAGTGTCAGACGATGGGGAAGTTGCGAGGCCTGTTCTGTCTTTCCCCATGTGGCAGGCAACAGGTGTCATGTTAGATTCAGCAGGAATCCCTGGGGTTTTGTCCTTGGTTTGAACTGCTGCTTCATGACACAGTGCACCTGTGATTCATTGTCAGAGTCATTCATTTGCAGCAACAGGCACAGAGCATGTAACAAACCCTGCCGAACCCCGCACGAACGCTAACCGTGCCAGGGTCAAAGCTCCATTGCTTCGTGGCTTACCTGGCATGATTTGGACAGTGTCAGGCAGTGTCAGAATCCTTGGTTGAATTGCGTCATTTACGACAGCAGTGTCGCAGTGTGCACAACAATAATGTTGCTGTTTCGGCCTCTCAGAGTTACAGTGTCACCGCCCGTTTAGAGTCCAAGATGGTCTGCAGGATGTCAGAGCCAGCCCAGAGTCATAAGAAGCGTCAAGGATGGAGAGTCATCACGAACTGGGTGGACGAAGGGCGATACTCGGTGGAAAGGCTGAGGCGAAGACGTGACGAGTTGCGAGTGTCAGCTCCTTGCACTGGATAGTAACGTTTAACAGTAGTCATATTTATTGAGTTTAGACTTAGACCTAATCTGCTTGTCACTGTGGATGTGATTTGTGCCCGGCTTTATTGATTGTGATGGGAAGATAGTAGAGTCTGTCTGTACTTACGATGTGAAACAGCAGGTGTCATTCACTGTCTATCAATGACGAATGAGTATGATTTCTCGAATATGTTGTTCTGATTATTTTATTATTAGTCTGACAGTTCTTGTCGTCGTTATAACTGCAGCAGCAGCTACAGCTGATGGTCGGAATGACTGACTGTTGTGATATTACTCTGCAACAGTTAATAAACAACACTAGCTAGTTGACATCATCCGAGGTGTGGGCGAATGCCAAGCCGTTGGAAGACCGCCTCACCAGGGTCATCGAATGTGCCGACAGGTATGATGCGAGAATGGCTGCAGAGTCAAAGAAGCAGGCCCAGTGTTCTGGTGAAGGTGCAGTGTCGGAGGCGAAGGCCGAGGGTCACGATGATATTATTATGACGACACCTCGCCCACAGTCTGGCGATGTGCAGATGTCATGCTCGGACTCGCAGACTCAGAGTCAGACTCAGAGTGATGTCGAGGTGTCCTGCTCTGTTTCACAGATTCAGAGTCAGAAGGTCGCAGGGTTCCTTGAACGAAAGAACGCCTTCATCATCCAGTGTTAGTCGTGTCACTTGGAGCCCGAGCTGCTTTTGGGATCCACCGGGGATGTGGAACCTGTGTGGCAGTGGCAGTGTCAATCCAACTTTAATTAATAAGAATGCCCGTGCGTTCAGTGTCACTAGACACGGATGCATGCTGCTGAGCGTCAAGAGCTGCAGCGCCATTCAAAAAAGATGAGTCAGAACACTGCCAAGCACTGACTGTGCAGCTGTCAGTTGCCAGGTTTCCATGGTCCGATCAGTGCCATTGCTGTCCGAGGCTCAGCAGTTGAGGTGGTTGCTAAAGCAGTTGTCATTGGTTGGTCTGTCAAGATGAAATGCCAGTGGTCACTGCGGCTTCTTGGCTCCAGTCTGTCAGTGTCATTGCCGTCCGTGTCCCTTTCTGATCCCTTGTTGTCAGTTGCAGAGTCATGGCGACCTTCTACGCCTGTCTTTCCAAGAGAGACTTTGTCCCCACTGCGGCGGACTTCAGTGTCAAGAAAGGGACGGTTTTCCACCAG
Organism: Symbiodinium sp. CCMP2592; assembly: GCA_905221615.1. Classification (NCBI taxonomy): domain Eukaryota; class Dinophyceae; order Suessiales; family Symbiodiniaceae; genus Symbiodinium; species Symbiodinium sp. CCMP2592. The sequence goes on along the minus strand of CAJNDT010005911.1, from coordinate 160,329 downwards.
AGTGAGCTGGCTGCTTTCTACGTGCCCTGTCAGAGTTTACAGGGTTTGCTATCAGCAGGGTTAAATGTCTTGAGCATCCTGCAGCAACGACAGACACACAGGTAAGTACTTCAGGTTCAACTTAGGAGTTGTCAGAAGGCAACTCGCTGAAACTAAGACCAGTGTAATAATTCAAAATAATAGCTACCATAGTAGCTAATTGTTGTTACTGTTGTTATTTGTGTATGCACAAAAAAGCAATACTATAAATCAGAGTCAACTTCACCAAACAGAAGGTAGTAACTTCCTCAACCTTCCGAAAATATCAAACCCGGAGGACAGCCTGTCAGTGTCAGCGAGACGCTTGGGATTCTCAACGTCGATGTGTCACGAGCCAACCTTAGAGTCAGTAACCCCCCGTGCTCTGCAGACATTTCGCGATTCCAGAGTCATGTTGTCCATCACACTGGGGGTGGAGGCCCAGAGGGCTTTCTGTGATGGCATCTTGACTCCATCGGGGGGTGGCAGCGTCACTTGCAACCGTGCCCTGACCGTTCTTGCGGGGGGCCCGGAGCAGCAGACGAAGCTCAGTGTCATGAGCTGTCACTTGACTCGGTTTGGGAGTGTTCCATTTGTGTTCAGTTCGATGTGCTGCTACTGCAGCAGTGTCATCCTCGAGAAGTTTCTAAACATGTCTCTTTTTGAAAGACTGTAGTTTATACTGGACCTGACTTACCAATCAACAACATTCCTGTACCATTCATCCTCAGTGTCATCTCTGAGTGACACCCTGAGGTATCTTCTCCAGCGTCAAGTTTGCAAGGAACGTCACAGGAGCATGTCAAGTGGTTTCGGAGCACTCCATCAGGCAAAGTGTCATGGACAAGAACGACGTTTCCTTCACCTACTACTGTGTGATGATAAAGGAGTGTCAAAAATGGCCTCCACAGTCGTCAGACTTTTTCACAATGTTCAACTTCATGAAGACAAACACCAAGAGTCACGAACAGACCTACTGTGTGGAGGGTCATGACAACATCGTCTTGTTCGAATCAGTGTCAGATGCTGGCATGGCCTGGCGACTCCAGACCAAAGGTGTTCTCGGTTGCAATTGTTGTATTGCAAAGTTGTCATGGCCATCCGAAGTCTTGCTCCACCACTCCAGTCGTCAGCTGAGCCTGGATGTGGTTCCGCAGACGTCATGCTTTGTGGGCTATTCTGTCCTCACGGGCCAGAGTCAAGCTGTGAATGCTCTCCTCGACCATGCCACGGAGGTCAAGTCACAGTTTGTGAGGGTCAGGCTCACGTCCGAGGAATTCTTGGATCTCCGCCCCATCCTGTCGAAGAGTCAGGAAAACAGGCCAGGTATCATAATTACTATTAAGTCCACGAGTGTCTAGTTTAGTAAAGATGGTGAACAGTAATAGTCGTTTTTTGCTAGCAGCAAACAAGTCGGCTAAGAACAATAACTGGCCATAATAAATATTCTAGACATTGAATTGTCATATATTATTACATATTTTTTAAAGTACTTTTGTCAAACAGAATATTGAGTACAATATAGTCTTATTTATTATGAATAAGCAACACTTATCAGGATTTAACATGCCAACTTTTAAGTTTTACAATAATTATCACAATGTTTACAATATTGTATATATATATATATATATATATATGTCAGTTCGTGGTTTTCAATGAGGTCGTTTACATTCAGTTGCATTCGGTTGTCTTTGTATAACATGATAGGTCAAATTGCACCTTGCAGTCGTGTTGATGTCTGTTTTATTTTGAACATCCTAACATCTTTCTGCCCTCATCCTGGGCAGGAAGCGAGCGCTGGTCATGGAGACCCAGTCAGTGGTCAAACGATCGCTCGCAAAGACGGACCCAGATCTTGCCAAGGAAATCAGTGTCACTGTCAGCACCAAGGATAGGGTCGGAGAGTCAAAGACTCCCCCGGCCACGCTTTTTGCTTCTGACATGGAAGACACAGCTGTCATTGCGTCTGGTGAAGACCAGTGAGTGTCAGTCAGTGTCATCGTGTCGATTTTAGAGTCACGTGCTGGAATTTTGTTTCAGGTACCAGCAGGGCAGGACCCAGTGTCACATCGTCATTGACATTGTCGAATAGTATGATTCAGTGTCAAACGGGGTCCGCTATTCTTTGCAAAACGCCAGAGTCAATCAGCTTGCCGTCAAAGTCAGCGTCATTCGGCAATTGAAAAGAAACTGCAGGTGTCAGTGCCTGCTTCCGCCATGTGCTTTTGTTTTTAACTGTCTGTCATTGCCTGCCCTTCTCAGGCCCACCTTTTGGAGATCAGTGTCAACTTGAAGCAGGCTTGGACGGGGTTTGCATTGGGTGCGTTATGGTACTGGCCACACAGAATGAGTGTCAAACGCTTCCATTGTGTCAGGCCTACCAGCTGGAAATCAGTGTCAACTTGGAGCAGGCATGGAGGGGTGCGTCTTGGGTGCGTTATTGTACTGGCCACACAGAATGAGTGTCACATGCTTCCATTATGTCAGGCCTATCAGGTGGAAATCAGTGTCAACTTTGAGCAGGCATGGAGGGGTGCGTCTTGGGTGCGTTATTGTACTGGCCACACAGAATGAGTGTCAAATGTTTCCACTATGTCAGGCCTACCAGCTGGAAATCAGTGTCAACTTGGAGCAGGCATGGAGGGGTGCGAATTGGGTGCGTTATTGTACTGGCCACACAGAATGAGTGTCACACGCTTCCATTATGTCAGGCCCACCAGCTGGAAATCAGTGTCAACTTTGAGCAGGCATGGAGGGGTGCGTCTTGGGTGCGTTATTGTACTGGCCACACAGAATGAGTGTCACATGCTTCCATTCTGTCAAGCCTACCAGCCGGAAATCAGTGTCAACTTGGAGCAGGCATGGAGGGGTGCGAATTGGGTGCGTTATTGTACTGGCCACACAGAATGAGTGTCACATGCTTCCATTATGTCAGGCCTACCAGCTGGAAATCAGTGTCAACTTGGAGCAGGCATGGAGGGGTGCGACTTGGGTGCGTTATTGTACTGGCCACACAGAATGAGTGTCACATGCTTCCATTCTGTCAGGCCTACCAGCTGGAAATCAGTGTCAACTTGGAGCAGGCATGGAGGGATGCGAATTGGATGCGTTATTGTACTGGCCACACAGAATGAGTGTCACATGCTTCCACTATGTCGGGCCTACCAGCTGGAAATCAGTGTCAACTTGGAGCAGGCATGGAGGGGTGCGAATTGGGTGCGTTATTGTACTGGCCACACAGAATGAGTGTCACATGCTTCTATTATGTCAGGCCTATCAGGTGGAAATCAGTGTCAACTTGAAGCAGGCATGGAGGGGTGCGTCTTGGGTGCGTTATTGTACTGGCCACACAGAATGAGTGTCACATGCTTCCATTCTGTCAGGCCTACCAGCTGGAAATCAGTGTCAACTTGGAGCAGGCATGGAGGGGTGCGAATTGGGTGCGTTATTGTACTGGCCACACAGAATGAGTGTCACATGCTTCCATTATGTCAGGCCTACCAGCTGGAAATCAGTGTCAACTTGGAGCAGGCATGGAGGGGTGCGAATTGGGTGCGTTATTGTACTGGCCACACAGAATGATTGTCACATGCTTCCATTATGTCAGGCCTACCAGCTGGAAATCAGTGTCAACTTGGAGCAGGCATGGAGGGGTGCGAATTGGGTGCGTTATTGTACTGGCCACACAGAATGAGTGTCACATGCTTCCATTATGTCAGGCCTACCAGCTGGAAATCAGTGTCAACTTGGAGCAGGCATGGAGGGGTGCGAATTGGGTGCGTTATTGTACTGGCCACACAGAATGAGTGTCACATGCTTCCATTATGTCAGGCCTATCAGGTGGAAATCAGTGTCAACTTGGAGCAGGCATGGAGGGGTGCGAATCGGGTGCGTTATTGTACTGGCCACACAGAATGAGTGTCACATGCTTCCATTATGTCAGGCCTACCAGCTGGAAATCAGTGTCAACTTGGAGCAGGCATGGAGGGGTGCAAATTGGGTGCGTTATTGTACTGGCCACACAGAATGAGTGTCACATGCTTCCATTATGTCAGGCCCACCAGCTGGAAATCAGTGTCAACTTTGAGCAGGCATGGAGGGGTGCGTCTTGGGTGCGTTATTGTACTGGCCACACAGAATGAGTGTCACATGCTTCCATTCTGTCAGGCCTACCAGCCGGAAATCAGTGTCAACTTGGAGCAGGCATGGAGGGGTGCGAATTGGGTGCGTTATTGTACTGGCCACACAGAATGAGTGTCACATGCTTCCATTATGTCAGGCCTACCAGCTGGAAATCAGTGTCAACTTGGAGCAGGCATGGAGGGGTGCGAATTGGGTGCGTTATTGTACTGGCCACACAGAATGAGTGTCACATGCTTCCATTCTGTCAGGCCTACCAGCTGGAGATCAGTGTCAACTTGGAGCAGGCATGGAGGGGTGCGAATTGGGTGCGTTATTGTACTGGCCACACAGAATGAGTGTCACATGCGTCCACTATGTCAGGCCTACCAGCTGGAAATCGGTGTCAACTTGGAGCAGGCATGGAGGGGTGCGAATTGGGTGCGTTATTGTACTGGCCACACAGAATGAGTGTCACATGCTTCTATTATGTCAGGCCTATCAGGTGGAAATCAGTGTCAACTTGAAGCAGGCATGGAGGGGTGCGTCTTGGGTGCGTTATTGTACTGGCCACACAGAATGAGTGTCACATGCTTCCATTCTGTCAGGCCTACCAGCTGGAAATCAGTGTCAACTTGGAGCAGGCATGGAGGGGTGCGAATTGGGTGCGTTATTGTACTGGCCACACAGAATGAGTGTCACATGCTTCCATTATGTCAGGCCTACCAGCTGGAAATCAGTGTCAACTTGGAGCAGGCATGGAGGGGTGCGAATTGGGTGCGTTATTGTACTGGCCACACAGAATGAGTGTCACATGCTTCCATTATGTCAGGCCTACCAGCTGGAAATCAGTGTCAACTTGGAGCAGGCATGGAGGGGTGCGAATTGGGTGCGTTATTGTACTGGCCACACAGAATGACGAGTGTCACATGCTTCCATTATGTCAGGCCTATCAGGTGGAAATCAGTGTCAACTTGGAGCAGGCATGGAGGGGTGCGAATTGGGTGCGTTATTGTACTGGCCACACAGAATGAGTGTCACATGTTTCCATTATGTCAGGCTTACCATTCGCTTTGTCATGGCTGAAGTGTCAGCTGGCTCGCTCAGACCTTGACAGCTCGAGCAGTTTGACAGACCGTTAAGCTGCTCGAGCTGTCAAGGTCTGAATGAGCCGCTCGCCGCTTGGCTGGTGCTATGACTCTGTTTTGGTTGATGATACCTTTAAGTTTGCCAAGTGTCACCATGTCGACGACAGTTCACTAAAGTCAGGTCTTCCTCCTGGGCATCAGTGTCAACTTAGAGAAGGCACGGATGGAGGGGTGCGTGTTCGGTGCGTTAGTGTACTGGCCACACAGAACGAGTGTCAAGTGATTCCGTTATGTCAGGCTTACCGTCTGCTTTGTCATGGAATGAAGTGTCAGCTGGCTCTCTCAGACCTTGACTCCTCGAGCAGTTTGACAGACCGTCAAGCTGCTCGAGCTGTCAAGGTCTGAATGAGCCGCTCGCCGCCTGGCTGGTGCTACTCTGTTTTGGTTGATGATTCCTCTGCCAAGTGTCACCATGTCGACAAGCAGTTACGGTGCAGTGGATGTCGATGAGTGTCAATCCATTAAAGTCAGGTCCTCCTCCTGGACATCAGTGTCAACTTGGAGAAGGCAGGCAGGTTTGCGTATTGGGTGCGTTATTGTCCTGGCCGGTCAATTGCTCCTTAATGTCAGGCTTACCAGCTGGACATCAGTGTCAACTTTGAGCAGGCATGGAGGGTGTGTGTTGGGACCCAATAGGCCCCCTCCATGCGTGCTCAAAGTTGACACACCTACCAGCTGGAGATCAGTGTCAACTGTGACAAGGCAGGCAGGGGTGCGTATTGGGTGCGTTATTGTACTGGCCACACAGAATGAGTGTCAAATGCATCCACTATGGCAGGCCTTCGTCTTGGAGATCAGTGTCAACTTGGAGCAGGCATGGAGGGGTGCGTCTTGGGTGCGTTATTGTACTGGCCACACAGAATGAGTGTCACGTGTTTCTATTATGTCAGGCCTACCAGCTGGAAATCAGTGTCAACTTTGAGCAGGCATGGAGGGGTGCGCATTGGGTGTGTTATTGTACTGGCCACACAGAATGAGTGTCACATGCTTCCATTATGTCAGGCCTACCAGCTGGAAATCAGTGTCAACTTGGAGCAGGCATGGAGGGGTGCGAATTGGGTGCGTTATTGTACTGGCCACACAGAATGACGAGTGTCACATGCTTCCATTATGTCAGGCCTATCAGGTGGAAATCAGTGTCAACTTTGAGCAGGCATGGAGGGGTGCGAATTGGGTGCGTTATTGTACTGGCCACACAGAATGATTGTCACATGTTTCCATTATGTCAGGCTTACCATTCGCTTTGTCATGGAATGAAGTGTCAGCTGGCTCGCTCAGACCTTGACTCGTCGAGCAGTTGGACAGACCGTCCAGCTGCTCGAGTGGTCAAGGTCTGACTGAGCCGCTCGCCGCATGGCTGGTGCTATGACTCTGCTTTGGTTGATGATTCCTCTGCCAAGTGTCACCATGTCGACGACAATTCACTAAAGTCAGGTCTTCCTCCTGGGCATCAGTGTCAACTTAGAGAAGGCATGGATGGAGGGGTGCGTGTTCGGTGCGTTAGTGTACTGGCCACACAGAACGAGTGTCAAGTGATGTCAGGCTTACCGTCTGCTTTGTCATGGAATGAAGTGTCAGCTGGCTCGCTCAGACCTTGCCTGTTGGAACAGTTTTTCGGAGAAAAACTGTTCCAACATGCAAGGTCTGAATGAGCCGCTCGCCGCCTGGTTGGTGCTATGACTCTGTTTTGGTTGATGATTCCTCTGCCAAGTGTCACCATGTCGACAAGCAGTTACGGTGCAGTGGATGTCGATGAATGTCAATCCATTAAAGTCAGGTCTTCCTCCTGGACATCAGTGTGAACTTGGAGAAGGCACGCAGGTTTGCGTATTGGGTGCGTTATTGTACTGGCCACACAGAATGAGAGTCAATTGCTCCTTAATGTCAGGCTTACCAGCTGGACATCAGTGTCAACTTTGAGCAGGCATGGAGGGTGTGTGTTGGGACCCAGTAGGCACCCTCCACGCGTGCTCAAAGTTGACACACCTACCAGCTGGAGATCAGTGTCAACTGTAACAAGGCAGGCAGGGGTGCGTATTGGGTGCGTTATTGTACTGGCCACACAGAATGAGTGTCAAATGCATCCACTATGGCAGGCCTTCGTCTTGGAGACCAGTGTCAACTTGGAGCAGGCATGGAGGGGTGCGTCTTGGGTGCGTTATTGCACTGGCCACACAGAATGAGTGTCACGTGTTTCCATTATGTCAGGCCTACCAGCTGGAAATCAGTGTCAACTTTGAGCAGGCATGGAGGGGTGCGCATTGGGTGTGTTATTGCACTTGCCACACAGAATGAGTGTCAAATGCTTCCATTGTCAGGGTGTCAAGACAGATTTTGGTTTCTGCCTGCTCTTGCAGGCCACCATCGTCTGAGCTGCCAGTGTCAGTGGCTGCTGATTGTCGCGTTTTTCTTGTTACCACTGTTGACATTCCACATGATCGCGGGAGAAAAAGAGTGAGTGATTGCTGCTTGGTGTTGCATTCACATGGATGCACAAAAACAGCCCGGATCCATAAATAATTTTCAGGGCTGCCAAAGCCCATCCCAGAAGATGTACGTGTATTCGAACATAGTATCATGTTGAACTCAGAACGTATACAGTAGTTGGCATCTGCTGCTGCTCATGCTCTGCAATTTGGAAGACTGTTGGGTGTAAGGGTTGATAATTGGCACGCTGGAGTTCGCATCTGGTATTTTTATAAACCTTAATTTAGTAACGCTATTTCCTGTGAACATACTATATGCAAGTAACTAATTACGAAGCACTGAACAATGGTCAGCAGGTACATAACAATGCCATGTGAGGATGAAGTATTGCACACATGTAACATGAAGCCGAAGCAGGCCTATGTACACTAGTTGTGCACTCATTGAACTCACTGCACACATACGTACCAACAGGCAAGCGCACACACACAAACATACACATACACGTATACATACACATACACACAGAGCCTTGCGTGTGCGTTTTCTTTACATGAGCTTGTAAATGTATGCATGCATGCATGCTTGCATGCATGTATGTATCTCTGTATGCATGTATAGCATATTGCATATATGTTTATGTACACATAAAGAGAGAGAGGGAAAGACAGAGGGAGTGAGAGAGATCTATACATAGACACAAAGAGAGAAAGGGGTATCTAAAGAGCACAAAGTTACGTCATAATATGGTTGCATGTAGGCATGTTGGATATGATGATGGCATACGGCAAACGCATTAAAGCAGTAAGACACGGTACGTGATAACATGTGACGAGAAGTCTCAGGATGCCGCGGCATACGGTTATTGGGAAACACGCAACCATCTGCATACCATTTGCGACACTGCGTCAACTTGTCAAGTTCTGCTCTGGAGCGGGTCGAAACCGGTAAGGCCCAACTTCACGACAGATGCAGGCGATTTTCAGGCATCGCAAACACATTTTTTCTCTCGGTGGACAGAAAAACCCAAAACAGGAGGAAATGCAGCACTCGTACGAACAATTTGCGAACAAAGGTGGCTTGGTGGCATCGGGCTGGGGAAAAGAACATCAATTTTGAACATCTGTTTGGTCTAACGAGTGACAGCAGCTGTCGAGCCTTTGTTTGTGTGTCTATACAGATAATTCTTCCAAACGTATGTGTGTAATTACATCTGTATGTTTGTCATGTATGTGTTTATGACGGATGGATGGATGAATGAATGGATGGATGGATGGAGCGAAGGATGGACGAATGGATGGATGGATGTGCTTTTGCAGAAAGACTTGTGTATCCTAATGTTGGACATACCTGTGGCAAAAAATGGCCAGCGGCCCTCCGGCGAGTTGCAACAACAGAAGACTGGCCAGCGGCGGAACAGTCAAATCTAAAATGAGCGCGGAGCAGCAAACGTTGAAGATTGAAACATAAAAAGATATATCGGGTATAACAAATGCTTCACCTGAACTTTCGCAGACCATCTTATAAAGCCTTTCAAGGTTTCGGGATTGGCAGCGCTCTTAAAACGAAGCATGTAACGGGTAAATGCTCTAGGCCTTAACATGGTGCCGGCTGGCACGCCCCCAAATCCCGAAAAGTCGATAAATGGCACTGCATGCCGATCACAGAACTCTGAGGACATGGAGTGGCAAACCCTATGCTTGAATTGATGTAAAACTTTTGCTCTCTTCTAAAACAGGAACCCTGTGAGTTGAAGAAAACCTCAGCCTGGAATAGCCCACCCTAAACTCAGCGAGAAATGCCAAGACTACACATTCACTTACACGATACTAAACCTGACAACGGCTGGAAGTTGCAACACCAAACCCATAGGGGGAAGGAAAACCCAACAGCATCAAAGCGCTGGATATCGCAAAGCTTCAAGTTTAATCATACCATATGAAGTACAGCTTTGCACGGCGAACCTTATCGCTCATGAGGGGAATGCGCAGTCAACGGTTGATACCGTGAGATTTTAGAACCCGTTATAACACTCGCAAATAGCGACTTTTACGGTTGGAGCATGCTGCGGGATCAACCTTAATTCGCCACGTTCCTCCGGCCGACCAACCAAGCTAAACAGGATAGTAACACAATCCACACCAGGAGCATTGATTTCCAATCCATGAACAACGCTCAGGTTCCGTGTACACTTGGACTGTAAGAAGTTTCGAGTATGCAGTACGTCGTAGGTATGCACGTAACGACGTATGTATGTATGTATGTACCTAGGGAACCCATACCCATAGATAATTTCGGCGTGGCTGCTGCACACGGGGTTTGCGTTCGAGACCTCGGGTTTACGGGATTCAAGGATTTTGTGGTTTGTGATAAGATATCTTGAGCTGATGTGTATCGTGTACGAAGTAGCTGGGCCCGACTAAAAGATGTTAGCACTGATGCGAAAGTGTTCACTTGACTGCCACCTCGAAAAAGTTTTCGTGTCTATGATTACTCGCTCTAGAGGCGCATGATGCTTATGATTGCTCGCCCACTGTCGCCCCACTCACTGAGTTCAGCTTGTTTTCCTGGTCACGGACGCGTCGACTCTATGAGCAATCCCGCTTTCACCCATTCCCGATATGCGGCTTGCAAGTAGCGCTGGAGTGTTCTCTGCACCACACATCGGGTACCGACACGCCTTGAAAGGCGTGACGGCCGCCCGACAAGATCCTCGCTCATTTGTGTCGACCATAGAAGTGGGTTGATTCCTGGGTGTCCAGCACGTCCAGCTTTGAGTAGATCGACAGCGAAGTGGTGCAAGGGGTGTATTTTGGGCGGTATCGAAAATAATGTGCGCTCCGTCTGATACGTCTCTCGGACCAAATGCTCGTACCGGCGCAAAAAACGGCTGATTAGCTCTCCAGTAAGCTTCGCCGTGTCGGCTGATACAAATGCACCTTCGGCATAAAGGATGCGGAAACAGCGGTTGATGCTCTTCGTCGCCTCAAAAGCAGAAACCAACAAAGGATCTGTGGTGGTGCCATCTAACGATTCCACCCATTCCATAAGAGTGGTGGTTAACGCCCCTTTGTACCATCCACCTTTGGGGTAGTCCGTTGTGGCATCCCAAGTGATAAGCTCTTTGGTAAGTTTCGTAACGATCGGGGAACGGTGGTTGTTTGTACACCAGGTGCGGTACTTCTCGCTTAGAGACATAAAGCGTTGCTCTATGTTCCCAGCAACTTCTAAATCAGAAAGAAGCGCAATCACACTCCCCAGGAATGTACGACCAACACCAAGATGGAATGTGTGAAACATGTCGTACGCGAAGTGCTCAGCTAGCTGCTCATGGGTGTCAAGAATGCGACCAGCTTCAGGCCAAGACCCGAATGGCGAGGAAGCAGACACTGTGTGCATCCATGAAGGATGCCTTGTCCCGATTTCCTCAAGTGGGGCGTGCGGGAACCCCGCTTCGCATAAATGACATACACCAGTCGATGCCTGGTTAACAGCTTTCACAGCATTGGCGAAGGTCCTTTGCAAGCACCCAGCCTTGGCCAAAAATGGCCAATCACCAGTTGTTCGCAGCATCACCATCCAGTGTCTTTCTCCACTGCTGTGTTGCACACCTTCAGTGCTCAATAGCTTTGCATCATCATAGGCAGCAGCCAAAAGGTCGAAAAAGGATTGGTCACTCTCGCTATAAAGATGTTTTGGCAATACGCCCGTCACGAATCGGGTTGTGTAGGAGTGGCCCTTCATGTTCAACTCCATCTTCAGGTACGGTTTGCGAACCTTCTTCAGGGATGTTCTTCTCGAAGCCAAAGCAGGGTTTGTGCCTCGTCCCAAACAAGAATGCCAGCTAAGCACGAAAAACGGATTGCGTCTGCGACCCCGCCCTTCATCGCCATGGAGCAGGATTGCGGCTGTGTTTTCCAATTCTAATTTCTTCTCTGCTGCAGCTTGAAATATCCAATGTTGGGGATCGTGAAACCTGTACCTTTCCCAGAAAGCCCGCCAAATACTCTGCTCCCGCTTTCGATCCGGATTGCGTAATCCGGTCAATACGTGCCAGCTGTTTGTTTGCAGCAAATACCGAGCCCAATCCCGGAGACTAAGCCTTGAAAGGCCCTTTCGCTTCGTGTCCGTTGCACCAGATGTGCAATCACTGGAAGTCTCAGTAATCGGAATCGGCAATGACAGCAACAGCTTCTTCGCAAGCAATGAATGAGAATCTCTTTCACTGTGGTTTTGCGAAAGCCCTGCTAGCGGTAGCAACCCGCCTATTCCACGAGCCTTCGTCACACCGATGTCTTTGACCACGTTGCGGGCAGTGCGGATGGCAGATCGGCATGAGGCCTCGGCAGATATGAAGGAACGTTTTTCAAAGACCACAACCAAGATTAGCACATGTCCGAATCCATCAGATCGCACATCGAACACGATTTTTGCACTCATCCCCCAGAGCAGAGCAAATCGTTTTCTGTACAAGAAAAGATTGGAAAGCATCGCATATCAGCGAGTCATGTAGGTGGATGTTTGAACGACCTGTACACTATGTAGGTCATGTACCGGGAGTCGTCATCTTCGGCGGAAGCTTCCACCGTGTCCCCACCAGATTTGATGTTTCGACAACCTTCTCTGCCTCAGCTGTGCATGTATCGTTTTGATTGGAATATGTTCGACAGGACATAAACCAATTAAGTGATTCGTGTTGCCTATATATATTGGGGCCAAGAGACTGGAGAACTTGTCGATGAGGGATGCTTCCATCATAGCAGGTCCGCATGGTTCGGTGGACAGGTACAAGATTTCCATATTCGTCCATTTGGATCGGTCTTGCGAATATCCGTAAATTGGATTGTTCCATCGAAAAGCCGGGTTGTGTGTGAAGCCGAACTTGAATATGAGCGGTTCGTGTTTGCTAAACAGCTTGTGCACCTCACATATCGCGTGCTTCAAGGCCTTACCAGCAGTCGCATCCCGGGGAGGCAAATTAAATGATATACACGCAATCGCACGACATTGTTGATAAATCTCGGCTAGCTTGGGCGAATCCTCGAGGTACCTAGCCAAATCTCGCGCTTTTTGCATGTCCCTATAGCATCCAATGCTCTTGATGCGGGGTTCTGCTGCTGTAAAAGGAACCTTGGCAACAATCTTTTCGATCTTCAGGGTACGATTCGATGTACTTTCCAAAGGACCAGGACCAGTCTTGTCGAAGGATTTGGCCCAGGGATATGGAGCAACGGATTCCTAGGCTCTCACAACATGAAATTAAAAACCTAAGTATATAAGTTCACATGGACGAAAGCGACAAAAAGACTGTGCCAGGAGCAGGGATGGCATCGTCACGGTGGCAAGTAAGAAGGTCCCACAGCTCATCATCGGGGCTTTCATTAGCTGCTGTAGCATCCATTGCCCAGAGCAGAACAGTGCATATCTAAGCATCCACGATACAAGCCAGAAAAGCTTCCAACACAGATTTTCGGAGCAAGCTGCCTATCAATCCATCCAACTTAACTTGCAGACCAGATTGGACTGGTAATCTGAGCTTTGGGCTCCCTCGCCAATGTCGGCGCTCAAACCACGGACCAGGTGTCCAGCCGCCGTACCTGGCAGCTCAGCAGATTGGTTTGCATAGGTTTAAGGATTTAAGCTTCTGGGATTCTAGATTTTCATCACTCTCGGCGAAGCTAACGACCACTCAAGAGTCTTTTGTGCACACACCCCGACATGTGCTTGTGTATGCATATCTGCACATGTGCGACGGATTCGCAATGGCAGCTTAATTGCACATGAGCACAGGTTCACCCGTGCCACAGAACATCTTTTCAAGCTCACTTCGTGGCTTTGGCTTTGGGAGCTTTTGTTGCCTTCTTAGCAGCAGGCTTTGCAGCGGCTTTCTCAGAAGCCTTCGGAGGGGCCGCCTTTTCGGTTTTGGGTCCGGCGCCCTTGTCGTAGCTCTTGCGTGCTGTCCTGTCAATTGCCGGAGGTCTAATATAAGCAGTAAAGCCACTAATTAGTTGCTACACAAGCAGTCCTGATTTTCATCTCGGTTGCAGCAGCTTTGCTACACCTGCACATGTGTGGGGCTTCTGCAGGATAGCTGTCTATGTAGTAAACGACAGAATAAAGCCGAGGGACACCAGTGTGGCATCCTTGATGCGCTGCTCTGCCTGCTTGTAGAACCTCAGCTGCACGTTTTGATCATATACCGTATACATCTAGCAAAGTAGCAGTCTGCAACACTTTAACATGGCATCGTACATAGCTGCTCCGTATCACACATGTATATACAGAACCCGATCCCTGCAACCGGATAACTCCTCGGTCATACCCATCATCTCAATCTTGGTTTTCAGCTCGGTGATGCCATCGTATTGAGCCTCCACGGCCTTGATATCCCTGTCCAGCGAGCTGATGGCCCTGAGTTGATACGAACAGACAAACCACTTGAAGGTTTTACTTGTAGGTGGGTCTCTTCAAACACGAGGCAGCATGAAAGGATCGAGGAGCTTGGTAACATCATCGGTGCTTGTATAATTCTTTTGGACATCTTTCATGAGGGACCGAAGCTTCCCCAGTTTTGTTACCACGGAGCTGCTGAACTTGTCCAGGCTGTCTTTGGTCTGCAATCACAGAATGTCACAACATGAAGACCATTCTAGAATCTCTACAATTTTGCAAAAGCGTTGACTTGCATAAGCCTGGGCATGCTTGTGGGCCGAAGGGTCCGCTGCGGGCAGGGGCACCGGGTCTTGCTCCCGCTTGTCCATACCCTCAAGCATGTCGAACTTGTCCATTTTGCCGGCGATCTGCTTCATATCTTCAGGCATGTCGTCTGCCTGGCAAGATACAGAGCTGCTGCATCATTACAGCGACTTGGCATGCACGATACTTAGCCAAGCCGTGGGAAGCAACATTGTGGCCTCACGAACTCTCTTGCAATTCTCCTCATAGGAGATTGCCTGCCGCCTCTTGCCGGACTCCCTCACTTTCACCCAATATTCCCATTCATTGTCATATTGGTTTTGCCTGCATCAAGTAGGAAGATTGTGGCTTCTGCTTGGGATTGAGATCGATCTGCATGGTAGAAGCAAAGAACTTAAAACTGTTTGGGTGAGGCCGGTTTTTGAGACTTCTTCGCCAGGGGTTTGTTTGTCCTACCCGAGTAGGGACTTACAAAGGCTTGTTTTTCGGCTTAGGCCAGGGTTCTTGCATCGTCTTTTGCTTTATGGTTTAGCAACGGTTGGCTTGGGGTTCATTATGCACATATATACAATCTTGTGTAGGCTTGTTGTCTTTTGAGTTAGGGTTGGCTTTGGGATTTGGGATTGATCATCGAGCCTGGGTTAGTTTTGTTTTTTAGGGTACTCTAAACGGATGATTTGGGGGTCTCGATCCGGAGGTATCCTGTTGACTTACAAGACGAGGAACACGTATCTTACGGGGGCTACACAGAGCCATGTGATACTATAGTTGTTTCACTTTCCTGCAATACGAAACACGAGGCTAAGAAAACCCTCATTCTGCGTGCCTGTAGAAAGCGGGCCCGCGCTTCATGCAAACCGCTATCGCGCCATCCGCACGAGCCCTTATTCAGTCCACAATGTGTGTGCAAGCTCAACTGATATGAGGGTAGCTTCTTAAGCTGAGTACAGATAAGAGTCTCACTCCAGCTCAAATCGGTAATCATTTCTGACCGGGAGTAGAAGCCCTCCTCCACCACAATCTCCTTCTCGTTTTTTTTCTGGATCTTGATCTCCATGCGCACGATGAACTCGGCCTGGGCAATGGGATTTTGTTGCTGGGCGTTTTCAGTGATATATACACAACATTATTCTGGTTTGTGAGCTTCGCCGTTCTTATTTGGGAAGTTTCGAAGTCGGGTCCTAATTAGAAAGGTTTCTTTGGGGTCCTTTACATAGGGTTTGGGATGGGGGCCAGAATTGCCGGGCCTCTACACACACTACAATCACTACAAGCGTCGGGGTTTTGGGGGATTTGTAGTTGGGCAGTGTCTAGAATTATGTTCGAGGGCTCAATAACTAAATGGTTTGGTCTGGCACTGCAGCTTAACTTGACTTTGTATGATGCCAGCAAGTAGCCTTATCAAAGTTCACCTCTTGCAAGGTTGCTGCGATGGCGTTTTTATTCCCACTCTTCCATTCCTGTTTGAGCCAGTCGGGCACGTTGAGATCTTGCCTCCTAGCATGATCCTTGACCATGCGGTCGATACGGGCTTTTGCGGCCCGCAATAGCGATTCCTTGCATCACACAGAACATACACGATCTACCGAATGGTTTGACACATGCCTGTGTGTTGGCCTGTGATTATTCTGAGGAGCACGTCGCGTTGGCATCTTCTTCAGAGCCTTGGCGGATGCATTGTCATCGGTGTCGTCGGGCTTTTGGCGAGGTCGCGGTGGTGGTGTGGTAAGGTTGTCTTCCCCGTCGGATCCATAGGGATCTTCGGATGCTGGCTGCAGAACACTGGATAGCAGATAGAACAGCTCTGCTGGGGAAGCCTTAGATCATGAGACATCAGTCAGCACAGGCCTCTATACATACGATGATGAGCATCCATGAAACTTTGATTTCGACAAGTGTCCTTATCGAGCTCATCCTCTTCAGCCCTCAACGTGGCCTGGTCCTGAAACCAGTAGGATCGAGAACTTACTTGAGGGAATTCGGGAATCATTAAGCATGCCGATGATCCAAATCTGTATATGATGCTGGGGTCCTCTGCTTCAGTATGCGATAGTTCAGGAAGATCAGATTCGTCACATCCGGAGGGAGCAGGGGTTGCAAGTTGTAGCCCTGCCTCGTTCAGCTCCTGCGTCGAAGCCTTAACTACAGCGATCCCACACCATATAGATCAGCCCAACACTCAACATTGAACAGCAGCTGCAACCCAGGAATCGGCGGGAATTGTGGAGGCCTCTGGTGAGGCGAGATCATGAACCATCGCGGGTTGCGAGACCTTATCGCTTGGACGGCTCATGTTCATTAGCTATATATAAGTACACGGGGCTCAGACAGCATCCTCTGCCAGAGCAGCTTCCAGCTCCTCCAAATACAAGACGAGCCCGAAGTCTTAAGTACATGGACAGCAAGCCAAACATGAAGCAACATAGGTGAACCCCCTGCGTTACAGTCCTCAATTTCTCGCTGCAAGTGATCTTCGCTTAGAGTTTCCGATCGGGCAGCAACATCATTAATCCCAAGACTGAGAGAAGCACAGCTCCATAGCTTGGACACACCATGGGAAGCCATGACGATCTCGACTATACACACCCAAACTTGAAAAAGCAAAATGCCTCAGAAGATGGACATGCATGCCGTAAGAGGAGCAACATCCGGAAGGCAGCGTGTCCGAACTCACTGATCAATTCTAAAGTATAATCGAACCTTTCCTTTCCCAGGCGTCACGAAGCTGTCGCTCCAAGCACGATTCTGCGCTCGGCTGATCACTGCTTCCGGAAGCACGTCGGCTGCTTCAGGGTTCCGCAGAATCTTATGTTTGGGCTATTGAAGCGCTGATTTTTTGTTCAGGGACTTGAAAATTATGTTGCGGGGACCATAGGCCAAACCCCGGGTTTACCCATGACGCCGTCACGCTTAAATCACGGGTCTGCCACGGTTAAATCACGGGTCTGCCACGGGTTGGGGGAAACCCGGGGTCAGCTCTAAATGTACCTAAACCTGAGGTTTAGGGCATAGGACTCGGGGTTTTGATAGGGTAAACCCAGGGTTTAACACTACGAATCACGGGTTAAAGTCTCTGTAGGCTATCAAAATCTGATTTGGCCGCAAAATCCTGAAAAAAAGCGCTAAAAACCTTCTAAATAGTTGAAAACACAAACCCAACACACCCAACCTCAAACTCTACAACCCCGGAACTACTCAGACCTTCCGACAACAATAACGATCGACACCCCCTTAAATCCTGGTATATATATAGAAACCGATCGTATATAAACCAGCGATCCTAAACCCCAACCCTCCAAATCCTATTCCGACTGATATAGAGGAGACCGGCTTTCTAGAAAGGCTGGACATCCAGGCCGAACCAGGCGAAAGTTGCTCCTCTATATACCTACATAACACATCACCTATTGTAACAAATCGAAAGCGGGCACCGGCCTTAGACGTCCTTGAATTCTAGAAGCCCAAGAATCCTGATGGCAAAACACACCGCCATTCCACTGGTATGTTTAAAGATTTGCCGCCTCTCAGGTAGTTGTAGACTTCCCACAGACCAGCATTCCCAAACTCGGCTTTCTGGTAGTCCGACGGTAAAGAAGCCAGTGTATCCAAACCCGAAGGAATCATATCTGAAGTTTTGGGACACCCCGCCCGATGCTGCTTCAGGCTCTCGCAGATGTTCACCAACTGCTTGGCGAATGCCACTGGGTACTGCCTGGGCTGCAAGTCTTTGATATAGAATTCTATATAGGGTCCAGGGCTTGGCTAGTGGGTAGCTTATTGTTTTAGGGTTTACAGTCTTAAAAGACAGTGTCTTCTAAGAAAGAACCCCAGGATACCAGTAGATGCACGTATATTTCGAACAAATTAGCTTCAGAGCTCTATATATGGTTAGGGCAGGTCTATATATAGAGGGCTGTTCAGTTGTGGTTTCGTCGGGGTGGTTTGGTGCGGGGTTTAACCAGGTGCAAGGACCTTGCTGATGCTCCGTTGGAAACATATAAATCATTGGATCGAATGGTTTCTGTACCCATTTATCTATTTGCACTATATATTAATTGATCCAACGTGGGGGCACACGAATTAGGAGAAGGCGCTCGGTTTCACGGAGCTTCTGCGTTCCAGTAAACCTCCTGATGCCCTTGTCGTCCGTATGATACACGGCGCTTTTCTGGTTGTGCTTGAATAAACCAAAGCAAATCTTCCCTTTATTTAAGAGCTGTACCCGCGTGCTGTTCGCATACATATAATGCCGTTTTGGTGTCTTCGCACCAAAGTGGCCCATCCAGAACCGAACTTTCGATACCTCGGATGACAATGGGTCTGCTAGTGAGTCTTACAAAGGACGGCAGGGCTCAATATACAGTACGATCGAGAAAAGGACTCGACAAACCTGACAGAAACCCTTGGCAACCTATTCGAAACAACCTTCACATAGTAGCCCCACCTATATAAACCCTAAGCCCGCCCCGCCAAGCTAAAGGTGTTCAGGCGACTGCATATGGACCTCCAACTTCTGAAAGAGCCATCATCATGCTTCTCCAGGCTGGGTAGAACTCTAGTACCGATCCCCCTGGCTGCTCCAAAGACCACGTGCTATCCATCGCTGTCACCAACAGGATAAGTAAGATTGTCCTCCCGGCACTGCGACACTATACCGTGGCAATAAATTCTTAGACCCTGACTTGCTATATACCCACACAAACCCCAATTGGCCCCAGAAGATCACTCCTCTCAAGCAGACAGTTCGAATACGGCACCGACCTGTGCTCCTCAAAGCCTGTGCTGGCACAAGCCGAACGGGCACTGGTAGCTGCATTCATCGTGGTAAATGATGAGCACTTCATGCCGAAGTGAACATAAGAACCACCAGCAGCCAATTTGAGCACATAGAAGATTGCCAGACTGAGTTGTTGGGAAGCCGAGGTGACACTGCTGCAAGAGCTAGACACCGACATGATTCACGAGGACAAGTGATTCTGATTGATTTGAGCAAGGCTCGCAAACCCACTGACCGAGTTGAGGTCCATGTAGTTACTTCTGCATGAATTGACATCACGGGGCCCATCTGAGATATCGAAACGAGCTGCCTTATAACGGCCTGCAGCCCTCATCATCTTGTGCAAATTTCCATGGCCAGCATAGAACTCCAGAAAAGTGTAGTCCTGCCCAGTATGCAAAGATAAGAGTTAAAGCAACCTTCTCCCCGCCAGCCCAGCCTGCTCAAGCTTGGATGTGTCCACAGACCAGATGACGAGTAGCACCAGCAGTATGAAGTCCTGCGGGCGGTGGGTGCGTTTGGTTTGATACCTTTAGGTGAGGACATGTCGTTTATGGGATACATATTGCCAAGGTCCTTGGGGGCTTTCAGCTGTTTCAATCTCCAGGAGAGCAGATCGACGTCGACCACCATGACACCGACAAGGCCGAACAGGGGTGAGCAATCAGTTGCAGATTAAGTGACACTTTAGCTCTCATGCCTGAAGCATACGTGGCGGCACATCCCAACGATCATGATTGTGCACATGTATATATCCTGACATAAAAGACGGAATCGCTGCCTTCGAAGTGTAACTGTCCACATGATGCGGCACAATCATGCAGTCCAGCACAACTCAACACTCTTCCCTCCGAAGAGCAGCAGATGCAGTCAACAACCGTAAAAAGCCGGCACGGCCCTGCTGCTTCTTCTGCGCAACACGGTGCTTCCACAGGCTGCCACCAGGGAGGAGAGGCATCGCAGATCGGGCCTGGGCAAGAATGGGGTAAGTGCTTTTTGTTTTGGGTTGTGTTTTCGGCTCCTCTATATAAAGGATTGTCGGGGGCTTCTATTTAGGGAATTGGGGTTACAGTTGTTTGTGTTCGGGAGATAGTTTGGGCTGGGTTTCTCGAAAGTGAAGTTATATAGGGTTCGCACTACGACTTGGGTCGGAGTTCGGGTACTAGGATTTGGGGTATGGGGTTTGCTACACTTAAGGAATGTAGACAGTGTGGGATTACGGAGTTTCGGTATTCACGGGTTAGGGTTGTCTAGCGGGCGATAATACAAAAGTGTCGGGCTCTAGGTGCATTGCTCGCTTCGGTTTGCCGGTTTTCGTGGTTGGGCTAGTGGAAGCTCAGAAGCACAGGAGCAGACATGCAATCCCGAAAACACATCCCAGGCTTTTTCATGGCGCTCGACGATCCTGGAGCCGGGAGTGCGGAATCACACTTTCAGGCCAGAAGCTTTGGATACAGATTGGGACTGTGTATACAGTCTTAAGAGTTGCAAAGGTATACTTTAGCTATCTTCTGGGCCATACTTCTTGGCAGTGCGGGTTGCATTTTCGCACGGAACTCAAAATGACTATGTATATAGATCTGAGCCTGTCCCCAAGACGACGCTAGCCCCCAACCTATAACAAATCTGGCTCTGCATACAATCACGTAGCTTAAGTTGCCAAGACAGAAAACCACGAAAGCAGAATCCCAGGAACAGCTCCGGTCCATGCCTACACTAGGCACTGCACTAAAGCCTGTGCACATATCAGATCGATCTACCACTCACAAGCAGCTTTGCTGTTGCACTCCCATCGATCACTACATACAGTGGCCTCGCAGCCCTAACCCAGCGAAGCTTGGAAAGTCTAGCCAGACTCCGCAAGCTTTTTCACGGAGCCCTCAACAACAGACTTGAAAATGTTTCTCATGATAACCAGGTCCTTCGAGGTGTCCGGTTTTGTAGAATCGACGTAGCCATCGTAGATCAAGGAATCCGCATAAGAGGCGAACATGTTGGCAGCTTTCGCTACCACAGCCATCTTTTGCCCCCATGAGCAGTTCTCGCTTCGGGTAGCCGGGATGGAAAAGTAAGCGAGCTCCTTTCCAGTCTCCTTGTGTAGGACACCGGCTGCAGGCCTGTTCCAGTACATGTTGTAGCCGCAGTACCAAATCTCATCCAAAGCACCCTTGAGCTCATGCTTGCCTTTCTTATCATCGGCACAGGAAGCCCACTTTTTTGCGAAAGTGACAATGATCTCCTTCAGCCCTGCAGGATCCTTAACTCCGAAGTACCAATCCAGAGCCTCAAACATGCACAGCTCCGCAGGCTTCATGATGATTTCCTTCTGGGGCGAAAGCTTTTTCGTTCCCTTTGCGATCGGAACCCCATCCTTGTCTTCGGCTTTGGCCTTGGCTTTGGCTTTCGCTTTCGGACTGCTCTTCGCCTTCGCCTTGCTTTTGGCCACGGCTGCTTTGGCTTTGGCTTTCGCTTTGGGGGTCGTGGCTGCTTTGGCTTTCGCCTTTGCTTTCGCCTTGGGCTTAGCAACCTCTTTCTCCGTGGCCTCGACCTCATGCTCACCCTCGGGCTCATGGTCCTCGTCGCGGTCCTCGGCGACCTCTCGAAGGATTTTCCTCCTCCGCTTGGATGGGGACAAGGGCAAGGATTTGCCCCTCTTGATGCCCTTGCCCTGGCTCTTTTTGGATCCTCGTTTCGGTCCCCGTTTCTTGCTGCCCTTCACCCTGCTCCGCAAGACCAACTGATCCCGTCTCGTCAGCACCGGCTTCTCCGCCTATGTAGGGATTGCATAGGTTTCCAAAGGGCGGGCTTTAAACCTTAATATATATACCTGAATATACTGTTCTACATAAGGAACTTGAATGAACAACCCGCCTCAGAGTTGCTCTCTGTGAAGCTCTCCACAGGCCCCTTCACACCTTCGCCGACATCCGATGGCGCTGCATCTGCGCTCTGGGCTGGATCCTGCGCCACCGCCGTCGCAGGCTCCTCGGGCACCGAAGCATCAGCCATGCAGTCCCAAGGCTGCGTATCATCCGAAGCAGCAGCCGAACCAAAGGATGAATGCTGGGAGGGTCCTGCACAAAGGCATCCAATAGGTCCGTTAGGTTATCCAGGCAATTATTCACGACACTGGTAATAGATTCAACAACAAAAGGGCTTCAGAAGTGTCCTGCAGTATCGGTGGCAGTCGTCTTGCCGAGCTTCAGGTCAGGAGTCTCCGAGTTCTGCTGTTTCCTAAGACAGTTAAGGGAATAGTCGTGTTCATTACAGGTGGGGTTAGCATAAGCATACATCGTCTATATCATTATGACCACAGATCATGCCGATGGAGTCCCAGTATCTCTGCCAGTCTGGCCTTTAAAGCTGCAATACGGGCAATCATCTGTTGGCGAGACTCAGCCGAAAGGCCTGCAACCAATACGGAATTACATGAGATCAATGGTCCGAGGTTTGAAACACCATTGATAAGAACAGATGCCTCATATAGATCACCCAAGGCCCACCTGCAGCACGGCCAGAAGGTGACGGCGTGAAGGACAGCTTCGTCGGGAGAGGAGGTGAAAGAGCCTGATGGATATTATTGCTCAATTGCACCGACAAGTTAACGTCTTCCTGCATTCCGACTATATATAGAATTAGCCCGTACCAAAACGTTAAGTTTTTAATACCATGTAGCCTCCTCTGATGTCTCTGATACGGTCGATGGAGCTCGTTGCAAGGATTCGGATGCTTCCACTCGATGTTTGGGCTCAGGGGTACTCTTCAAGTCTCCAGGATTCGCAGTAGCCTCACTTGCATCGGGCCTTTCATTTGGGTCCACAGATGACTTCTGAGTGGGATCCACGGGTGACTTCTGCTTCGGGTCCACGGGTGACTTCTGCTCGGGGTGCACGGAGTCCACAGGAAACTTCTGCTTGGGGTCCACAGGTGACTTCTGCTTGGGGTCCACAGGTGACTTCTGCTTGGGGTCTAAGGAGTCCACGGGTGACTTCTGCTTGGGGTCCACGGAGTCCATGGGTGACTTCTGCTCGGGGTGTACGGAGTCCACAGGTGACTTCTGCTCGGGGTCCACAGGTGACTTCTGCTTGGGGTCCACAGGTGACTTTTGCTCGACTAGTGACGTCTGTTCGGGGTGCAAGGGCTTCGGCTCGGGGTCTTCGATAGCTCCGGCACTCGCATGGCCCTCCATGATGTCGTCAGCTTGATCGTCCTCCCCTGCGCTTTCGTCGTCCTCGTCGTATGCATCCTCATCTTCAGGCGCCTCCGGCTCCTGACGAAATTGTTCACTTGAATCGCACTCCAATCTTTATGCTCATCCAAACGACGAATCCTTGATGTATCCCTTCTGCCGAATTAAGAACTCAAGCCCTCGACACAAACCCCCGCCTGCAAGGACGCCTTCCCCGCCCGCCGCTCATTGATGGCATCGACAACGGCCTGCGCCGGAGAAAATGAACAATGGGGCAAGTGGTCCAAGAAGCAAACCTTGACCCATAAGTGTCTTAATTAAGGTCTATACCCAATTAAGCTGGTAAGGCATCCGAAATATCTTTCCTCATTCCTATATATGCGTCCCTTCAATAAGCCACCCCTTAGTGCAAAAGTCCACCCTGCAAGCCCGCCTGAAGCATCGGATCGAGGGCCAAGCAAAGCTCCTGGAAGTTGGGATCCTCGGAGGGATTGGTTGTCGATAGGATAGCTAAGTTCACATTCGCTTTAACCAATAATATAAGACTGAACCCCTGAAAAACTGAATCAATGCTACCGAAACACGTGGCTCACTTCCTCCCGTCGAACCTTTGCTTTGATGAAAGACAACAGCTTACGAACGTGTATCGCCTCGGCGGCAACACATGATTGCACGTCGGCTCCGACGCGCTTGTTGATAGCGAAAACCTTCGTCATCTCAGACCGAAGATCTCCCACCGATGGAAGCTTTCTTTCCGAGCTTTCACTCATGCGATGCAAAAGTGGAAGCAGCAGGCCGGAGTTCAGCACACACACGGCATTGTCGCATTGGAGTCCACTGTTCGGGTGCATCAACCCCTGTCCCTCGCGCAACCTTTGCCGCACATCACAAGTGGAGTCCCAAGCCTGGTGCAAATCGGTTATGCACAAGCCTGCTTCATTCGCCTCACCAGCAAAACTCCTTTCACGAGGCGCACGACCCTCACGCTTCGCGTTCCGAGGCATGGCTAAGAATCCTATAGGAGAAGCCTGGCGAACCTTGAGATTAACTCAATTGCGGTCATTTCAACAACAATCGACGCCACAAGTTTTCCCGAAGTCTGGAATGCTCCCTGCCGAGAACTGAGATGCCGGCTTGTCCCGGCTTGGCAAAGAAAATCGTCCCAGTGCCATCGTTGTTCGAGGAATTTAAGTCTTTGGGGATCTTCGGAGCTTAAGGAATCGATTATGGGTTGTTTGCTTGCACTCGATCCGATGCATGTCCTCATTCGCTTTGAGCCTGCACGAAGGCCTGGGATCGGAGTTGCTTCTGGATGTTTTTTTAGTGGATTTCGTGGGGCTTATAAGAATACCCTACCGAACCCGGGGTTTGAGATTGGAACACGGGGTCTATGTTTAACATGATACCAAACACGGGGTGCTAAAGTAGACCCGCATATTTTATCGGTTATGGGATTACCAGGTATAGGTACAAAACATAAAAAAACTATATGCCGACAGATACATAAGTTTCCTTGTGGCAACGCGGACCAAATTGTCAAGCTTGTTGTTGACTGCATCTTGCCGTCCATGCTACAGCCGAATTCCTGCTAGGTATTTTGTGTTGTTTCGGTATACTGCCGTGCTGGATGCAAAGCTAGAAGAACTCATGGGCCGCAAAAAGCTAAACAGGACTGACCCTTTGAGGTTCCTTTGATTTGCAAGCGGCTTGTTTGGTGTTGTTGGCCGAGCCAGTACATATCACCTGTATGCCAACACCACATAGGCGGCAAAGTACAATGTTACGAGCAATGTAGAAGTATTCTATTGTATTATCGGCTCTTAATTATTTGACTGCCAGTACATTACAAATGCATTTCATCTTCACCAAACCCCTTAGGGTGGGAGACTCCCAGAAGTTCTACAGGCCCAAACAGTGCTTTGGGTGGCTTTGAATGACCTTGGCGGGCTTTGGCAGGCTCCAGGACCCATATTTGATAGAAACAGGCCCTGGGAGGCCCGGATTTGATAGAAATAGAAGGTCTTTCCGCGAATGTCGGCCCCAGGGGCCTACATGGCTATGTCGGCCCCTGGGGCCGACATTGGCATGTAGGCAAATAGGGCCGACGGGGAGCGCCGGGGATCGTGAAGGGTTTAAAAGGTAACCCCCCCGCTTTTTTTAGGCTAAATTTCCCGCTCACTAAAAAGCCGCGAAGAGATGCACAAAAACGTATTCGCCAAAGCACAAGAAGAAGAAAGCCAGACAACAACGCGTCAGGGTGGTTTAATGCGAAGTAAACACAATCAATCGTGAAGGGTTTAAAAGGTTTGCAGGCTGCGCCCCCCCCAACCCCCCCGCTTTTTTTAGACTAAACTCCCCGCTCACTAGCACGAAGAGATGCACAAAAACGTATTCGCCAACACAGTAGAAGGAGAAAGCCAGACAACAACGCGTCAGGGTGGTTTAATGCGAAGACAACACAATCAGTCGTGAGGGGTTTAAAGGGTTTGTAAATACAAAAAAGCGTCAGGGTGGTTGAATGCGAAGTAAACACAATCAATCGTGAAGGGTTTAAAAGGTTTGGAAATGGGGGGGGCTGCGCCCCCCCCAACCCCCCCGCTTTTTTTAGACTAAACTCCCCACTCACTAAAGGCACGAAGAGATGCACAAAAACGTATTCGCCAAAACACAAGAAGGAGAAGTCCAGACAACAACGCGTCAGGGTGGTTTGATGCGAAGAAAACACAATCAATCGTGAAGGATTTAAAAGGTTTGCAACTGGGGGGGTGGCTGCGCCCCCCCAACCCCCCCGCTTTGTTTAGGCTAAACTCCCCGCTCACTAAAAAGCCGCGAAGAAATGCACAAAAACGTATTCGCCAAAACACAAGAAGAAGAAAGCCAGACAAGAACGCGCCAGGGTGGTTTAATGCGAAGTAAACACAATCAATCGTGAAGGGTTTAAAAGGTTTGCAGGCTGCGCCCCCCCCAACCCCCCCGCTTTTTTTAGACTAAACTCCCCGCTCACTAGCACGAAGAGATGCACAAAAACGTATTCGCCAACACAGTAGAAGGAGAAAGCCAGACAACAACGCGTCAGGGTGGTTTAATGCGAAGAAAACACAATCAGTCGTGAAGGGTTTAAAGGGTTTGTAAATACAACAAACCGTCAGGGTGGTTTAATGCGAAGTAAACACAATCAATCGTGAAGGGTTTAAAAGGTTTACAAATGGGGGGGGCTGCGCCCCCCCCAACCCCCCCGCTTTTTTAGACTAAACTCCCCGCTCACTAAAGGCACGAAAGATGCACAAAAACGTATTCGCCAAAACACAAGAAGGAGAAGTCCAGACAACAACGCGTCAGGGTGGTTTGATGCGAAGAAAACACAATCAATCGTGAAGGGTTTAAAAGGTTTGCAAAGGGGGGAGGTCCCCGATGAACCCTCCACAGGGATACTGCGTGTCGAAGCGCCGGCGCTGTGGCGTGCAAATTTTCAACGTCCCCGATGAAGCTTCCACAGGGATCCTCTGCGTGTCGAAGCGCTGGCGCTGTGGTGCGGCGCAAATTTTCTACGTCCCCGATGAACCCTCCACAGGGATCCTGCGTGTCGAAGCGCTGGCGCTGTGGCGCGGCGCAAATTTTGTATGTCCCCGATGAACCCTTCACAGGGATCCTGCGTGTCGAAGCGCTGGCGCTGTGGTGCGGTGCAAATTTTCTACGTCCCCGATGAACCTTCCACAGGGATCCTGCGTGTCGAAGCGCTGGCGCTGTGGCGCGGTGCAAATTTTCTATGTCCCCGATGAACCCTTCACAGGGATCCTGCGTGTCGAACCTGAACAGATCCTTGGCCGCACCTAGGAAAAAAATGGGTTGGCCGCACCTTTGAAAAAAAAAACCCTCCGCCCTAAATAGTATAGGTGCCGTATTGCATCAGGGACCCAGATAATCCCAAAAAGGAACTACTATGGGGCCTATGGGGACCCAAAAAGGGACCATACTTCTGACAACCACCATGTACATAAGGATCTGAAAGCCCCGCGAGGCGGGGATTCTGGAGCAACGAAAGGTGGCGGTGCCTGCTGCCCAGGGCAACCCCACACCGGGTTTAGGGCTTAGGGTTTAGGGGTTTCGGGCCCCGCACCCCCATCCGTGAGGTGCCATGGAAAACCATAGAAACAAACCAATAACAAACCATTATCAAACTTGTATCAACCCCTACTACCTCTATATACTTGCAAGGCACTCTTTTAAAGCAACAAGCAAGCGCCCAAACCGCCTTAACAAGCAGAGCTCCGAAATAGCCCCGTCAAAGAATCTAAATTCCGAAACGGCTGTAAGCATCCAACAATCCTAACCATAAACCATAAACCTTATAAGCCTTAAACCCCAAAAGCCCTCAACCCAAACCAGCGCGAGGGGAACAGCCTTGGTGGCTTCGTTCTTGGCAGCAGCGGCCTCTCCAGGTCCGGTGCACTCTACTTCCGCCAGGCCGGATGCTTTGGGGGTTTATGGTGTTTTAGGGCTTCCTTCAAAGGGTACTATGAGGGATAGGAAGGGATCGATAAGGATTTAGAGATTTTGGGGTCGAGGGTTTTGTGGTTTAGGGCCTTGAGGTTTTGGGGCTTTGAATTTAGGGTGCTAAGTTGTTGTGGCTCTCGGGGTTTATGGCTTTAGGGCTCCTTCAGAGGGTACTATAAGGGTTCCTATAAAGGGATCTATGCGGATTTAAGGATTTGAGGAGTCTAGGGTTTAAGGGTTTAGGGTTTTGAGGTTTAGGGGACTTGGGTTCAGAGTGTTATGCTTTTGGGGTTTAGGGTTTAGGGTTTAGGGCTTAGGGCTTAGGGCTTAGGGTTTAGGGTTTAGGGTTTAGGGTTTGGGGTTTAGGGTTTAGGGGTCGTTTGCGGGTTTTACCTGGGCTGAACAAAGCCTTTGAATGGAAGGAACCCTCATAACGGCCCAAGGTTTCTAAATCAGGTTCCTACATTACATGGGCGTTTGTGAGGTGGATGCCATTGGGATCCGTTGCGGGGGAGAGAGGGGCGGAGTCAAGAACACCCGGAGCCCGGACACATAAAGAGGTTGGCAGGTCGAACTATGACGTGTTTAGGCTTCAGTGGTTGAGGGTATTGGCTTGATTCATGCTGTTTTGTAGATAGGGCCCCAAAAAACCACATAAGCAAAAACTAGCATAGGGATATCCCATATAAACCCCCTTATAATGAAGCCCATTAAGGTAGGGATATCCCTATAAACTGCTTATGCTTATGTGCTTTTGGGGGTCCCTAGTAGAGGTTTAGGGCTAGGGCGTTTCCGGTGGCGATCGATCGGCCCACCGAGGATGACCTAAATCCTGACTTAAAGGTTGATGGGTATAGTTATAAGCGGGGCTATAAGTAAAGCAACCATAATTCAAGTTCATGTAACTCCACGGACTTGTAACACCTCCAAGTAGGTCTTAAACTTCGCAAAAACACCGTTGAGATTCAGCCCCAAGACCTGACACAGCAATCCAAAGCAGATGGCGCGCTTGTAGGCAAAAGCGCTTGCCGTAAGGGCTCCAAGGACTCAGAGTTTAAGGCTTTTCGGCCCAAAGACCCTGCTACATAGGGCTTTTGAGCACTATAGGGGTTAAATAAACCTACCCAGAGAACCCAATATCCCTTAACTAAGGAATACTCCTTGAATCATAATATCAAGGCCCCTATTATCTAAGGTATATTCCTCAATTCAGTGGTATTGGGTTCTCTGGGTAAACCTACAAAAGCCACCACAACCCTAAGCCCGCTGGAAACGAAGCCTCTATGCTGCTGTGCCTCCTGTTAAGCTTTACAATTCTAGGATACCTTACTTTATTGATTGATGCCTTATTGATCTGTGGATCCTTTAGAAGTTCTGTTTACATAAGCCTACCAATGGCACCAACAGAGACCCTTGTCAGACGCGTGTTAGTATCTTGTAACTACTAGCATAGAAAGCTTCACCTAGTGGCCCCCCCGAGCCCTCGGAACCTGGAACCCTACAGCTCAAAAGCTTCAATCGGCTTCTAAACCCTAAACCCTAAACCCTGAAACCTTACACCCCAACCCTAAAACCCTAAAAATCCTAAACTCTAAACCCCTAAACCCTTAAATCCTAAGACTTCAACACCACGTTTCATGAGGCCGCCCCAGAAGTTCTCTATGAAGAGCAGGTGGTTTCCGTGGAGACTTTTAGGCTTTGAGTTGGGGGCTTCAGAGTTTTAGGGCTTGGGCAATTTAGGCGGTTTTGGGTTTAGGGATTACGATTTGGGGTTTTGGGTTTAGGGATTTGGATTTAGGGTTTAGGGTTTTGGATTTAGGGTTTTGGGTTCTAGGGTTTGAGATTTAGGGTTAGGGTTTGTGATTTACGAGTTGCGCAAGGGTTTGACACGTTAGGCGTTGTTCTGGATTTTGGGTTTGCTTGCCATGGTTCTGGCTTAGTTTTTAAGGCGAGGTGAGGCTCCAGCTGCAGGTTTGGAGGCCTCGGCGTTTAGAGAGTTTATAGGTAAGATCAAGCTTAAGGTAAAAGGGTCAATTCCCAAATCATAAACCATGTGCCTGCTCTTGTAGCTCAGAACGAGCAGCCCGAAGCCCGGCTCAAAGAGGGCAGGCTGGGATTACGGGTTTTAGCACTGGCATTTGTGTCCATTCAAGCCGAGACCCTAAGCCCTAAACCCTGGAAAGACCCTACTGAAGCCACCTGGTCTTGGACCTTGACCCCTCCGGAAAACCTGAGATACCTAACCATTGTAAAACCCATACAGAGTCCTGGTGGACCCCGTACCCTCAGGATCAGAAGCTTTATATATATATATATATATATATATATATATATATATATGGTATGGTCTTTGGGCCCAAGAGCCAAGAGCCTTAAACATGGGGAGTCCTTTGGGCTTTAGGGTTACAGAAGAATCCCTATGAGGAACTCGTAAATCGACTCTGCGGTTCTGTCCTCGTCACCCCCGGTTTAGGGCCTAGGATTTAAGGCTGAGGGTTTCGGGCTTTGGGTTTGGGGCTAGGGGAAACATCGCAGAAGCTTGCTTTCACTCATGATTTCTTGGTGCTTCGATAATCCTGAAGCCCTTTTCAGACCATGACGCTTGATTCCACTGGGAATCTGTGTCCAAGCCCGGAACTCGCCAGGCCCCGACGCTCAGAACCCGTGGTACTGGGGGTGCTAAACCCTGAGCCTTAATTTCGGGTGTGGCCCCTTCCTTCTACGCCTATCCGGTTGTGCCCGTCGACGACGACGAGCCGCAGTTCGAGTACCCCAAGTGGTGGACTGGAAAATGCGCGTCCAAGGTGTATGACCGGGAGAAGGCCTTGCTTAAGGACGTCGCAGCAGGGGACTTCATCTACGAAGTCTACGAGAAGGTCCGCGACTACCCTGGAGGGCAAGTGCTGCTTGTGCCTCGAAACTTTCGCTCGCCATTGATTGCGGAACCGGGCGAAGTGGCGTGGTCTTCAGATCAACTGCAACACACCCAAACTCTGAGACACCGATCGTCTCCGGTGCATGAATGATGCGTGACCTCATAAACCTCATTATGATGAACTCTTGTGGAACCCTGCTAGTAGCCCCAAAACCCTAAACCCTTAGCCCTGCCAACCGCGATGCTCAGATGCGAAAGGTACCGAGTACCACGCAGGAATTTCTTTGTCAGGCTTGTTTAGATACGATTAACCCTTAGGCTCTAAGGACTTATATTTCAAGGCTTTTGGGCCCAAAGACCATCGCACCTAAGGCTTTTGGGCTATTAGGGTAAGACATGGGTGCATGGACCCTATATGAAACCATACGCTACACCCTATGAAACCCCAATTCTCCCTTGTAGCAGCGTACAGAACCCGTAGAGGAGTACCTCAGAGGTATTCGTAGCACCTTGTAGAACCCTCAAAGAGCCACCTGAATGTCTAAGCCGCTCCGAGGCAAAACATGTGTTTCTTTTACTACCCTAAGCCCTAAACCCCAAACCCTAGCGCTCAGATGGGTGGCTGTCAAAATTATGGTCCTTTTTTGGGTT
The DNA here is from genome assembly GCA_905221615.1 of Symbiodinium sp. CCMP2592. Lineage (NCBI taxonomy): Eukaryota > Dinophyceae > Suessiales > Symbiodiniaceae > Symbiodinium > Symbiodinium sp. CCMP2592. The sequence continues at coordinate 128,932 of CAJNDT010005911.1, read as the reverse complement.
CTTATTATACTACGACACCTAATATTTAGGGTTCCCAATACTTGGAGGGTCGGGGGACTTAGTAACTAGTTATTTTCGGGACTTATAAGTACCATAACCCCAATTAGGGTCCCTTTCAGGGTACTTATAAGTCTACTTACTAACTACTTACTGAGTCCCCCGACCCCCCAAGTAAGGGACCTTAATTTTGACAACTAGCCATATCATAGTATATACCCTTATAGTATCCCTTGTGGTATCCCTTATATAGTAACCCTTATAGTAACCCTTATAGAGCCCTTTAAAGGGACCCTGATTTTGACAACCGCCCAGATGGAGATGCCTGGCGCTTGGCTTTGTCTGCCCTTGGGGCCAATAGCCGCGGAGGCTTGGTGCCCGAGTCCCCAAAACTTGTCCTTCTTGCTTTAGGGCGTTGGGTTTAGTAGGGTTTGGGGTTTGGGGTTTGGGGTTTAGGGTTTGGGGTTTAGGGTTTAGGGTTTCGGGGTCAGGGCTTTTTTTGTTAAGTTAGGAAGCTAGGTTTTAGGGTTTTGGGCTAAGGCTTGAGGTTTGAGGGTCTAGGCCCTGCGGTGTAGGGTTTTGGGGGTTCAAGTGTAGAGGTCGAGGCTTTAGGGCTTCGGAAGCAAGATCACGTTGAAACCAGAAAGGCTGTAAGAGTGTAGGGGGGTGTAGGGTATATAGGGTTTTGGTTTAGGGTTTATAGGGTTTTGGTGTAGGGGTTTAGGGTTTAGGGTTTTGGTTACGGGTTCAGGGTTTAGGGAGTTCCGACGCCTAAGCCCATCAAGAGTCTAAGAGCGTTTGTGGCTTGGGTTCCGGTGTAGACTTAGGGTCCGGGCTCATGTCAATACCCGAAGGCCGGAGTCAACAACAATTAGCCAGGTAACCCGCGAAGACTCTAATTGCTCTACTCTCCAACCCAGCTGAATGTCACATGCCAAAGCCCGACTGAACACCAAGTCCTATACCCTAAAAGCTTGGGGTGTTAGCCTTTGGTGGCATTCGGGGACTTACTTCCAAGCCGCGTCGAAACCCTGAACCCGAGCAATTATCCATACAGGTTTAGGGTTTAGGGCAGTTTAGGGATAGTTTCGGTTTCGGATCTATTTCCGGGTTTCAGGTCTATATAGGTTCGCTCTTGAGGCTCAGCAAATGAGCCCAGGATAAGGATCCAAACGTATTCAGAGGATCATCTACAGTAGGGCTTCCTTCTTTTCTGAGCTGTCATTTCGCGATGAGTCAGGTGTTGAAGTTTGTCGGGGGGGGGGGGGGGGGGGGGCGTTTTAGGTGTTTGGAAGTTGTGGTTACGGCTAGGGGACGGATACCTGTACATGCTGTGCTTTGGAAACAGAAGCCTCAGCAGGGCTAAGATGTGGCACGTTATCTTGGACACGGCCCAAGCCCTTTCAAGCCGGCATGACCCCGAAAGTGTTGTTACGGTGGTCAGAGACTGTTTGTAAAAGGAACGCGCAGAATCCTGGGGTTCCGGATGCTGTGATATTCCCCAAACCCTGTGGCCAGCACGTTCGAGTACACCCTCGATCTTGCGATTTTATTATGCTACGATAGTCCGTATAGCTTTGGAAAAGAGAGACAGACAGAAAGCTTCGATACAAGTTTAGTGTATAGTTACGTAGGTATAGTCCTGCTTGATCAAGAAAGTGATTGGAGACCGTCTTGGGCCGGGCCAAATGCCTCTCTCAAAAAAGTCAAGTGTTCACGGGGCCTTTGACAGTAGCCGGAATCGGTTTCATGCTTGGTTGCCTTCAGTCTCGGATAAAGTGCGACACACACCTGGACGAAGAACTACAACTAGACGTGCAGGAACCGGCGAAGAACGCCGAACCTTCGCCCCTGCGCAGCGCGGCAGCATACAGGTGGATAATCCCGGGACCAGGCTGAACAAGTGTCTTAGCTCCTCTTGAACAGCCAGAAATGTTGGTTGAGCGTTTACTTGGAACTTTCGCAAATATTGTGTCCCACCAGTTGACGGTCTGAGGGATTTCACGAGGGGTTTCGGATTTGCTTCGGACAGAGTCTTGGGAGACCGCATGTAATTAGAGGGTCATGGGACTGAGCAATTAGGATAATTAGTTAGGGTGATGATAGACTATGTATATACACATAGTCATTCATTTATTGACTTATGTTTAGTCATGCACTGATTGATAATTCGTTATACCATCTCGTACTTCCAGTTCATGCATTTCATTGATCCACCAACAAAGGCTTCAGCCCTGGCGGCCGTGTATCTATCCCTGAGATGTATTTAGGAATTAGGGCTCTGGGTTTATATCTGGTTTAGGGTTTGCACTTGAGAAATTAGGTTCAAGGTGGTTGTCCAAAATCATGGTCCCGTTTTGGATCCTTATTACAGTTCGGCACCTAAGATTTAGGTTCCCAAAATAGGACCCTAATTTTGACAACTACCCATATGTAGGACCCGAAACTTTTGAAACAATAGATGCAAGCGAAAACTTTGCCCTGCACCTGGGCTTAAGCCTCGAACCAGACGCAAAGGCGATTCCACACCGAAACCAACACCCACTCAACACCCCTCGGACCCTAAGCCCTAAACCCATAAGCACTCAAATACGAAACCCCCATATGTCCACAATTATGGAATTGGGCTCTGGAAAGACAGTCTCCGGCGGGGTTCGTTGAACTAGGTTCCAACACTGTATGTAGTACATATGACCCTAAACCCTAAACCACCAGACCCCTAAACCTTTAAACCCCTAAACCCTTAAACCCCTAACATTAAGCCCCGAAACCCTAAACCCTAAATCTTACATGGGGTTTTCACGGGGCGTCTCTGCGGGGTTTACGAATGAGGGAGCACGGGTTTGGGGTCTTGGGGCTTAACTATTGGGCCTAAGACTTACCTAGAGGAGCCAATGCACCCCTAAACAACGGATACGAGATGACCCTAACAGTAGGTATATTTACCTTGTCCAAGTAACTTGATTACTCTAGCTACCCATAGGCCCCAACGTAGTTCCTCTTTGGGGTTCGTATATAGAATCCTATATGGTAATCCCAAAAAGGAATTGCTTTGGGGCCTCATTGTAGTGGTGCTTACCGTAAGCCTCCGGAGTAGTTCCTTTTTGGGATAACTTTATAGGGTTCTAAATATGAAGCCCGAAAAGGAGCTACTATCGAGCCTATACGGGTAAGGGTTCAGGGTAGGAGCCCCAGTGTTTTAGACGATACGAAGACTCCCTCATGTGGCCTCGGTTTGAGGTGGAGCTCTTAAATTTGCCCGCGGTCCTCAAGCCTTGGCGTTCTTCTGGTTGACTCTCAGGACTTTAACTTTTTGGGGTTTCTATATGAACTGCATATATAAAGGAGGCTAAAAGTTTAACTTGTTGGAGGGCCTCAGAAGTCAGCCAAGAAGCGGTATCTCCTCATAGCTCCCAGCCCGGAATCTTTAAGCCACAACCCAGCCGTGTTTGCTGAAACTCCCAGTCACCGAGCCTGCGACTGACTACTTGGAGGGTCGGGGGACTTAGTAAAATGGTTATGTTAGGGACTTAAAAGTACCATAACCCCCAATTAGGGTCCCTTTTAGGGTACTTATAAGTCTACTTACTAACTACTTACTAAGTCCCCCGACGCCCCAAGTAATCTGAGTGGCTAGTAACAACCGCTGGCATAGTATGGAAAGTCAAGACAATAGTAAACAGTTATCCGCGTTGTATCTCCATAACATGTTCCGATACAGATCGAGATACTCCAATAATCACTTTGTTTTAAGGCCCCGAGATACTCCAATAATCACTTTGTTTTAAGGCCCCGGTAAAACGATCGCTGTCACAAGGCATCGTGGTGATTGCTTCGCAGGCCCTTCTGGCAAGAGCAATGTGTTTTCATGGTTTCGAGAAGAGGATTCACGGGTTTCTTTCAGGGCAACAGTACAATCGGGCAGGGTGTTGGGGTTGTGTAAGCACCAAGAGCTGGTCCATCGCAATTTGGGGGGGGGGGTTCCGAAAATAGGGTACCCTAATGGCCCTATTATAGCACCCTAGATAGTAGGATCCTTATTATCAGGATCCCAAAATAAGGTACCCGCCATTTTCGGAAACTCCCACATCGAGCAGATTGCCAAAAAGGATAGTTTGAAGGATTGCTGGGGACCCTTGCCCTATCGGCCTTCAGCTCCCGAGCTTGGTTTAGGGTCTAGGGTTCAGGGTTTAGGGTTTAGGGTTTAGGGTTTAGGGGCTTAGGGTTTAGGGTTTAGGGTTTAGGGTTTAGGGTTTAGGGGCTTAGGGTTTAGGGTTTAGGGTTTAGGGTTAGGGTTTAGGGTTAGGGTTTAGGGTTTAGGTTTAGGGTTAGGGTTAGGGGCTTAGGGTTTAGGGTTTTAGGGTTTAGGGTTTAGGTTTAGGTTTTTAGGGTTTTTAGGGTTTAGGGTTTAGGGTTTTAGGGTTAGGGTTTAGGGGCTTAGGGTTAGGGTTTAGGGTTAGGGTTTAGGGTTTAGGGTTTAGGGTTAGGGTTTAGGGTTAGGGTTTAGGGTTTAGGGTTTAGGGTTTTAGGGCTTAGGGTTTAGGGTTAGGGTTAGGGTTTAGGGTTTAGGGGGTTTAGGGTTTAGGGTTTTAGGGTTTAGGGTTTAGGGTTTTAGGTTTAGGGTTTAGGGTTTAGGGTTTAGGGTTTAGGGTTTAGGGTTTAGGGTTTAGGGTTTAGGGTTTAGGGTTTAGGGTTTAGGGTTTAGGGGCTTAGGGTTTAGGGTTTAGGGTTTAGGGTTTAGGGTTTAGGGGCTTAGGGGCTTAGGGTTTAGGGTTTAGGGTTTAGGGTTTAGGGTCTAGGGCTTGTAGTCTCAAACCCGAATCCCATATAGTGTCACTCGCGATCCGAGCCCTTCATGCTACCCTACCCCGAACCGCCCCCATACCCTGAAGCCGAAACCGAAAACCCTGCAACCAGTCATGCCGTAAGTCTGAAGTTGAGGATTCGAGGTGTAGGTTGCACTACGGTTGATGATTTAAATCCTGCATTACCTTAAGGACCCTAAACTATGGGAATTATGGTATATGCCTTATTATGGGTAATGCAGGATTTATTTCATCCACCGTAGTTGTGCTGTCCGGCCCGTTTCAGAATCGTAGGAGGTTTCTGCCTGAACCCTCGAAACTCATCAACTAAGGTCTGTTACTTGGAGCCCAGAACCTCGAGCCACAAAGACCTAGATAGACTGCCACTAAACAGCCAACCACGGGCCGTAAGGCTCAATGCTTCGGTTGATGATAGAAATCCTGCATTACCCACAATAAGGAGTAGACCATAATTCCCATAGTTTTGGGTCCTTAAGGTAATGCAGGATTTATATCATCAACAGTTAGTGTCCGGTGGGGTGTCGGTAAGTTTTCGGGTTAGCACAAAGAGAGGACGAGTTTGACGAGACGGTCTACAGAGACCCGGAGGTGGACGTCTCCACAGCCCGGGAGCCCAGCACCTCTGGGCAGAGAATTAGAATCACGGTTTAGAGTTTAGGGTTTAGAGTTTAGGGTTTAGGGGTTGTGGTTTCTTTAGTGTTTGGGGGTAGAAACGTTTAGGATTTCAGGTTCACTCAGTTTCTTCTCTTCAACAAGGCATACAGTCTGGCGGCACGCCCCCGCCTAATTACCATCATCTCGCCATCGCCATCGTCACCATCTTAGTCATGATCATCTTCTTCTTCACCATCACCACGACGACCGCCTTCGAAATCATCCCTGAGGCATTCTGTGGTGGAAGGGTTTGGCTTGGAACGCTTGCCGGGCTCTAGGCGGCTTGGTCTTGAAACCCACGGTGTTTGGCCTCTCCCCTGAAGCCTAAACCCTATAAACCCTAAACCCTAAACCACTGTGTTTGGCATTTCGGGGCGTGAATCCAAGGCCGAAACCCACCGCCGGAACCCCAAATCTGGAACTCTCACAGCCGAGTCCCCATTCAGCCCCGAAGCTTTTAGCTGCAAACCCCCGGCTTCTCAACCTGAACCCTTGAAAATCCTAAAGCAGTATTAGGGTTTAGGGTGTAGGGGTTCAGGGTGTAGGGTTCAGGGGTTTAGGGTTTAGGGTATTGTACAGTTACACCAGAGTAGCCTTTACGACCTATATATAGGCACGCTGCTTAGCCTAATCACTGACGGTTACCGCGATTCGCGGCTGCGAGGTTGGAAGATCTGTCGGTGCCAGCTGCATGTCCCAAAAGGTCGCAGCTCACTAGTGTCTAGGGTATCCCTGCTTCTAGACCCTTAAAGGGTTTCGCTTTTAAGGCTCAAGGGTGTGGGGTTTAAGGGTTTAATCAGGGTCTTAAGGATCCTTGGACAAACCCTAAACTACCCAGAAGCCTCAAAGTAGTTCTTTTTTGGGATTACCCTTAGGAGTTTATATATATATATATATATATATATATACATATATGAACCGGAAAAAGGAACTACTTTGGGGCCTTTGGGTAGCCCAAACCCTAACTCTGTAAGCTCCACCGCGTAAACCCACAGGCCGGGAATGGGCGGCGCGGCTCGACGCACGCCTTGCTGAAATGTTCCTTGGCCATCCTACTTGGAGGTTCAGGGGTAGTTATAAGTAGAGTTTTAAGTAGGGTAACTGTACTTATAATTATAACCCATATTAGGGGACTTATATTCCTACTTATAACTACCCATGGACCTCCAAGTACGCTAGGGAATCAGATTCTGGCCTCACAGCTTTCACTCCCAAAGGGTCCTAAGTACCGTTATGGGAGTTTCCGAAAATAGGGGACCTTATACTATAGTCCCCTGAAAGTAGGATCCTTATTTTAAGGATTAGAAACAAGGTACCCCCAAATATTCGCAAACTCCCATATAGTAGAATGTAGGGTTTCTGTATTAGGAATTGCCATTATGGGTAGGGGAGGTATCCCCCATAACAATACCTAGGACCACCTAGGACCCTTTGGGCACTTTTTCCCAAGTAGTTCCTTTTTGGAATTACCCTTTAGGATTCTAAATACGGGAGTTTCCGAAAATAGGGACCCGACCCGAATATATAGTACCTTAACTGTAGGATCCTTATTATAAGGACCCCGAAAGAACCTTGTACCCCTAATTTTCCAAAACTCCCATATGAACCCTCCAAACGGAACTACTCTGGGGCCTATGGGTAGTTTCATATACCCTAAACCCTATAGATGCCTCAAAGAAGCCCTTATAGTACCCTTTCAAGAATTCTGTAAGGCAATCCCAAAAAGGAACTACTATGGGGCCTATGGGTAGAGCCTGAACCCTCAAGTCCCCTATTACCCGGGTGACAGGACAGGCCTGACGCATTGAGACTGTAAAATCGTGTGCTATATTGTATTGATATTTTTGATATCTGTACACATATACATATATGTGTACATGTATGTAGCATATGTATACGTATATGACATATCTTGAACGCCAAACCCCGAAACCCAAGCACTCCAGGCCCTATAAGCCCTAAACCCTAAAGCCCTAAAGCCCTAAAGCCCTAAACCCTAAACCCCTAAACCCTAAGCCGGGTCCAATGCTTGAAGCATCTCTGCTATCCTAAAGCCCTCAGCCCGCAATCCCTAAGCCTGAAAAGCCAGGGTTTAGGGTTTAGGGGTGTAGTGTTTAGGCGTTAAGGTTTAGGGTTTAGGGGTTTAGGGTTTAAGGTTTAGGGGTTTTGGGTTTAGGGGGTTAGGGGTTCAGGGTTTAGGGTTTAGGGGTTTAGGGTTTAGGGTACAATGATGCCCCCGATATGGCAACTGGGCTACGAGAATCAGTGAGCTCATGGGAGGAAGAACCACCTTTGCTAAACTTGGGAAGAAGAACCACCTTTGCCAAACTCTACGGTAACAGCCCACCGCAATAGTCTGGGTTAAGCGGTTATGCTTTTGGGTTGAGGAGTTGGGGTTGTAGAGTGTAACAGTCTGTAGGGTTTCCTAAACCCTAGTATCTAAACCCTAGTATCTAAACCCTAGTATCCCAACCGAAAACCCAAACCCCAAATAAGCAGTACAACAGCAGAAGCCCCATCCGACCTCCCGTCGAGGTTTGCTCGAGGACTCGATTCGCACACAGGCTCCACAGGGTGGCTTTGGGGCTTCGAAAGGGTTAGGGTTCAGAGTTTAAGGTTTAGCGCTTTTAGAGTCTTATAGAGCTCGATTAGTACTAAGGTTGTGAGACTCTTGATTCGTACTTCAGCTTGCCTTTTTGACTCGACTTGATGAGGTCTGCACCGGGCTGCGTGGTGCTTCAGGCTTGGGGAGGTTAGTGTCGTCAGAAACTGAGTGATACCAATAAGGCATAGGCATATTCGTACCATGCAGATCACAGCACAATTCATGAAGCGTAAGCCGTGGGAGCCATGCACGTAGAACCTGGCAGCAGAACAGGAGACATCACACCAACACCGATCCGGCAGTGTGTAGGATGTCGGGTTTTAGGGCATGAGAACTCCAAGCTACCCATAGGCCCCAAAGTAGTTCCTTTTTGGGGTTCGTATGTAGAATCCTATAAGATAATCTCAAAAAGGAACTACTCTGGGGCCTCCGGGTAACAAAGATTCAGCTACTCCAAGAAGGTCTGCTTCTCAGACCTTGTGCTCCTAGCCCAGAACCATAGCTCGAACTGTCAAGCTTATAGCCCCAAGCCTTAAAACCTAAACCTCGACCGGAATGTAAGTCCTACAGCTAACCCCTAAACCCTGAACCGTACTCATGCCCTAATCTCTGGACCTTAACCTATAAAACCTAAGCCCTAAAACACCACTCTAAACCCTATAAACCCCAAATCCAACATGAAGCCCTTAGCTCTGAGCCTCTGAACCCATATCCCTAAGGCTCCATGTATCCTTATAGTATATACTTAGGCCGTAAAGTACCTACATAGGGACCCCTTTAAGGCATGAGTATCTACCATAATGGTACATGGAGCCTTTGGGTATGGCGGGTATTGTTTCTAAGCCCAAATCCTCAGTTGTAAACCCCCACCAACCCCTAAACCTTAAGCCTTAAATCTCAGAAACCCTACAAAATCCTAACCCCCGAAATCCCAAACCTTTAACCCCAGATCTTGCAAACCCCATCAAACCTCCCCAAACCCCAAACCTGCACCCCAAACCCTAAACGCTGAACCCCTACACCCTTAAGCCCCTAAGCCCCAAACCTCTAAACCCTAAACCCCTAAACGTTAAACCCTAAACCCTAAAGCTAAACCCTAAACCCTAATCCTTAAACAGGCCCTTAAACCAAAAAGCTAAAGCTCGGTTCCCGAGACCGCCCGGGTGACGGTGGTGGCACTGCTAATTCTGGACTTCCACGCGCCTACCGAAGGCCTAGCGCTGGGCTCAGCCCCAGAGAACCCAATACCCCTTAATTCAGGAATATATACCTTAAATAGCAGGGGCCTTCATATTATGATTTAAGGTATATATTCCTTAATTAAGGGGATCTCTGGGGCGTTTAGGAGTTTAGGCCTTGGGGTTTAGGGTCTAGGGTTATGGAGGGCTTCCTTTGAAGGGCTCTTTAAGGGTGCTAGTAAGGGTTCGCTGGTATGACTTCCTGATACAGGTCCTGAAAAGGGTTGGTTGTTTAGGATCGAAGGGGTTGAAATGCAGAGTTTAGGGGTGCAGGGTGTGGATTCCTTTTTGTTGCTTTCCTCATACAAGCGGTCAAAAAGGTGAGCGGTTCTGCATCGACGGGGCAAGTGGTAGAGCGGGCGGTGCAGGGTTTAGAGGTTATATAAGGGATGAAAGTCACTTGCAACAAGGATGGCTGATTTCATCCGATGGTTTGAATGTTCGCCCACCCCATATAGCTTAAATCATAATATGAAGCCCATTGCACTTTAAGGAACTACTTTGGGGCCTTTGGGTATGCAATCAAGCATGCCCAGAGATCCCAATACCCCTTAATTAAGGAATATACCTTAAATCATAATATCAGTGCCCCTATAATTTAAGGTACATTGCTTAAATCATAATATGAAGCCCATTGCACTTTAAGGTATATTGCTTAATTAAACCCTAAACCCTAACCGTACTGCGCGCTGGGACTTTCATGCGCCCAGCCAGCCTCTCCGGTTGGTGCTTGGAGGGTCTTTAAAAAACTGAGTAAGGGCTCCTTTAAAGGGGATTGTAAGGGCTCCTTCAAAGGGCTCTAGAAGGATAGTATAGGGTTTAGGGTTCAGGGACTTAGTAAGTAGTTAGTAAGTAGACTTATAAGCACCCTAAAAGGGACCCTAATTGGGGTTATGGTACTTATAAGTCCCTAAAGTCCCTAAAATAACCAGTTACTAAGTCCCCCGACCCTCCAAGTGGGCATCTGCTGAATGAGTTGGCAATTGCGCCGATGGCATCTGAAATGTAGATTGCCACTTGGGAGTCTCCGAAAATAGGGGACCCTAATATAGTACCCTAAATTGTAGGATCCTTATTATAAGGCACCCCTATTTTCAGAAACTCCCACTTTGAACCCTAAACCCTAAACCCTTTTTCTTTTGCGTGGAATGGTAAGCTGAAGGCTTTGCGCCCCTGGTGTTGGGGGTTTCGCGGCTCAGAGGTTGAAGGTTCAGGAGAAAGGGGTATCGGGGTCAAGGCCTGGGGCTTGGGAGTTCGGAGTTTAGGGTTTGCGGGTGTAGGCCTTGGGGTTTCAAAGAGATCCCAATACCCCTGAATTAAGGAATAGACCTTAAATCCTGATAATAAGGCCCCTATAATTGAAGGGTATAATCCTCAATTAAGGCGCATTGGGTTCTCTGGGTTAGAGCCTGGAGTTTGGGTTTGGAGGTTAGGGTTCGGTGCCAGGGTTGAGGGGCTGTGAAAACAGATGCAGCTGCTCGCGACAGGGCCGACTACCTTGGTGCCCAGAACGCCGCTGCCGAGAGAGGGCCCCGAACTCATGCAGGCAACCAGACTCCAGGATTTAGAATTTTGCATGTTTTGGCTGATAGTTTGTTTGACTTGCAGCGTTTAGTGTCCGAGGCTTGATGTTTGAAAGATGTTCAAGGCTTACATAGATTAGAGGGTTGAGCTGTTTACTCTATGAATCTTAGTGTTTTGATTGCCAGGATTGTAGGGTGTCTACAGCTCGCGGTGTATTGTTGAAGGTCTCGCGATCCAGTATGTTTCGGAGTTTCGTCTGACGACCTCGGTTGTAGAAGCCCATGAAACCCGGAGCCCACATGAACAATATGGAGGTGCATGTGCAGGGCTTTGGGCCCATCGTCGCCTTTCGAGGCGCATCTTTCTTGCTCTCAGTGTACATATATAGGTGTCGAGTGTAAATTATTATAGGGCCTAGGGTAATTGGTAGGCTTCAATTTTGATGGTTTAGGGCTTCGGGCTTCGGGCTCATGGTTTAGATTTTACTGTGGGGGGCTTTTCAACTTTGTTTTAGGCTTTGAAAAAGTTTACAGCTCTGGGCTCTGCTAGTTCGTTTTGAGTCTAGGCTTATCAGGTTGACGACCCAGAGAACCCAATACCCCATTAAGGTATATACCTTAAACAACAGGGGCCTTACTATTATGATTAAATTATGATTTAAGGTATATTCCTTAACTAAGGGGTATTGGGATCTCTGGGGACTTGCTCCAAGACGGTGTTCTGCTTTGGGGCGTATGGGAGTCTAGCATATACTGCTTGCGGAGCTTCAGGGCCTGAACTAGCGACCTGGGCGCAGGCTTTATGGTTTCGCTGTTAAGGCGAAATTGAGCTCACAGCTTGCGTACTTCAGGCTTCTGACTTGTGATGGATCGAGGGTTGTGCACCTTTTGCAATGCAAAAAATGCAGCAACAAGTACCCCCAAAATCCTGTTGCAGTCATACTTGGAGGATCATGGGACTTAGTAAGTAGGGTTATATGTACATTAATTGGGGTTATATGTACTTATAAGTATAGTTACCCCCCAAAATAACCCTAGGTACTAAGTCCCATGACCCTTTAAGTACCTAGACTGGTCTAAGGATTCTGGTCCTGTAAACCTCGCCAAACCGTCTTATAATACGCGCATACAGCACTGATACGGTTGATGATATATATATATATATATATATATATGTATATATATTCTTTATCACCTTAAGGACCCTAAGCTGTGGGAATTATGGTATACTCCTTATCATGGGTCATGCAGGATTTCTATCATGAACCGTAACACCCCTAAAACGGAACCCGAACCTGCAAACCCTAAGCTACTTGGGGGGTCGGGGGACTTAGTAAGTAGTTAGTAACCCTAAGGGTCCATGTACCCATATAGAGATACATGGGCCCCAAAGTACCTATATAGGGACTACATTAGGGCCAATGTATATACTCTATGAGTACATGGACCCTTAGGGTAAGTAGACTTATAAGTACCCTAAAAGGGACCCTAATTGGGGTTATGGTACTTATAAGTCCCGAATATAACCCAGTTACTAAGTCCCCTAAACCCTAAACCCTTACAGAATCCCTATAGATCCCGTTAAAGGAATCCACGTAGAAACCCCAAAGCATCTTAAAAGCCTGAAGCTCAGTTCCAAGCCATCAACCCCAAAGGATCCTATGTACCTGCTATATGCTTGAAACCCAGAGAGCCCAATATCCTTCAATTAAGGAATATACCTTCAATTACAGAGACTTTCATATTATGATCTAAATTATATTCCTTAATTCAGGGATATTGGGACCTCTGGGAAGCTTTCATATTATGATTTAAGTTATATTCCTTCATAATTAAGGGGTATTGGGATCTCCGGGAAGTAGGGTTTCTATGGCTAGTAGGAATAACACTAATGCGTCGGGTAAGTATCCCGCATATAGGTACTTAAGACCGTTTGGGAACCTTTACAGTAGAAGCCCAAGAGACCCAATAGCCTCAATCCTTCAGAGTCATGTATAGGGCCAGCACTAACTGTCCTTAATCCGATTTCCATGCTTTGGGGGTTTACTATAACCCAAAACCCTAAATCCTAAACCCTGAAGCCCTAAACCCTGAACTCTAAGCCCCCAACCCTAAACCCCCCTTAATTCCAAACAGCGCAGGAGACTTTGAGCAGCTTTTGGTCGCAGGCGGGGGTTTCCAGGGTCGAAGTCGCCGCGCCGGAGTTTTACGGTTCAGTTTTTCGGGCTGTGTTACCCTAAGGGTCCATGTACCAAAACAGTATATACCCTCCGTAGGTACCTTGGGGCCCAAGTATATACTATTTGGGTACATGGACCCTTGGGGTTAGAGCTTTTGAAGGGTTCCTTTAAGGTTCTCTTCAGAGGATCTGTAAAGGTTCTACTATGACTACAGGTTTCGCGGTTTTAGGAGTTCCTTTAAGGGATCTGTAGGGTTGCAATACGGGTTAAAACTGTAAGGGTGCTATGGTACTTTAGGGTTCATGGTTTAGGATTTACGCCTTAATTAGAGTTCAGGATTTAGGGCTTCGGTGTGTTTTCCGATGTTTCGGAGTTTGGGGCTTAGGGTTTCCGGCATGTTTTGGTGTGGGGTTTCCACGTTTCGATTTATTGTTTTCTGCATTTGTTGGTTCAGTGTTTCAGGGTATTGGTGTTTAGAATGTCTGTGTTGTTTCGGTTTGGGGTTCCGTTGCTTTGTTGTTTAGTGCGGTTGTTTCGGGCCTCAATGATTTAAATTTTTGAAGCTAGGATTTCGGTGGTGTTTGTTGTTGGTTTCGGTGCTTTTTCGGTTTAGGGTTTCCGGATGTGTTTCGTTTAGGGTTGCAGAGCTTGTCGTCTCGGGGTTTCGAGGTTTTGTTGTTTTTTGCTTTGAGGTTTCGGCTTGTTTTGTGTAGGATCTCACCACGATCCTAAGCCCTAAATCATGTTTTGTATAGGGTGTCACCAAGATCCCAGGCCCTAAACCTTGTCTAAAAAGCAAGCACAGGGACCCAAGCCCCAAACCCTGAGCCGGTTAAACCCTGCGTCTCAAAAGCCCTTTGTGTACAGCAGGCGCTGGAGAGTTGGCGGCAGACATCGCCATCGCAACCTCAGTGAGGTGTAGGGCTGGGGTTGTTGTAGGGTTTAGGGTTCAAAGCTGTTTTTTGATTTTAGGTTTTAGGGCTTGAGGTCTAGGATTCCCAAGGTGTAGGGTGGTGAGTTGCCAAACATCTTTCAGTATACCCGTTGAGGTTCAGCAGATGTCTTGGTTTCTTTTGAGTTTGGTCCTTTGGCTTTTTGGGGTTCGGCCTTCTCGGCTATTAGTCATTAGTCATAGGCCCCTAAGTATTTCCTTTTTGGGGCTACCTTCTAGGATTCTAAATATGAACCACAAAAAGGAACTACTATGGGGCCTTAGGGTAGCTTGCGAGATCAGGGTTTGGGGTTTAGGATTTAGGGTTCAGGGTTGCATTTTGCAGCTTTCCTGTAGTTACCCTCCCCATCCTCCGCTAGGAACGTAGCTCTGAACTCCTGAAGTCCATGACCAAAGACGGCAGAGGCTACGCCTCAACACAGGTAGTTTCTGTAGCACGTGAGTGGTTGTCAAAATTATGGCCCTTCTTGGGTACCCTAGATATCAGGTGCCGTACTATCATAGGGATCCACAAAGGGACCCTAATTTTGACAACCACCCACGTAGGGTGCATGCACAGCCCAAACCCTCAAGAAGCCCTGGAGACGACCGGCACCAGCTCCATCTTCTCCTGGTCCCAGAACCCAATACCTCTTAATCAAGGAATATACCTTAAATCATAGGGGCCTTAATATTATGATTTAAGGTATACACCTTAATTAAGGGGTATTGGGATCTCTGGGAACCGAAACCCTCTAACCATGAGCCACCTCTAACCCCATAAGCCTAAGCGATACACCCCCCAAACCCCTAAACACCTAAACCTTTTCGACAGCTAAACCCAAAACTCCAATTTGAGGTGTAGCACGCAGGGCGTTCCTTACACCATGGTAAGAACTCCCATAAACCACATAGACCTGTGGAGCCTGCTGTTTCGGGTTTAGGATTGAGCGTTTAGGGTTGAGGCTTCCCCTATAGGTAGAGTGCGGCAGGCATGACGTCGCTTGAACCATCATGTGAGACCGGTATGAGCCCCTGAGCCGTAATCCTTTACCCGCTTGTGAAGCGCAAGACTAAAGCCTAAGCCCTTGTCAACACCTAAACGAAAAAGCTTTGAACCTTGAACCCTAAACCCGGTGCACTAAAAAAACCCTAAACCCTAACCCCCAAACCCCCTTGTTGTGAAATGCAGCAGGCGGGACATGCTTACATTGCTCCACGGCGCTGTTGGAGCCAAGGTGCAGGTGGCGATGGGTCGGGTGCTGAGGATAAAGTGATCAAACGCGCGTAGCCTAAATCACCTTAGGGATCACAGTATGATTCAATAAAATATCTTCCTTGATTAAGGGATATTCGAAGGTCCGGGATAAAGTAACCAAACGAGTCCAAGTATACACTGGGGTGCAAGGGTGTAACAGTGTATCGCAAATTTCTTCAGGGGATAATAATTACATAAGTGTTATTTAGGGACACGCTTGTTAAATACAGGCTTTTGATGTGTCAGTTCGTCTGACTTAGACATCCCCCTTGCAGCGTCAGCAGGGTCTTATGGGCTTTCAGGCATGTCCCTGGGTGACTTATCGTAAACTTCGGCAACAAGTCCCTTGTGCAGACAGATGTTGCAGAGACGCTTTTGGTCCGGTAGCCAGTGGCTGCATTGGGACCCGACAGCCTGCGGCCTGAAGTATGGCCATGTCGCCTGGAACGGCCATGACGAGTGAGCCGCCCTCGGCGGCCTCGCCGCCGGTTAAAAGGTTGAAGAAGTAGTAAGTACTGCAAAGCATGTCGCAGGGTAAGCATCAGCATGGAAGGCTGCATCGAAGCATTGGCCACGTTGGAGCTGGGCATGCAGATCTTCGACCACGAGGAGACCCGAACCCATTGCCTGTCCGATTTTCGTGCAGCAGTGCTTGGAGGGTCGGGGGACGTAGTAACTGGTTACTTTAGGGACTTATAAGTACCATAACCCCAATTAGGGTCCCCTTTAGGGCACTTATCAGTCTACTTACTAACTACTTACTATGCCCCACGACCCCCGAAGTGATTGCGTTGGGTCGAGCACAACCCTGTGGCATACTCCACCTTGCACAAGCCGGGTACACGCGCAAGAAGCGCAATACACATCCCCGCAACTGTAAGCCCTAAACTTGAAAATTTTGGGCCCCCTACAGCCCTGAGAAACCCCGAGAACCTTTCAGGGTGTATCGGGCTTGGGGTGAGCATCGTCGGGTACTGTGATTTCTGAAGTGAAGGGGCGTGTTGTTGCGCAGGGGTTAAGAAAGAAAGCCCTCGATCTTGACAAGCACTTGTTGCAAACCTGCAGCAAGCAGATGCTCACATATAGAGGTCTGAGGTTCGAATACACACATATGTCGTTATAGTTCCCTCATCCCCCAACGCCACACGGGTGAAGTCTGATCATAACTGCTCTTGGCACCTTATGGGAGTTTCGGAAAATTAGGGGTACCTCATTTTGGGGTACCTTATAATATGGACCGTAGTATTTCGGGTACTATATTAGGGTCCCCTATCATCAGAAACCACCTTTTCGCAAGGGCTCAGGTTTCCAGCATACCCTACCCAGAGGCCCCAAAGTAGTTCCTGATTGGGATTACCCTACAGGATTCTACATATGAGCCTCAAAAAGGAACTATCCCTAAACTCAACAAGCTCTACACCCTTGAGTCATGTTTTGTGGGTTCAGTCAGGATCGTAAAGGCACCCATTGCCCAAGTACCAATATCGGGTCCTATGAGGGTGGGTCCTACAAGGGTTCGAGAATGGCCTCCAGGCTTACGGTTTATGAGAGCAATATGGATGAAGGCTGATTGATGAAGGGTCCACATACCCAAGTAGTAGGGCTTGAGTTATCAGCAGCCACCTGCTGCTGGGCTCCTAGGCAGCGTAGCAGCACAATAGATTCAACGCTAGGTGCCCCATGGACGGGTTCTGAAAGCGACAGCAAGCCTCAATCTTTTTTTTGGCTTTGGGACAACTAGCCCCGAGCTGGCCAGACTAGCCACTGATAGTTTTAACGAAGGTGTGTAGTGTATGACTCCCTGCGAAGGGGTGAATGCATTCCCAAAAAGAGAACGGGGCAATCCCCAGGTCACGACTACAATCTACCCTACGGCCCCTGGGGCGTGCGCGAGGACGGGGTGCTTCCCTCACACAGCCCCGGAATATGAGCACTCTCAAGCCTAATCCCTAAACCCTAACTGGCGAACCCCAAACACTAGCTTAACCACAACATCTAAGCCTAAAGAGCACACTATGGCTCATCTGAAAAATTCCATGTAGTTCTCCTTCGGGGGGTACAGTGGATATCATAAAAGAAGCCAGACAAACCCCGATGAAAACTAATCACATGACAGGGTCCAGGTAACTACAAACCAGTGTCGGCAAGGTGATCCCAGTGCGAGTGTTTGCATTTTCTCTGCCGGGCAGCTTCTGGAGACTGACGGTTCAGACTCGCTTGAACAGGGGTCTTTTCGCTTTTGAAAAGGCTGCTAGCTCGAACTCCACCCTAAACCGAGAACCTAAACCCCCAAACCTTACAACAGACTGCTAAACCTGGACCCGCAACCTTAAAACTCCAAAGACCTGAACTGGAAGAGCTGAGGAAAGCTCAACTGCAGAGGGGTGCTGGGGATCTAGTTTTTGTGGCAAACAGGGTGGCAGTAGCTTTGAAAATGCCAACAAACTCTTCACCAAACATGGGAAGGTTCCTTAAAAGGGTCCAGAACACAAGCTTAGTTTTCCACGGAACCCCCAAACACATGAATCACCAAACGCCAAACCCCAAACTCAAAGCGCTAAACCATAAGCCGCAGAAGAGGCTTGGCCTGCGCTGCACGAAGTGCACTGTCGGCTGATGGAACGAGCCATGGCCAAGGTTTAGGGATTTCTGAACTTAGGAATTTGCGGGTAAACCCCAAACCCTAAACCCCAAACCCTAAATCCTTATATGGGTACAGGGGTTTGGGGGGTTAGGCTGTTCAGGGTTTCGGGCTTTTGGGCTTAGGGTTTAGAGGCGGAAAGACACAGCTGCAATTGATGAGAGTCGTGAGGCCTCGGGGCTCTATGGTTGTGGGAAATTGGGCAGGAAGGCCCTTTTGGTTTAGGGTTTAGGGGTTTTTATGAGCTTGCGGAGCAAGGTTTCGATATTTTGGGTTTGGGAGGGTGCGAGAACTCAATCTCGAGAGTGGCAGTCGATGGCTTAGGACTTGCAAAAGTTGCAACTGTTGACGATAATCTGACCGGGACGTGTTCGGTGTCTACTTCGGCATTTAAACCCTGCCTACCTTAATCCCAAATAACCTACCGTTTTAGGGACTTATATAAAGAAATCATATTAGGGGGCCCTAAAAGGTAGGTTCCTTAGGGTCCAGGTAAACCTTCAGGGTCTCAAGTCGACGATTGATTCGGATTTGTTTGCACCCCTGGACACAAAACTCGTGGACCAGACCGGGAGGCCCGAATTGTACACTTTGCTTGGTACTCTAACCCCTACCTAGACACCCAAAAGTAGGTAAAATAATGGCCCAAAACCTATAAAAGGCTTTTATTCTACATACTTTTGGGGTCCAGGTAGGCTCTAAGGACTCATATCTTAGGGCTTTCGGGCCCAAAGACAACACTATGGTAAGGCTGTTGGCCTATTTTGAGCCTCAGGGTAAGGATCTATAGGGGCTTGGGTCTAGGGGTTCGGGATAGGGTCGAAAGTTAATGATGGTACGCAATTCCACAATCTCTAATGTCATTCTACAATCTCTAATGTCATTAATTTGTGGAAGCTACCAGAAAACCCCCTGTCTAAATATTGTGATCGCTTTGTTGCCGGAAGTCCTGAGCCCTCCATGCACTCAGGTTTTAACGTGAGGATTTTCAGGGGTTATGTAAACTGAGTTTAGGGTTTCGTTTGTTGTTGTTGGAGGGGTTTAAGACACGGCATTTTGGATATTGAATACAGCCCGTGCAAGTCCCCGCTGCTGTTGCACGTGGGTCTTGTAAGCCCACTGAGGAACAGTTCTGCTCGCCACATCCAGGCCGCAGGGGCTTCCTTGGAGCGTAGGGTTTACTGTAGAAGCCCATATAATTACCAATATGATTCCTTTGGTCTCCTTATTATGTTTATAGTATTAAGGAGCCCAGAGCCGTATTTTAATTGTTAAGGCCGCTACATTCGAGATTAGGGTCTAGGGGTGGGTAGGCCTTTGAAGGTTTCTATTGAGGCTTCAGGGATTTGGGTCCTGCTGGTAGGGCTTTGTGGGTTTAGCTTAGTATTTAGGCTTCGGATTTCTGGCTAGGGTCCCGTGGATTCTGCGCAGGGGCAAGAACCCAAAAAAACCAAAATCGTTCGAGTTTTTTCTTGTATGCGACGTCTTCAGAGAGGGTACGGAAATGACGACAGAGAAGAGTGCAATTGATAGTGACAGGGGAAGTGGCTAGATGGCTTTGTCCAGACACCTGCACGAGCACTGCCGATAGTTCTACTATCAGCTCCACGGAAACTATCATATCGACTACATCTCAATGTGTTGTGGATTACATAATCTATTATGTGATAGTATATTGTCATATCAAATTCTATATTACCGTATTGTAGATTATACCACGCTAGCTTGTAAGATCTTCTAATATGTGTGTATATGTATATGCCTATAATTAGTTGTGACTACAACTATATTTGGTAAACAAATTACATCTTATACGTTACATGTTTACATATTTACTATATATTTACATACAACTATATATATATATATACATATATATAGATGTGCATATTTGTGATATGTTTATTACATGCTGTTGTATGTCACAAGAGAGGCATCTTGCTGACTTCGTCCGGCGTTGGTCGGCCGACAAGGTCGATGCACGAGTCTGCGGCACCGGCGAGCTTGGAGCTGCAGTAGCATATGGGAGTTTCCGAAAATTATAGGGGTACCGAATTTGGGGGTCCTTCTAATAAGGATCCTACCATGTAGGGTAGTATATAGGGGCCTCAAGAATTAGAATAGGGTTCTGGGGCCCATTATACTATAAATATATGATAAGGAGCCCCTAAAATAGTATTGGCACTTATTAAGGCCCCAACATTATGCGTGTTTACACACCAGATAAGAAGATGCAGCGCTGTTTTCTGTGTGCATGTGTGTGTGTGTGTATGTACAACCTACTATGAACGCAGAGGCATATTTTGCAAAACACCAACTAGTAACTAGTTTTACAAGGGGCTTTTGGAGGTCATTTTTCAGACTACTAGTAGACGGGCACGTTATCCTTGAAGGACGCAGGGGCTGTCAACCAGTGAGCACTGAAGGCTGAACAACCTTGCCATCAACCAAGGTATGCTAGGCTATATGTAATCCATGGGTTGAAGGTCTTTAAGGTGTTGTAGCTCCCACCGTCTGTTGTTAGGATTCAGAGTTTATGGTTGGGAGGGGTGGGCCAACTAGGGACACTATCACTTGTGGGCGCGAGCTCATATGGGAGTTTCCGAAAATAGGGGACCCAAATATAGTATTAATAGGATCCTTATTATAAGGACCCCAAGATAAGGTATCCCGAATTGTCGGAAAGTCCCACAGTCCCACATGCCTGCTGTTCGAGGCTAACTCGCTTCTCAGCTCAAGTCCCTACCCAAAGATCCCAATACCCCTTAATTCAGGAATATACCTCAAATCATAATATTAAGCCCCCTAGTATCTAAGGGTATATCCCTTATTTAAGGGGTCTTGGGTTCTCTGGGTACAGCTCCGCAAGCCCTAGGCCTCGAAAACCCCGAAACTCTAGAGATTCTATAACCCTAAGGGTCCGAAGGACCCAGTAATTAGGTACTCGGTTTTGGGATAGTAGTTATGTAGGTTAGGATTTTCGAGAGTGTATGATTATTAGGTACTTGGACCCTTGGGGTAACCCTAAGGGTCCATGTACTTAAATAGTACATACTTTGGCTCCAAAGTAACTAAAGCAAACGGAGTACTTCAAGGCCAATGTATATACTATTTGGGTACATGGACCCGTATGCCCAATAAAACCCTTAAAGGAACCCATAAGGGATCCTTATTTGGGTACATGGATCCTTTAGGGTAACTGTCCGCAAATGGCCATTATTGATCAGCCCGTACAAAATCTAGGCTCTTCAACATGAGCTTCGGATGGTTGCGGATTTGTGGTGTCTTGGGGTTCTGAGGTTGTAATTTACCAACTAATCAGCCCTATAAACCCTAAACCCTATAAGCCCTCAACCCTATAAACCCTAAGCCCTATAAACCCTCAGCCCTATAAACCCTAAACCCTACAAACCCTAAAACCCTATCAGTATCATCCTATCGTGGAAACTTCAGAGTGTTTGCGACTTCATGGCTCCCAACGAAACACGAGATTCCTAAACCTGGAGCCTAACTCCTTGGTGTAGGGTTTAGGGTTTAGGGGTTTAGGCCCTAAACCCCAAAATCCTAACCCTCTACCCAGGAGCCCCAAAGTAGTTCCTTTTTCGGATTACCCTGTAGGGTTCTATATATGAACCCCTAAAGAGGAACTACTTTGGGGCCTTTGGGTAACCTAGACCTTGAATTCTAGACCCTAAGATCCTGCCAGGCTACTGCGCAGACTACAGCTACTTCGACCGTTTCTTAACTTCCAGCTCCGTTGCAGGTAGGGTTGTCGGGCTTTGCTGTGTTTAGGGCCGGAGGATTACGGCTTAGGGGGTTCGGGTTTTGCCTAATGTATCCATTGTAGCTCCTGTTTTTGTTTAACCAGCTTTATGGTTAAGATCCCATATTACAGTGTTTGGTTAAACAAAATAAGGAACTACAATGGATACTATAGGCTATAGGTGTGTGTTGGCCCAAACCCCACATGGTCGAGCACTCAAGTTTAAACTTAAGGCCACACGGTTCCCAGATGGGAGATACGAGGACATCAAAGCAGACGTCATTAAACAAAAAACCCAAATCATGTTTGACGCTATTCCCTAGGGCTCCTTGTTATTCCAGCCGTACTCTTTCATATAGCGCAAAACTGTGAAGGCCCCTTTCATGTGTACTGTAGGGGCCTTCATAATTACCCATACGATTTTGGGGGTTCCTTACTATAAACATAATGGGCCCCCCAAAATCCGAGCGAGTTCTGAGTTTCCAAAACTAATTTCTGAAACTGTAACAAACAGACTGCTTACCTGCAGGGTCATCCTCACCCTTTTGTTAGGTTATTTGCCTCCTTGTTATATTCGCATAACACATCCCAACCAAAAACTAGGTACCCAGATCCCCTAAACCCTAAACCTCCCGAATGAAAGGTCTGACTCTTCAGGTACCCATATAGGCCCCATAGTAATTCCTTTTGGGGTTCATATTTAGAATCCTATAGGGTAATTCCAAAACGGAACTACTCTGGGGCCTATGGGTAGGGCTCATGAAGCTTCTTTGGTGAAAAGGGGAGCGGTAAGCTTCCCCTTTGTCTCCATACCTTGATCTATGAAGGCATTCAGGGTGAAGGGTTGGGGTTTGGGGTTCACTGTTTACTGTTGGGGTTTAAGGTTTGAGGGTGAGCTCTTTTTGCACTGACCTGTGGTGCAGGCTTGAGGGTTTTTGGGATTTGGGACCCTCGTGGCTCCGTCCTGCACCTGGTCTCTGAACCTCAGAAGCACAGTATGGCGTATAGGCAAAAGCCTACATCTCAACGGCATATCCCGAATAATTACTAAAATTCCGGAAAGCCTCAACCCCAACACCCTAAACCCCGAAACCCTGAACCGCGAACCCCGAGCCCTAACCGTGGGTGCTGAAGCCTTTCTTTCCATCAGCTGTACGAGCGATCCTTGGTGCAGGTGGCGACTACGTTACATTCATTAGCCCCTGTCCGGCGAAAGGCGGGGCCCGGGTTTAGGGTTTTTATAGGGTTTGGCATTTAGGGGTTTAGGTCTTATGGTTTACAGTTTGGCTTTTTGGGCTTCGGGTTTCGAGGTCGTGTCGACTATTGGAAATGTTGGAGAGAGACCTTAAGTTGCGACTCAGCAGGACATCGTGCGGTTTGCTTTCACGAGCGGCATTTGGCGGAGCCCAAACCCTAGCATGCGACCTAGCACGTGTCAAGTCCAAAAAGTAAATCCCTAATCCACTAAATCCTAAACTAACAGCGCAATTTGCATCTCCAGCCGTGTTGAGCAAGGTCGCCTCCAACTCTTCATCCTGAAATCCGAAACCGACCGTTAGATTGCCCAAAGGCCCGAAATTGGTTCCTTTTTGGGGTTCGATGTAGAATCCTATAATAAGGTAATCCCAAAAAGGAACTACTATGGGGCCTCTGGGTAGACCATGACTGCGGGCTTATATGTTGGTCTCTGTTTGTTGTGCTTGCTGCCGTGGGTCCGTGTCGCGATGTAGCTCTGCAAAGCCACTTACCCGCATCAGGGGAATGCGGAGCAAAAGAGTTTAATCTCTATATCGGTTTCGGCTTAGGGTTTCGGCTAGCACCTGGGTAATGAGTATACTATAGCAATAGTATCCTAGGGCCCAAGGACTTGTTCATTATTCACTAGGATGCCCAGTAGTACCCTTATTCCCTTTTTGTAGTCCTAGGTTCCTAAGAAGTTACCCGATACCAAAAGTAGCCCTTTTTATTCCTAGTTTACTATTGGCCCCTGCAAGACAGCTTAAACTCCAAACCCTAAAACCCTAAACCCTATAAACCTATACAGCAACGTCCCTTGATGGCAGGGCTTTGTATTTTCCTCCGGCTTGCTCAAGATCTGCCAACGGCGCCTTCGACATGACATGTAGGGAAGGGCCCCCGGGAGGATCTAGAAAGTAGATCCCCTAATTTGGGGCCCTATACTACTAAGGGTACTTTAAAGGAACCCCCACTAAGGTATCTACCCAAACCCTTACAGGGACCCTTAAAGAAACCCTTAAAAGGAACCCCCCATTAAGGGATCTACTTTTTGGATCCCCGGAGGTTTGGGGGATGTGTTTGAAGGATGCCTTGCCGGAGAATTACGTCGGCTCAGGATTTCGTATGTGTGAGTTTCCGACAATTAGGGGTCCTTATAATTTGGATCCTACTATTCGGGGTACTATATTGGGGTCCCCTATTTTCGGAAACTCCCGATCTATTCGGGCTTTGGATTTTCAGGTTTTGGGGATGAGCATTTGCTCAGGGCCTTGCTGATGAGGGTTAAGGGGTGCGCTGCTTGAGCTTTATAGGGCTTAGAGCGTGGATTTAGGGGTCAGAATTGGGGGAGTCCTGGCTTAGAGTGCATCGTTGCTCGGAGTTTTGTCTCGTCATGGTGTTTCGGCGCACGACCAGCTGCAGAGATGTTGTTCAGAACAGGTCATATCGACCCCGCGGCATGTTACCCCCTGGGTTGGGTTTTGTTTGGAGTTTCCGTTTTCGGTTTAAGGGTTTCGAGGCCGCACATACAAATCCTAAGGGAGCAGTGTCACTGTCACTGTTTGCTACAAGGGAACGTGGCCAGCCCTCTACTGCAGCCTGTAGCAGATAAGGCTAGAAACCGTAACAAGAACTTCTGGCTTGACGAAATCACACCCCGAAGAAGCAAACTCCTAAAACCGAACCTTAATCCAAGCCCCAAGCACTTCAGCATGCAAGAGCCCCACGGGCCCAAAGCCAGAACATGAAAGCCATGCTAGCCCTTCAAAGGTTCGCTTCCGGGCGGTCACCACCGTGTGGACAAAGGCCTGACTGCATGGAATGGTGTAAAATCGGGGTCTGATGTTCCGGATCAAGGTTGTCTTATGCTAACACAGGCTGCCCTGTAACAGGCTGGGTTGTGGTTTGAAGGAGGGGGTTCAGCGCATGCTTAGGAAAGGTGAAGGTGACAGAACTGCTCAGGGTTTCGTGTTTGTTGTTGAAGGTTGTTGTTTCAACCCACACATCAAGGAGCCATTGATGTGGGAGGAGCAAAGGAGCCAGTTATGATGATAATCCCTACCAAATAAGGGGCTAAAGAGCCAAGGAACCCCAAAACCATTGGTTAGTCAATGTCGAGGGCTCAGGGTTTTATCGAATTTGCAGATTTATCTTGCTCCCAGGCACCGTAGGGTCCAAGTATGCTCTGATGGAGGAGCCCAGAGAAGCCTAGTATAGCTGTTGCCACTTTCAATTTCTCGATCCGAGCGGATCCAACTCCCGGGCATAGCCGTATCTCCTCAAAGCCCACGTCATTCTGAGTCAGGAAGCCTATACTTAGAGCCAGGGCATATGTGGTTAGAGCTTGCCGTCACCATGGCTGGAAAGCCATGATGAAGAGCATGCCGAAACCACGATCATACTTTCATGTAAACCGTCAATACTGAACCTGCAATCTCTAAACTCTCAACGGGGGTCATCAGGATCCTACTGTTTTAGCTCTAAGCCCTCAGCCCTAAACCCCAGACCCTAAAGCCCAAAGTCTAAAGCCCAAATCCTAAACCCTAAACCCTTGGAGGTTCATGGGTAGTTATCAGTAGGGTTATAAGTAGGGTAACTAAATTTATAATCCATCTTGGGGGACTTATAACCCTATTTATACCTACCCCTGAACCTCCCCTAAGGTGGATTATACATATAGTTACCCTACTTATAACCCTAGTTATAACTGCCCCTGAACCTCCAAGTAAACCTCGCTCATTACCTGCGAGCGGCCTCTGAGACTATCCACGAGCAACTGCTGCGCTCCCTGCGAAACGTGCGTGTGAGCGCCGGGCGACGAAATGCTGCACCTGGGCGCAAATTTTGTGCTACTCTTCTTTGGTGCACTTTTCGGATTGAGGGGTAGTCTCCCCTAAGCCCTACACCCTACACCGTACTGTTCCTGCGGTCCCCCATGCTCTGGATTCTGCTGCATCGGCCTGTCGACTGGTTGTGTAGGCGGCTTCTGGATCATTGGCAAACCCTGTTTTGGGTCCAGGGGTTTAGGGCTTATAGGTACATGGTTTAGGTTTTAGGGTTTAGAGTTTAGGACTAAGCTTGCTCGTCATCATTACCTAATCCTATATGTGTTCTCGTCTTATGGTTCTTCTGCGTGACGCATTTTCTATCCGATCCGTCCGCAGATGGAATCAGTCTGGTGTGTAGCCAAGCCCGCAACTCTGGGCCCAAAGCCCAAACCCTAACCCCTAATTTGGTATTTCGCGATGCTGCAACTCAATGCATGCTTTTGTTTGTTCTGTTTCTGGCTGTGGCGTGTCAATGCTTGTCCCTGAAACAGCTAACTGCAACTGCTTCCAGGAAACCCTAAAGCCCAATCCTTATAAGCCCTAAACCCTAAAGCGTACGCGAAGAAAAGGGGCATTCAACAACAAGATCAAAAACCAAAAGCCTGATACGTAGAGGCGCATCAGGGAACTTGGGAAGTCGTGGTGGGGGTTCTGCTACTCACAAAGCTACAAGCCTTGCAATGCCCCCTTATCTGAGCATTCAAGTCCAAAACCCTACAAGACACCCTCAATCCCTTATGAACCGATCATAAAGTCAGTTGAAGCCCCAGCTGAAGTTCTTACACAACCCTTGCACAACCTCTGGAAACATGCGTCTCGCATTGAACTTAGGCTCTCAGGGTCTTTAAGGGTTGATTCTTTAAACCCGAAAGACTTAACTGGGCTCCCGAGGAGTGCCCTCGCACATGTTGTGCTCCCAACCGCCCAAGCCCTAAACCTTCTACGTCATAAACCTTACAAGCATTGCAAGCCCGAGAAAGCCCCGTGCCCTGCAAACCTACAAACCGAACCGTCTAGGTTGTCTGCCGTCTAAGCGCTCAAGGGTCAAGCACTCTACATGCTTTTAGTAGCACTGGGCTCTGTCAGTAGGTTGTATAACAAAGTCTTCAAAACGCAATTTGACCGAATGTCGAGAAGGACAACTTCTTTTGGGAGACTTACAATGCTACTTCTACTGCTACCTGAAAGCTTTTGGATCTTCAGAGTGAGATCCCAAGCCCTGGCTGCCAAACCCCAAACCCTCCCCCAGAAAGGCCCGGACCCCTTTAGGAGCCCCAGGGTACATACCCTTTGACCTCAGCATCAGTCTAAGTACAGAACCAGGCCCAAGGCCTAAACGCCAAAACCCTGCATCCCTGAGCGGCAAGACCACCAAACCCTGAACTCCTAAACTCCTAAAACCTTAGGGGTACTTAGAAATACTTGTTAATTTTTTGTTATTACTATCCCTAAGAAACAGCAAAAATTACAATTTTTGCTAGGGTTCTAAGTTCAGTATAGAAACCATAAACCCTCAACTCCTTCACCCCGAGCCGAACCCCGAAACCCTAAAGCGCAAAGGAGAGCATCTACCAGAAGACGGCATTGCTCGTCGTTCCATCAATTTGGTCGGAGGCGGGGACTCTGAGGCACTCCATATATGAACAACAAACCCTAAGGGTCCAAGTAGTCGGTATTTATGGTTTTTGATACCTAAACAGGCCTTAAAGTCCTATAATAAGGAGTACTTGGACCCTTAGGGAAAGGGTTCAGGGCTTAGGGTTTAGAGGGTCGATAAGGGTCCTACGAGGATTCTGGAGAGTTTTGGGTTTAGCACAGGTTTACATCGGGTGTAGGGTTGTTTTTGCTAAGGGTTTCAGGGGTCGGGGATTCTGCCTTGAAGGTTCTACTGTTGATGATAACAATCCTGCATCACCTTAAGGACCCCAGACTATGGGAATTATGGTATATTCCTTATTATGAGTAATGAAGGATTTAAATCATCAACCGTAGCATTTTGAGGGGCTTAGGGGTCAAGGTTAAGGATTCAGGCTGAACAGCTACTGGTAGGATGAGTCTGGACGAATACAGTCTGACTCTGCACAAGACATATTCTACAGTTCCGAGCCACCCGAAGAGTCCGTTCTGCAGTATTCTCAGCATGCCACAGATAGCTGCTTGAAGCATCACAGGACCTCGAAAGCGAGTCATAAAGCGAAACTATTCTGGCGACCTTGCTTGACCTGTAGGCTCATGCCCTATTCTTAGGGTATCTACTTTTCTACACAACAGATCCTAACCATAAAACTAGGAACCCTAAAAAGGGGTAGGGCATGAGCCTCTGGGTGAATATCTATAGCCCACTTACAACCCAAGTCAGTCTTCTACCTTCCCGGAGCTTCTGGGTAGATGCGATAGTTATCTCAGACGCAATTCCTAGAACCCAAAAGTCTCTAGCCCCAAACCATTCGTGCTGAAGCAGGAGAGGGTATAGTTTGCATGAGGATCTTTGTGTCCAGTCGGCAGGCAAATTGTTGCTGTTGGATACCTGCGTGGCGACGCTCACCCGCGATGTATTGATAAAACACCACATTGCCGCTGCGGCAGGACAGTCTACTGGAGCAAGGGCTGCAGCCTAACCTCGCCCCCCTCACGAGACCTGCTCTCAGAGCCCTTTCCTCGTCACCGAGTTCACCACGCAGGGCATCGAGAGCATGCTTTTCCCAACATGGCCGAGTCCTGAGTACCTCGACCGAAGCCTGCACCACCGCAGTCGAAATCCTCGGCTTCTCGGAGCGACGTGCGACAGACCTCATCTCCAAAGCGAAGCTATGCGTGTGGAGACAGAGCGAGACAATATACTATTTATACAACACCATGCCCACCGCAAATGTGTTTCTAAGGGGGCCAAGGAGCTCATCGAGAAGGAATGTACCGTTCAGGGCGCAGGTGTGGCGTAATGTCCTAAACCCGACCCTATATCCCCAAATAGACACCCTACAGATAGGCCTATTAGTGTACTCTACCCCAAACCCGAGTCTACTTCTCGAAGCCCGTATGGACGAACCTATGCACCCTACAGCTACCCAAAGGCCCCATAGTAGTTCCTTTTTGGGGTTCGTATATGAATTCTGAAAGGTAATCCCCAAAAAAGAAATACTATGGGGCATCTGGGTAACCCTAAACCTTGGGCAAACATACACAGGGCAGGGGAGCCAGTTCGGGCAGGCACACAAAGAGACCGTCAACCCAACTGCCCTAAACCCTAAATTTAAAACCCTATAAACCCTAAACACCACACTTAAAACTTAAAACCCGATACACCCTAAACTTCAAGCGCTAAACCACAGCCCCAAACCTAAAACCCTATAAGCCCTAAACCCTAAACTTAAAAGTTTTAAGGTAAAACCCTACAAACCTTGGAGCACTATACACCCTAAACCTAAACCCTGAACTTAAAACCCTATAAACCCTAAGCCCTAAACCCCAAACCCTAAACTTAAAACCCTACGGCTCAAGCAGACCCCCTTAAGCGTGAAAAGTGTCTAGAACAGCTTTGTGGGAGTGTTTTTTGAAATGGCTCCGAAGTCTTGGGCAGCAGCAGCAAAGTCGCAAGCTTTTGCCAATGCGAAGGCGAAGGCCAAAGCTGCGCCGGTGTTCGCTGCGCTGGGCGCTGTGTCAGCCAATGCAGCCACAGCGTCGCAAGCCACTGCATCGGTGGCCACAACCGCAATAGGTTGGATGCATGAGGCCGATGCAGGCCTGCAGGTGACGCAGAGGCCGGTGATACCGTTAGATGCGCTGTGCGGCTTTGCGGCATTCGGCCGACCACTGCCCAACACCGAGGCCACGACGCGCATTTTCACCGAAGAGGCGCTGCGCGCCACCCGGCCGCAGTCAACTCGCCCAAACCACCGCGAGGCGCTCTTCGGCACTGAAACGCTTGTGCACTTGTTTTCGTGCGCCAGCGTGGTCGACGCCACGGTGACAGGCAATTTGCCAGATCCCGACGTCGCAATGCCGCTGTACAGCGCCTCGGCTACGGCAGGCTACGTCTCTACAGATGATGCATACATCGCCGGCCGCCTCGGTTTGCAGGTCTCCACGGCTGTTGCGAACCAGGCTGCGATCAATGGCGTTCTGGGAACCTTTGCGGAAACAATGGAGGCCCGCTTTGGTGTCGGCTGGGCGCCTGCGGTGGGCTCCGCCACTGCAATCGTTGTGCCGTCAACGTGGTTCAGAGGCGGCTCCAACATCCGGATCCCAGCACACCTGGCAGCGCGTCGCGGCCAACTGATAGTCTGTTCGGCAGGAGCGAGACAGAAGCTCGGGGTCTTCATCGCTGGTGCTCGCGCAGTGTCAGCATCTGTCGCGACGAGCCACTCTGCCACCATGACCGGCGTGGAGATCAGCTCTGCTGGGACAATGACTGACGCCGTGGGGTCAGATTGTCTTGTAAGCCTACTGGAAACTGCCAATACGCGCTCGCTGCTCTGCGGTGTGACAGCCGTCAACGCAAAGGCACACGGAGCCGGCAGTGCTGCGCTCCAGGCGGCGTTGGCCAACGTCCAAACGACTGAGCCTGCGGATCCGCTTTTCGCCACGAACCCGGATCGCGTGAGACTCGCAGATGGTGCGGCGTTCATCATTGGGGCCTGTGTGATGGCTGCCATAGACGGGGTGAACACAGGTCATGCCACGGGTACGTCGTCCAACGGGTTGCGCCTCGGCAGGAACCTCGAAACCTTTCTTGTTCGCCATGCGCCGGCTACGATCTCCGACAGTGCAGTGGGATTTGACGTCGCTGACGCCACAGAGAAAGCTGTGCTTTCCATGGCGGTGGACATGGAGCAGATCCATATGAAGACCTGACAACACTTCCGGCTGAAATGCGGCAGACGCCGAACGCCCCGGCAGCGATTGCCTGCAGGTTCTGGGGCCGCTTTGGCCGCGTTCCAACCGTCACAACAAGCTTTGGCGCAGAAAGTGCAGAGCCTTGTGGCTGCAGCAGCGGCCGGTCGCGGCCGTACGTGGAAGACTTACACGCTCACGAACGATCAACTCGTCCGAGTGCGTATGGGGCTGCATTGGCCAGATCACTACACCACAGTGACAGCCGGCGGGCCAGCTAACGCTGGGCTCCACACCAAGACCTGCATCTACACGGAAGCAAACATGCCCATGGTTGGCCACAACCACTTGCTTCTGCGTCTTGCATCCCTGTGTGGCGGACAGGGTGCAGCGGCTCTCCGAAACACCATGGTGATGTTCGAAAGCTCGCCGCAGACGTGGCTGTCGCTGCTGGACGCTGATGCACTTGGAGCACTGGAGACCGTGCGCGGCATGTTCAGACGGTACGGCATCGCTGCAGGATTGCAGGGCTCGTTCCTCACCGACAACTACTCGGACGTCGTGACAGCCACGGCGACAGCCGCCAGCAGCGCAGCACTGCGGGCTGGGGCTGCAGGGCTGTGGCGCCTGTTCACAAAATACGCAAAGATGGCGTCCATCCTCGGATCGCCATCGCTGGCGACATACGTGTCTGACGCCCCGGTCAACCCCGGTCTCGAGGCGGCAGCGGAGGCCGCTTCGAAAGTGAACGCGGTGCAAGTGGCGGCCACCGTTGCGTATACAGGTCCAACCTGACTGCAAGCAGCCGAGGGTCGCATGATTCATGCATAGCTCTCGCACTGCAGCACGCAGGGGGCGATGAAGCCCGTGCGAATGCCTCGGCGCTGGCGGGCATGGTCGCCGCAGCGCGCCTTGCCGGGCCGGCAGCGTTGGATGAGGCATGGGCACGCAGGTTTGAAGCCACCATGCCCGGGTCGGCCAACGTCATCCGCTCCACTGTGGAAGCACAGACATCCTGGAAAGAAGGCTGGAACCGACATTCCGGGAGCCGCGAGTGGCTGCTCAGCGAACGCGCCTGCTTGGTTTGGCGGGGCGCTTAACTGACATCCTCCTGGGCGTGGCGAATGACTTGGTGCGGTACCATCGTCGACTTGCTGCTCGTCTACCTGAAGGTGTTCGTCTACCACCTCGACCAGGACAACCACGGCAACAAGACAGAATGGGGCGTGAACCTGCACCTCTACGAGAGCGAAGCCGCAGCAGAGATGACCTGGGCGTAACTCGACGCGCAGACGATGGAGATGACTTGGAGGATGGGGACATCACAAGCATGGTCCAGACGTTCAATATGGAGGAGTGGCAAGGCCTTATTAACCATGGCATCCTTGGGGCGGACCTCAGTGAGCTTGATGGATGGCTGGCGGAACTAAGTCTACGAGCTGGTGATCGAAACGTGGCCCCACATGTCCGAGCACAGTATATGTGGACGTTGGGTGTGTTCACCAGAGCTCTCAGGGGCGCTGTGAACACCATGAACTTCATCTTGGAGACCCTTCAGCGACGTGAGGTGGATGGGGCGATGCACATGCCGGCGATCGATGACACGAGGGCCCGGGTCCTTTCGGGTTGTTACCGCCCAGCTATGATCGTGGCGAGTGTTTTCCACCAAGCAATACGAAATGGGGTGGATGATGCCTACACGGACCCACACACCTTGCCGGCTAGACTGACAGTCCAGGAAAGGCCGCCACGAAGAGACCCAGGGGACGTATCTGATGCGATGCTACGGGGGCGTGAAGTACCAGTTGAGGATGCACTTCGTGGGCGTGAAGAAGATGGAAGGGGGCGTGATCGCACTCCGAGAATGGCAACAGCAAGATCCCTGAGGCCGACCAGACGTGCCCCTGACCCCGGTCTACTTTTTCCGGCTGAACCAACTGAAGGCGATGAATCCGGGGAGGAGAACCAGGAGACCAACGACCCTGACACAGACAGTGGGGAGAGCTGGCCGTTGTGCACAACTCGGACTACGACCGCTGGTTCAATGCTGGTCGCTACCTCTTCAACGACGTCTTTGAGCCGTGGAGACACCTTGGGGAGTACTTCAACCTTGACTTCATCGTGGACCTTGTCGACTACATCGTGGACGGCCTGGGGCGAGGAGGACAACGTGGAGGATGAGGAAGACGACAAGAGTAGCTTCATGCAAAGGTTGGGAGTGGAAGAAAACCTACGTCTTCAGTCGTTGGGTCTTGATCGTCGTTGTGTACATGAACTTGCTGCTCTACTTGCAAGGCTGGCAGGGGCGGCTGAACGTGACGATGCAGATGGCGACCCTCTACGTGGATGGGAGGTCCATTGGGGTGTTGCTCTCCTTGAACATACCCTGCGACGTCTGACAAACCGCCTGGATGAGCTTGGGGCGGTACTGGTGTCGCGGTCGGGCCCTGTTGGACGTTTGCCGCCTGAAGATATCCACGGGGCGTTCTCGGAAGCGTGCCAACCCTTCGTCCACGCCCTGACTGCCTCGTGCCTGGAAACTATGCAAGACAGGCTGCGCGATGCATGGTTGGATCCTCATATGCTCCCAGATGTCCTGGTTCAACAAGGGGGCGAAGGGGCGATGCAGAGCAGTATGGTCAGTCAATCCTCCCAAGTACATGTGTCAGACTTTGACGGGACGACCGCGCACACACCTGAACTACCACCTGTTCCGGGAGTACCGCATGGCACTGCACTTGTTTCTGATCGAGTTGGGACGCTGATGATCCACTTGGGGATGACACACTATCCGAGCTGGTGAGTCTACAACCACTTGAAGTACCACCTGGCCCGGGAGTACCACCTGGTCGCGAACCTGACGTTGTACATGGGGCAGATGTAGGTGCTGATGGTCCTGGTGCTGGTGTTCGGGATGATTCTGGAGTGTGTGTACCTCTACCTGAAGGTAACGAATGTCATGGTGAAATGATGGTTGAGTCTGGGGATGGCCTGTCCTCTCATCGTGACCGTAGTCGCAGTCCGCGTGGGTCGTAAAGCTGCTCCTGTGAGGGGCCGTCTGAGTTGCTTTTCCTTGGGAATGCGTTTCTTTTGAGACTCCTGGTTGTTAAACATACCGGTGGAGGATAGTTAGGAGCCGACTCGGGCAGGCGAACAAAGAGACCGTCAACCTAACTTTAAAAAAAACCCTAAACTTAAAACCCTAAATCCTAAACTTAAAGCCCTAAACCCTAAACTTAAAACCCTGAACCCTAAATTAAAACCCCTAAACCCTAAACTTAAAACCCTAAACCCGAAACTTAAAACCCTAAACCCAAGACCCTAAACCAACCCGAAAGCTGCGAGGCCTTTGGCTTGGTAGCGGTGGAAGCGCAGCTGCGGGGAATCCCCGTGGCACCTCGACTACTTGGGCTTACTACCCAGACCCCCGAGGATCTAGAAAGTAGATCCGCTATTTTGGGGCCCTATACTACTAAGGGTACTTTATAGGAACACCCATTAAGGGATCTACTTTTTGGATCCTCCCGGGGGTCTGAGTATAGGGGCCTCAATAATTACGTATACTATTGTGGGGCTTTCTGAGTATGATTCGAGTAAACCTTTGAGGGATCGAAAAGGGATCTCTAGTAGGGTTCTATATTAGGTGCCCAGATAGTTACCAATACTATTTTTGGGGGGCTCCTTGTTATAGTTGACCCATAATGGGTGGCCCCAAAACCCGATTCTAATTATTAAGGCTCCTACGTATACTACGTGGGCCTCTGAGGGCTTGAGACGAGATTGAAAAGTGTGTTTTTTTTGAGGGGGGGGTCAGGTGGTTTCTGTCAGTATGTCTGTATTTTCTGACAGTCCTATGTGGGTGTATACAGGGTTTAAGGTTGGGATAGAGGGCTTGGCCTGTAAGCTCGGTTTGAGGCATTTAGGGTACTATAGGGCTTCGTATTCTACCCCTACGGTTGATGATATAAATCCTGCATTATCCCATAATCAGGAGTATACCATGATTCCCGTAGTTACGGGTCCTTACGGTGATGCAGGACTTGTATCATCAACAGTAGGTTTAGGGTTGAGGGTTCAGGGCTTGCAGACTTTTGCCAGCGGGCCCTGCCCTTCCTGCTCGAATCTTCTTACACAACACAAACATGGAAAGCATGCTAAGTTCGTATTATAGCCCTAAGACTCCAA
The DNA here is from genome assembly GCA_905221615.1 of Symbiodinium sp. CCMP2592. NCBI lineage: Eukaryota > Dinophyceae > Suessiales > Symbiodiniaceae > Symbiodinium > Symbiodinium sp. CCMP2592. The sequence goes on along the minus strand of CAJNDT010005911.1, from coordinate 94,237 downwards.
GTATACAAACACTGCCTACTTTAGGGTCTAAAGTATTCTACTTATTTTGGGCTATTTGGAGTCTTAGGGTAGCTCTTTCAGTGAGGGGATCGGACTCAGACAGCCGGGCAAGCATCAAAACAATCCCAAGAACCCAACGATGGATACACCTGTGCATAAATAGAGATAGGCGGATAGATAGATGGATAGATAAATAGACAGATAGACAGACAGACAAATAGACAGACAGATAGATAGACAGATACATCGGAAGGTAAATAGGTAGGTAGACAAAGGTTTCGTCAGTTTCACCTGGGCTCTCCTAGGTCAGCAGTGGCCACTACGGCCTGGCGGAGGCTCAGTCAAAGGGTTTGGGGCTTTAGGGTTTAGGGGTTTAGGTTCTAGGGGTTTAGGGTTTAGGGGTTGGGGTTGGTCTGGGTTTTCAGGATTTGGGAATAGGGCTTCGGCTTTGAGAGATCAGGGTTTGGTGAGGGATTTCATGCGGATTAGATGGTTGGGGCTTCGTGCTTAGGATGCAATGAATCGAGGTTGCGATTCGGGGTGAAATGGCCCAGACAAACGATGGCCGTCTCCCAGTCAGTAGTAGGACTGCTTGATTAGGTGATGATTGGAGCTCTGACATTATGAGGAGGATACTCCAGCTTGGACCCAAAGAACCCAATACCCTTTAATCAAGAAATAGACCTCAAATTATAGAGGCCTTAATATTATGCTTTTGGGTGTACTCTTTTATTAAAGGGTATTGGGGAGACTTCCAACCTGGGAAGTCAGTCCATGGAGAGCATGTAGGATCAAGGTAGATTCTTCAGGGTTGGGTGGGGCAGTCTTTTCGGGGCCTAGGCCTAGTGTGTGGGGTTTAGGGTTGCGTAGGTTTCGGGTTTAGGTTAGGGCCCCGATGTCGATTTGTTTGTCAGCATGCCAGAGGAGTCTTCTAAGTACACCAAGCACCTTCAAGATAGTATCGGGGCCCTTGTTAAGACCATAGTAAAATGTACCCCAAAGCCCTATTCTAATTATTAAGGCCCCTATATTCGCTCAGTTGAGGATGTTTTGTTGCACGGACCCTAAGGGTCCAAGTGCCCAATCATCATGTACTCTCAAAAATAGTAATCTACATAACTGCTGTCCCATACCCGAGTACCTAGTTATTGGGTCCAGTTCACCCTTACTTGGTGGGTCGGGGGACTTAGTAAGTAGTTAGTAAGTAGACTTCTAAGTAGCCTAAAGGGACCCTAATTGGGGCTGTGGTACTTTTTAGTCCCTAAAATAACCAGTTACTGAGTCCGCCGACCCTCCAAGTATAGGGTTTAGGGTTTAGGGGTTTCGGGTTTAGTTTCATGATGGGTTCTATAAGGGAATTGGGTGGGGATGAGTACTTTGTTTTGGGGTCCTGATAATGAGGGTCCTACTATTTAGAGTACTACATTAGGTGTCATGATGGTTCTATAAAGAGATTCGGGTTTTAGGGTTTAGGATCACAGAATGCTTCATGGTTTCGGGGCTTCGTGCGATGGCACTGGAGTCTCTAAGTGTAAGACTGTGGCGATGATCCATTGAGCTGCAGGCATATCCGGTTCATATGAATCAAAGTTGTTGGTCCCTTGTACGGACTTCCACTGCATATGGAACGAATTTTGCCTTTTGGAATTGATCCACTACCATCACAGGCTAAAACCCAACCCTTTAGTCCCAAACCCGATACCCTAATCGTTAAATCCAGCTAGGATACGGGTCCCATAATGAAACGTAGCTACACGCCATATACATTATATTGGCCCGGGTCTTATTTTGGTTGCACAGTATCTAATATGGCAACTGTATGAACACCCTGGAACCCCCAAAGTGGTTCCTTTTTGGGGTTAACCTATAGGGTTCTATATATGAACCCCAAAAAGGGAACTACTTTGGGGCCTTTGGGTAAACAGCTATTCGCCTCGAGCTCTCAGCTGGAGGCGAACATGATGGAGGAGCTTCGGGTGCCCGACATCCGACTGGTGCAGGATGGGAAAACCTGGGTCCGCACTTGGGGGGTCGGGGGACTTAGTATGTAGTTAGTAAGTAGACTTATAAGTACCGAAAAGGGACCCTAATTGGGGCTATGGTACTTTTAAGTGCGTAAAATCACCAGTTGCTAAGCCCCCCGACCCTCCAAGCAATAACGAAGATCTTGCGATATTCGAGCTTCTTTACAGAGTTCTAGGGCTTTAAAGTTTGCTACATTGATAAATGTACATCCAGCATCCCGTAAGTGATGGGTAGGGCCTATAGTGTCTAGTGTTTAGAATGTGGGTGTGGGGCGAAGGTGGCGCCGTTTCTGTGCTGTCACACAGTTTTTCACTTCAGAGGAATGCAGAACCCTAAACCCTAAACCTTGCTCTGTATTGTTTTTTGATTCTAAGCCGGCCGGAAACCTGCAATCCGAAAAGCTTACCCTACCCTAAGGCTCCTGGACCCTCGTAGTGAGATCCCAAACCTTGGCCCCAAAAAGCCCAAACCCTCCCCCAGAAGGCCCATGACCGTCTTGGGAGTCGTTGGGTAGCCCAAACATCCTAAGCCCACTTACCCTAGTCCAAACACTACCCTGGGGATCAAAACACCCCAAAAGCCTCATGTAGTATGGTCTTTGGGCCCGAAAGCCTTAATTTATAAAAGGGGCCATACTGTTGGCAACCACCCATATGAGTCCTTAGAGCCCTAGGGCTACACACACAGGGCCAACTCAAAAGCGTGGTGGTGAGGCTATCAAGTCCCACAAACTACCCAGAGGCCCCATAGTAGTCCTTTTGGGGATTAGGTTATAGGATTCTATATACGAACCCCAAAAAGGAACTATTTTGGGGCCTTTGGGTTGAACCTGATTAGTTGTAAACTCAACTTTTCAACTTTTGGGGTTCTTATAAGCTAGTCGATTCTTTCAGTTTCATGTTTTATTCCCTTGGGGTTTGGGCGAGTGAGGAATTGAAACCTTTTTGTTTGAGGCCGCAGCTCTCTGAAACGCTAGGTCTTACATCACGTAAAATGCCTTAAGCTTAGCAGTATCTCAAAGGATCCAAGTACTAGTATACCATATGCTGTTGGGGGGCCCAAATATCTACTAAGTAGCTCCTATATTGGCACTTGTACACTTTGTGTATTGAGCAATTCAGCAGTCTACCTTAAATCATAGTAGCGATCTCGTACACTTCAAGCGGTACTCCTTGTTTGAAGCTTATTGGCCTCTCTGGGTTAAGGGGTACGCCTTCTATAAAGGCCGGCTCGCTCAAGCTGAATTGGGAACTGGGTACTATGAAGACCGTCTGTAATGAAGGCCGATTGTCTGTGCCGTCGGTGCCGCACGTACAAGCCTCCTTGCATAGCGAGTAATTGGACTGGCTTCCACATCCTTCGAAGAAGCCTCAGCCAAGGCGCAGGTGCCGCAGTTCGCTCAATGGCCTCTTTCGTTCAATGCAATAGGCCGGAAGTAGTTGGTGACACCTAACCCTCAGGGTTCATTACTGTACTTACACCTACAATTATATTGGAGTGCATGCCAACACCCCAGTTTAGTTGTCAAGGCCCCCTTTGACCCTAAACCCTATAATCATAATTTCACAACACCTGAAAGGACATGAAGATCCGTACTCTCCATCGCGGGCACAATATTGAAGAGCTCGAGGCGGTGGCAGCTTTGAGGGTCAAGGTGATGGATTTTCGGAATTAGGGTTTCGTTTTTTTTGAGGATTTAGGGTATCAGGAGTAAGGTATCAGGATTAGGGTCCGGGGTTTAGGGCTTTTAAGGTTTGTGTAAGATTCTGAATCATTACCCAATATCCACGACTGATATCCCTCATAGCCTGAGCATACCTTCACCCCCCCTTTTGCACTTGAAGGAGGATTCGGGCAGTTGGTCTGGTAAGGAGGTTAGCATACTATTTACAGGTATGAGTAGAACTTAGTAGCTGAGTAGGTAACCTTTAATCTGTTGGGCCTTACCTGATCCTACCATAAGTTCAAAGGTTAGCCTTTTTTTGGTCTAGGGTACTCAGCCCCTACCTGGACCCCAAAGAACCTACGTTTTTAGGGTTCCTTGTTAGGATTTCCTCATATAAGTTCCCAAGAAAGGTAGGTTATTTGGGGCTAGGGAAGGCTCTAAGGACTCCAATTTTCAAGCCTCAAATCTTATATATGTCCCTAAAAAAGGTAGGTTATTTGGGAGTAAGGTAAGAGAACGATTTCACAGCCCCATCTGGGAGTTTCCGAAAATAGGTTACCTCATATAGTAGCCTAATATAGTCGGATCCTTGTTATAAGGACCCCAAAACAAGGTACCCCAATTTTCGGAAGCTTTCATCTAGGGTCAGTCTAGCCCCACCAGCTCCTCAAGCTTAAAAGCCGAACCCTAAAACTTAAATCGTACCTTAAAGGTTCATGGCACTTAGTAACTAGGGTTCCTTAATGAGATGTATAGGGTTTAGGGTTTAGGGTCAACCCCAGATGGAGCCAGACAGCGAGATGCACAACAGTCTGGAGCCAGTCCTGGTCCATGGCGACTCTGTTTGGCAAGAATGCACTGCAGAGCCACATCTTCCGGCACAGATAGAAACGAAGTTGCGCCGCGAAGTGAAGGCTTTCAGCTGAAAGTCACAAGGATGCAAATGGATTTTTTCCCCCTGCAATGATTTGCATGTCCAACTCAACAGGCCAGCGGCATTCGGCTTTAGTTGTTGTGTTTTCTCCTGTGGAGCGCGCATCCAACATTCAAGTGCCCAACTGCTGATGCATTTTCATGAGTTCGTGGCGGTCGAACGTGAAGATGTATGTCGACAGAGCACTACACAATGAGATGCAAACGGAAGCAACTGCGCGCCCGAAGAAGCCGGCTTACTGCTTGCAGTAAGGGAGGGTGTGGAGGTATTTTATTTTCTAGCTGTATAGGGACTTAAAGGCAGTATTTGATCTCCCCCCGCCCGTCTCTTCAACGCTGAAGCCCTAAAACCCGGAACTGTTTTTGTCATAAACCCCTTTAGCCCTATGTGGAAGGCCAAGTATGTTATAGCCACATACTCATCAAAATCGGAACTTATACATGCTGATAGCCTAACCCAAGTATGTACTCTGTGTGTACTTCAGAGCCTTATAGTGTAGACTCTAACTCCTAGACCCTCCATCCTAAACTCCTATCGTGTAAACACTGACCCCACAATACCCAAAGGGTCCAAAGTAGCTTTATAGTAGAGTGTAAGGTTTCTATGTTAGAATTACAAATATGATCTGGGGAAGTATCCTCCATAGCAGTACCTACGGTTGATGATATAAATCCTGCATTACCCATAACAAGAAATATACCGTAGTTTAGGGTCCTTAAGGAAATGCTGGATTTATATCATCAACAGTAGGACACTTTGGGATACCAGGCAAAGTTGACGCCGCGGCGGAAGGAGTCGGGAGGCCTAGCCATAAGCTCTGATGGGCTGGAGGTTGTGGATGGTGTTATAAACCCTATGTCTTAGGGGAACTGAGAAATAGTTTTGTATCGTTGGTTATTCTATTCCCTAAGAAACAGCTAAAACAATTTTTTGCCAGGGATCCAAGTTCAGTATAGATGTGGGTTTATGCCCTTAAACTTTGCCATAAGGTTGTGCTAGAGGGTTTAAGGTATGGCCTGGTTCGCCTGGAGACTCAAGCCGCGACATGTTCAGTGCTTCTGACTGTAATCTGTCCGGTTGCTCTGGGATGTGATGTAGGTAGGTAGATTGTGTGTATTCCGAGACCCTACGCATCTTTCGGACCCTTCAAGAACCAAGCTTTTCCGGTTTTCGGGAAGCCCTGTGGCAAGTAATTGGGCCATGGGGGCTGTTCGCCTTGCGAGGCTCTTACAGGGCAGAGCATCGCGTCATTGAAGAAGCGTCTAAAACAGCCCTAACCCTTGAAGCAATCAGCTTGGAAATCCCAGAAGCCCTCTAAGCGCGAAGCCAAGCCCTACATGACCTTAGAAGCGTCTTGCGAAAGTTTCGCCGCCGTGTACGCAAGTAGAGCTCTACGGTGGAACGAAGATTCACACACTTAGTGTTGTGATTCCCTGTGCCCTGCCATAAGGGCATGATGACACTAACCCTAAGGGTTCAAGTACCTAATTATCATATACACTCCAAAATAGTAACCTACATAACTTTTTTGGGCGGCCCTATGCAAAGCAAACACAAGTCAGCGTACTCACTGTGAGTTGGAAAAGAACGCGCTAGACCTGAGGAGCTTCTTGCACGTTGGCAGCCCCACTAACTGAAGCCAAGCCGGACGGTTAACAGCCAGCCTGTGAAGCAAAAGGAAGGCAAAAGGAAAACTAGGGGCGAGAGTAGTCATGGCATTAGGAGTGTACGACAGCCAGTGCCATGCTAGCTCTGCGCACTGCTCGGCCCAGTGCAGTCTACCACGTCCCGGCCGAATGCCTGCCTGTACTGTTCCCCCTCTATATACAAACGCCTTCGTAAAAACACAGTTTCGCTCCAGGTTGCTCGGAGTTGCTCTCAAAACATGACCAAACAACTTGAGCTGTGCCCTGTGAATGTGGTGGGTGAGGGGGGGTTGGTCGGCCAGAGCTCGGACTCCTTCGTTTCGGATGGTCTGTGCATGGGGGTTGTCTGTGAGGATCTTGGTGTAGTAGGTGGCTTTGATCCGTTGGATCTTGCGAAGTGACTGTGAGTGGAAGGCCTCAAGCCTGTGGAAACCTACATAACTACTATCCTAAAACCGAGTACCTAATTTATTGGATCCTTTGGACCCTTATAGGTTAATGCTCCTACATTCCCTTTGCTGGAAGCTCAATTAGGAATGGCTATGATTTGGCGAGTATTCTCCATAGCAGTACCTTTGGGTCCAGGTTGAGTTAAAAGACGATAAACAGCTTTTAGAAACACCAACCACTCCGAAGCAGAGCCGGAATCACATGCCTGGAGCCACACGTCCGGAACACCCTGGTGTAACTCTTCGGAAGTGAAATTTCGGATTAGGACCTCACATGCTCAAGCCCTAAACCCTAAACCCTAAATTTTCAAACCCTAAACCCTAAACTCTCAAATACTAAACCCTCAAACCCTAAGCCCTAAATCCCAAACCCTCGTACCCCAAAGCGCTAAACCCGAAACTCTCCTCCCTGCCACCTACTGTAGGGGCCTTAATAGTTACCTATCCTACTTTGGGGGCTCCTTATTATAACTCTAGTATAATGGGCCCAAAAACCATATTCTAATTATTAAGGCCCCTAAAACTCTAAACCCTAACTCTAAAACCTACCCGGCATGCTTTTCGTCGAGCCCCTACAGTAGCCGCTCACCGAGGCCAGGGACGACGGAGGAGGAGAAGAAGCAGCATGTGGCTCCTGGTCTGGTGTTTCAGGTTGTTTAGGGTTTAGGGCTTAGGGTTTAGGGTTCAGGGTTTAGGGATCTCGGTTCCCAGAGAACCAACCCAATACCTCTTAATTAAGGAGTATTTCTCAAATTATGGGCGACATATAGAACCCTTGACGTATCCCTTAAAGGAACCCTACGGTTGATGATAAAAAATCTTGCATTAGCCACAATAAGGAACAGACTATAATTCCCATAGTTTAGGGTCCTTAAGGTAATGCAGGATCTATCTGGTCAACCGTTAGGTGACTGCCGGGGTTTGGAGTCTTTGGGAAGAATGCGGTGAGATTGTTGCTTGGATCGGTGGGCGATGTGATTGCTGATGTGATGGATATGCAGAAAGATGAGAAGTAATGAGAGTGCCGTTGCACCGCCTGGGACCGGCGTGATAGCCATGCTGGTGGGAGCAAGTACAATAGATTCAACAGTAGTATGCTCTGCACCCTGTGGCTCGTGATGACTGAACTGAGTGCAACATGCGTATGCAAAGCGTATAACGGCTGCCGGCATACAAACGCTGACCTGCGTGTACAAAATACTGTCAGTATGACTCTACTTTTTACATACACGCAGGTATGTGGGTGTTGGCATGTACACTTACACATGTCTGAACAATGAAAGACTGTATGTATGTATGTATATGTATGTATGCATGTATGTATGCAGAGGGTCCACGCGAGCAGCCGGTGCTTCATGTAGAGGCATCCGCAATCAAGCCCGAGACGCCGACGGAGTCGGCTCCACCAGACTCAATCCCAGATCTACCGGGTTGTCGTGGAAAGTTTGAGGGTCTAATCTTCACCGTAGTCGATCTCAAGAACCCCAAAAAGCAAGTCCCAACTCCTAATTAGGTTTAGGGCTTCCCTGTGACTCAAGCTACCTACCTTTTCAGGGAAGTCGAGATAGAAACCATAATGCGGCAGCCTAAAAAGGTAAGGTTTTCCGGGTTGCAGGTAAGTCTTTGGGTTTAGGACCCCGAAGCTTACACCCCGTCCCCAAGCCCGCAAACTGAATATGCACACCTTCCCATTCAATCCCCAAGCGCCAGCCCTCCATTCCGAACCCGTAAATACACAAAAGGGCTTAAGGGTTCAGGGTTTATGGCCAAAGCGAAGCTTTAAGAGTTAGCAAACTGAGATACGATAAGAGCCAAAGTGAACCCTAACCCTAAACCCCTGAACCCTAAACCCTAAACCCTAAAACCCGAAACCCTGAACCCTAAACCCTAAACCCTTAACCCTTAAACCCTTAAACCCTAAACCCTTAAACCCCAAACCCTTAAACCCTAAACCCTTAAACCCTAAACCCTTAAACCCTAAACCCTATAAATCCTCTCTCAGGCTGAAAGTCACTTCTACGTAGCCACTGCGGAGGAGGCTTCAGGATTCCTGGAGCGGGTCGGAGAACTCAGCTCTTTTTGAGGGGGAACCCAGAGACTCCTTAAGTAAGGAGTAGAGCCTTATAAGGGCTCCTTGAAGGGATCCTTAAAGGAGATCAACCCATCCCTTCATGAAGTATTCCTTACATGATAAGGAATATTTCCCTTTGGGTCCTTTCAAAGAGTGTTAAAACTGGGTGCCGTTAAGTGCCTTCCGGGGTGTTTCAGGGTTCCCACAGACCCCAATATCCCTTCATGAATGAATATTCCCTAAATTTAAATTATAGTAGGATCCCTAATATGATTTAAGGTATACTCCTAAGTTACGGGATATTGGAGTCTCTAGGAAAGAGGGGGTGGAGTGATTAAAGGGTTGTAGATTAGGGTTTACAAGGCTTCAGGCTTTTGGGCTCTAGGATTCAACTTAGTTGGTGTTTGATGTTTTGGCTGGTTTGGGGATGTACCATTCATAGAGTCCAAATAAAGAATGGATTTTGGAATTAGCGAGGAGGAGCATCATGCAGCTTAAGACAATTCTTCAGCGGCGCTCTGGCATGGGACTCTCCGGACAAAGCCTTCGGTGTTCGGGGTTTTGAGTAAAGCAATAATATGAAGACTAATATCACGAATACTAGTGTTAATGATCACCATCATTATCATCATAGTAAGAACAGCGGCATGAAGGTTCATATGTACAACAAAAACACGAATAGTAATAATATCACACTAATAGCCATGTTAAACATACTGGTAAAGCTAATAAGCTAATACTAATAAGGGCCTCGAAATAACATGTTCCTTCTTGGCCTCCAGGTTAGGGTTGAACCTTCAATCTTGGAAACGTCGATTCAAGTTGGAGTGGTTTCAGGTTTAGGACGTATAGTGTTGAGCCTTAAACTCCTGACCTGAACCCTCAACCGCGACCTGGCGAGGGGTCTCCACGGATCCCTAACGCTAGCTCAACCCTGAACACTCTAAACCCTGAACTCTAAAACACCCCAAACCCTAGGCGACCTTGAGCTTGGCTCCCGTCGGTGTGGTTTGGTTCCCCGAAGCTTTGGCCATCATGATGGCATTTCCGGCTGTTAAACCTAGGGTCCATGTCCCTATTACTGTATAGTTTGGCCGCAAAGTACCTGTCTAGCGAGACAGGGTCTTCAATGGGGCCTTTTCGGGTTAGGGAGTTATGCCTGGGGATCCACTAAGGGCTATACCCTAGGTTTACGGTTTAGGGTTTAATGTGCAATGGATCATAATCCTTTAGGGCAATGATGGAGTAGATCGTGGCTTGAAAACCTTGGTTTTCAGGGTGTAAGGCCACAGGTTTGGGGGGGGGGGTTCTAGGTGAAGGGTGCTGTGATTTGGGCTTATTGCTGGTAGATGGCTTACAGTATTGGGCTGCTTTTGAATTTTGGAGATGAGGCTTTAGGACTGGGTTGTCGGGTTTCAGGCACCCTCAACCCAAACCCAGAAACCCTCACCCTAGACCCTAGACCCTAAACCCCAAGGATCTTCAGGACCAGGGGAATCCGGCAAAACTCCTAAAAAACCCTAAGCTTAAGACCTGGGTGCTTCAGAGGTGAAGGCCCTCATCGACGATCCGCAGCACAGATATGCTATGGGTCAAGAGGCCGGTGGCTCAATCCCATAGGCCCCTTTAAAGGGGATCTATAGGGGCTATGGGGTTCCTCTAAAGGGATCTATAGGGTTTAGGGTTTAGGGTCCCTTTAAGGGCTTCTTTAAGGGTTTACCCATAGGCCCCACAGTAGTTCCTTTGTGGGATTACCTTATAGGATTCGGAATATGCCCCCCAAACAGGAACTACTTTGGGGCCTTCGACTAGGTGGCTAAGTCCTAAACCCCACGGTGTTTTGGTTTTAGGGTTTGAGGTCTTGTGGTTTTGGGCCTTGGAAGCCTCAATCCTATTTCTAACCCTGAGCCAAAGAAGCTAGCAGCCGGAGCTTGGGGTTCGAGGCTCATTGAAAAGCACTTAAACCCTAACCCCGAAAACGCTCAACCCGAAGCCTTCCAACCCTGATCCCTGAGCCCACACCACTAAAACCTCTAACACCCGGCCCTGAACCATAAATTCCGCAACCGTCTTCACCTGCGAAAACCTACCTTTTTGTAGGATTTGTTTCTAGCTTCCATAGGTGTAGGTATTGGGGGTTTTGTAGTAAGAACATGTGATCCCGAGCCATTTCCCCACCCGCCTTCCCAGAACGTTTCATCCTGCCAAGCTCTCCCAAAGCATTCCCACAGTTTTGCCGACACTGCGGGCAGGATTCGGGCAGAGTTTCGGAAAGGCTTTGGGAAGCACTTGAAGCCAAGCCTCAGACCTCCTGCTTCTAACTTTGACCATTCACGCGGAGGAAAAACATGAAAGACATATCCGGCCGAATCAAAGCGCATTGAAGAGGATGCCCAGGATAGATCCGCGTGCTCGACCCCGGCCCGAGCGCGTTAACAAGGGTCAACTACTCAAAAGCGGCGCCATATCAACCCTCAGAACCTCAATCCCTACAACCCAAGCATCAGTCCTCCAGCTCTTCAGACCCCAACTCTTAAACTGTCTTAAACCCACACCCCGAAACCCAAAGTAAGTGCCCAAGCCTCAGACCCCAACTCCCCTTCCCTCTGCAATTCCAGAATTTTGCGAAGGCCTGTAATTAAACTTCCCCTCCTTGACAACGCGCAAGCCTAAACCCTTGGCCCTAGAACAAGACTCTCAGAACCACGTCCACTTAGAGGTTCATGGTACTTACTAACTAGGGTTATAAATAAGGTAGCTCTATAATTGGTTATCTCCCCAGTTAAGGTACTTATAACTGTACTTACTAAGTCCCATGAACCTCCAAGCAAGATCCCAATCAAACCCAAGAAACAGGCGAAGAAGCGGGCCGAGGCGTTTGTCAAGTCCCGCCGGAGGGCTCAGGGCTTCAGTCTTTTTTTCTCGGTTTAGAGTTTAGGGTTTAGATTCTAGGGTCTAAGGTTTAGGGGGTTATAGGGCTGCGCGGGGTGTCGCAGCACGTGTCGTATTTATTCTGCAAGTGTTGTAAGTGCTTCCACAGGGTCGCCCTCGCATTTGCAAGATATACTATGGGTCATGGGCTTTTGTGGGTTGTGGGTTGCAGTTGCATTTCATAAGGCTGTGGGTTGTCCTTTTGGATCTTTTTCAATTTCCCCTACTATTTTGTAGAGAACCACAATAGTAAATAACCTTCAAAGGGCTGAAAGGACAACTCAGGGCTGTAATTATTGCATTAATTATCGTGTTCCATCTCGATTCCTGGCCCTGCATCAGAATTGCAGGAGCAGGCTGGGGGGGAACCTTAAACTGAGGCTAAACCCCCTAAGCCCCCCAAACAAGACTCTAATCCCCCCCCCAGAGGCCCCATAGTAGTTCCTTTTTGGGGATTACCTTGTAGGACTCTATATACGAACCCCAAAAAGGAACTACTTTGGGGCCTTTGGGTAACCAATCCCACTGGTACCTTCAGACATGGCGTGGGTTTGTCAAGAGCTAGAGTTCCACTAATTCAGAGAGATGTTGCTACTTGTGCGAAGAAACCCAGTCATCACGGTGGTCAAGGAGTCGTTTCACGCAGTGGCAGTCATTCACAGTTTAGAACCAAGTATGGAAGTATGATGATGAGGACGCTGATGGTGACGACGATGACGACGCTGATGATGACGATGATGATGATGAGACTGAGAAAAGAAGTGACAACACTGTTCCGAGTCGAGACAGTCATGGTCTGGAAGTTGCTCAGGCCGGGGACAATTCCTCACTCAGCTGGCTGAGCTCGGACGGGAGAAGCTGGTACCAAGAGTTTAGTTGACCCGGAGTATTGCCATTCTAGGTGGGTTGGATATGATTCACAACTATGCCCGAAAGCTACCAGCTTAGCTGCGAGCGGTTCGATTCCACATGAGCCCCTAAACCCTATAACAGCCCCGAAACCCTAAACCTTAAACCCTATAACAGCCCTGAACCCCTAAACCCCCAAACCCCAAACCCTAATTCTTAGGTAGGGGCTTTCCGGACCGTGGCGTAGCGCATGCGAACCGAGAGCGCCTGGAATCGGTTAGACAAAGGTCACGCATCTTGGGTTCAGGGTTTAGGGGTTTAGAGTTTGAGATTTAATTAGGGTGTAGGTTCAAGGTTGAGGGTTTAGGTTTAAGATTTGAAATTTTGGGGTTTGGCATCATAGTGCTGATGGACAACTCTGCAATATCCGTACGGCCGAATATAGCATGAATAAGACGGAATACATTATGACTACCATGGTTCCGGGTACACTCGACCTTGACCTTGTCCAGCAGCAGTTGTGCTTGATAGGGCCATGTCATGGCATGGGTGTGGGGTGTATGGTTTTATGCTCGAGAGCAAGGCCGTAGATTTAGGATGGAGAGAGTGCTAATCTAGAAAGACAGTCTACAAGAACTTCCTTCTGGGAGCTTGTTTTTTTCTCCGATACGGGCCAAAGGGCCCGAGACTCAATCGGGTGTTGTGAAGTGTTTGTAGTGATTTGGGATGTAGCCCCTGAAATCTAGATCCTTCAACTCGGAGCCACATTCCAAAGGCCTAGCGGCCTCTCAGTCAAAGATCTGTAACTCTGTAGGGCTCGTTCAACATCGAGGAGAGTTGGTTTTCAGCGGTTGCCTTGCTTGAAAGTATCAGGGCAGCTTGATATTGTCTCGTATGTGGGGGTTTAGGGTACCCAGAGATCCCAGCACCCTTTTATTTAAGGTATATTCCTTAGATAAGGGGTAATGGGTTTAGGGTAGTTGCTCGCATAAATATGGCCCCGGTATTGATGCAGGGACTTGAGGAGTTCTAAGTCTTGCTCTATGAGGGCATTGTATAGTTGGCCGAATGGGGTTTAAGAGCATCTGGTTTGGAAACATGTCCGTTCTCATAAGCAGTCAAGGCAGGCATCGTACGATGTTGGGATTCTATCGAAACCCCAACTGTGGCATGTTGGGTGCTGAATTTACGGCTGAAAGGAAATATCAAGGCTTAAATCACCTAAACCGTAACTCCAAGCCCCAAACGCCAGGACAGACCGGCTGTCTTTCAGTCATATAGTGAGCCCCAGAAAGTTGGAACATGGATTTAGGATGATTAGTGCTAGGACTCCCTCTACTTTACCTTCAGGGAATGAGGACAGCGATGTTCCAACTTTCTGGCTTCTACTGTAAGCCCTGAACCGTGCAGATCCTGAAGCCCCTGCGCAGACTGGCTTTGTGGATTTTCTGACGCTGACGGTGTTCTTTCACGTGCTGATGGGTGCCGTAGACGAGGCAGAGAGTTTCTGGGCTCTGGGGTTCTGGTATCTGCTTGGGGGGTCGGGGGACTTAGGCTCCTTTAAAGGGGATTTCTAAGGGTTCCTTTAAAGGGCTCTATAAGGGTAGTATAGGGTATAGGGTTTAGGGTTAAGGGACTTAGAACGGAGTTAGTAAGTAGACTTATAAGTACCCTAAAAGGGACCCCAATTGGGGGTTATGGTACTTTTAAGTCCCTAAAATAACCAGTTACTAAGTCCCCCGACCCTCCAAGTGAGGCTTCTGGGATTTGAGGGTCCAGGGTTTGGAGCAACTGTAATATCACTTCCTAGGCCTGGAGCCAATGGCGCATGTGTAAAGCATACCTAGACACATCAGAAACTGTTCATGGATGTAAAAGTATCGTAATTATTCCTCTGTTGAAGGTGTCACGGCTACCAGTGGTCGAGCAAAAAGTTTTCGAGCGAATTCTCACACTTGGCTAACAGAACGCATTCTTGGTACTCGCGCAGCGTCATAATACAGTTTGCTACCACAAGCCTATTCCGGCTTGTGGGATCCCTCTATATCGTTCTTTCTGAAAGAACTCCGGGAAAAATCCAGGAAAGCCCGATTTTGGCTAGTGTGGTTTAGGGTCTAGGAAGTTTAGGCTTTGAGAGGCCTCAAGTCAAAAGCAAGGCTCCGACAGCCTTGACCTCACATCCTTCACCCGTACTAGGGAACCCATCGGAGAATAGAATAGTACAGCACGAAAAATAGTTTAGTTTAGTAAAAACACACCATGTATTATATTAGAATGAAGATACCCCAAGCCCGAACAGACACCCTAAGGCTAAGTCCTGCCCTCAAGCCCCGAACAAATCAACCTGTTCACCCTCCAGGAGCTTCCGGCATGTGATTAGTTGTCAAAAACAGGGTCCTTTTTAGGGTACTTGTTAAAGAAAAGTGGCGTACTGTGAGGTGAGGACTTTGAAACAGGAGACCCTAGTTTAAAGAACTACCCACATAGGTTCCCCTCTGATTTTTTTCCGGATTCCCCTGCTCCTGAAGATCGTTCTGTGTTTAGGGTTGCGGTTTAGGGCCTAGGGTTTAGGGTTTAGGTTTTGTGGGAGTTTCGAGGCCTTTCAGGCTTCTAAGATGGCGGAAGCACGAAACTTCATAGCGGCTGGTGCTTTCGAGGCTCCGATCAAGCCATGGAAATGCACGTTTTAGCCTTGAAACCAAAGACGACGGACCGAAGAAACCTGAACGGGTCAAAAACACAGCCTCACACAAGGAGCTGGCCAAGTTTTTGAAGGCCAACATGAAGAACGGTTTGGAAGATGAGCTGCTTTTCACCAACGACGTAGATATAACATGCCATAAACTGGTGGGCTTGCTGGAGGGCATGCTTCGTTTGACACTGTTTCCTGGGTTACCAGGATCCATGTTACGAGCACAACAGGGCGACGACTGCGCCATTGATGACATGCCAAAGTCGGCAATGCTCGCTTCAGCTGGCAGCGATTCATGGTTGTGACGTTTACAACGGCTCCATAACCCGACCTCGTACGATGTACTACGGTCGAAACAGGGGACCATGTTACAAAGCCCTGACAAAAGGTAGACTTTGAGTCAGGCAATACGCCAGAAATGGCCTTCCTTTTCTAGAAGCCGGTGTAGAGCCCTCGTGAAGCAGTGCTACAACCTTTTCCTTTTCAAGAACATGTTAAGAGCTCATTAACCCCTCAAACACCCTTTACAAAGCCCTCTAGCACGCCGTTCTTAAACCCTAAACACTCGACCCCAAATCCTACACCTTTCTGGATGAGATCTTGCAACCCAAAACCCCACAACCCTTTGAAGCCCCCTACATAAGACCCTCTGAAGGACTTTTCGAGAATCTTGCAAAAACCCCTCACCCTAAACCCCAAACCTTAAACCCTAAACCTTGCTGTACTGCAGTATGGAAAAAGGTGTTCAAAAAAAAAACCCTAAACCTTAGCCTTAAACCCTATACATCCTAAACCTTAAACCCTAAATCCTCCACCTTAGACCCTAAATCCTACACCTGTAACCCTACATTGACCCCAGATATGCAGAAAACCACCGAGCCTCGAGCAGGGTCTTCTGATCCCGACAGGAGGCGCAGTGTCTTCACAACCTCTCCCAGATCGCCGAGGCAGTTTAGGGTTTAGGGCTTTTGGTTTTTTTGTGGCTTTGGTTCTGGGTGTTCGGCTTTAGGGGTTTCGGTTCAGCTTTAAGGGAAGAGGGTCAGGAGTTGAGGCTGCGGGGGGTCGGTGTTGAGGGTTTTCTGGATCTCATAAGCACCCCAAGTCCTAAACCCAAAACTGGCCCGAAAGGCTTGCAGACCGACATCAACCCAGAGACTCCAAAACTCCTTAATTATGTTGTTAAGTCCTATCAGGGTCCCTGTTCGAGCTTAAGGAATACATTCCTGAATTAACGGCTTTTGCAGTCTGCGGGTCGGAATCCTAATCTGTGTGCGGGTATTTCTGTATTTGCTTAGTTAAGGGGTTTTGGAGTACTTGAGAGGGTTCCAGAAGATTGTTCTGTTCCGCCCGGAAACCGTGTGGAGTCCAGGTGCCTTCTGCGACGAAGGGCCTCGCACTCAGGTTTACTACTTGGGGGGTCGGGGGACTTAGTAAGTATTCAGTAAGTAGACTTACAAGTACCCGAAAAGGGAGCCTAATTGGGGTTATGGTACTTATAAGTCCCTAAAATAACCAGTTACGACGTCCCCCGACCCTCCAAGTAAACTGCTGAAGCCTTAACCCTTCAACCCTTACGCCTCCAAACCCTTCGACCCTGAACTCTAAATCCCAAGCCATAAAGCCGGAGCTGTTAGCTCAGCCAGCAGCATCCTCCAGGCAGGATTAGGTTTCTGTAAACTAGGGGAGTTATATGCTCGAAGCCGTAGTCTCTACAGTCAGTATAAAGACTTTCTGCACACTTACCTCGGCCTTCAAGTTTAAGGGCTTGAGCTAGATCAAGCAGTAGAGGCCAAAGCCCTGCTCCAGTTAGCTTTTTTGTTTTTGCGGTTCAGCTGTGGAAGGCCCAACCCAGGGGTTCAATTCCCTAAAGGTAGCGAGCAGTTCGAGGCGGTTACGGTTCCCCACATCATCCCAGTACCGAGGGCACGGCGTGGTACGCAGCCTTGAACCTGTTGTGGGTTTTGGATTGTATAGGGGTATATAGAACTGTATTACAATAACTCGTTAAGATTTCTTTGGCTTGGGGACTCTCCACTGAGCAACACAGATGAAGTTTAATTTGTTCAATCTGGGTTCAACTATTATTGCTGTTAAAGTTCCCCTAAACCCTAAACTCTGACACTGAGTTAAATCAGCCTGCAATGCAGCCGTGCACACATGTCTAAGTCCTTTCTATGGGTTTCGTGCCGCACGGCAGCGGCAAATCCTAAGGCCTCAAGACCAAGTCCTAACTCACCCCTAAACCCTGAACGAAAGATGAGGAGCCAAAGCGATTTCTGCAGGAGAGGACACACTCCGAGTCCACTGCAGTCTACAATGCCTCGCCGTGTCCAAATACGGCGAACACTGAGGGCTCAGAAGTGTGGAAGTTTCCAAAAATAGGGGTACCTTATCTTGGGCTCCTTATACTAGGGATCCTAGGATTGGGTACTCTCTGAGGGCCCCCCTATTTTCGGAAACTCCCATGTGGAGTGTATACCCTGAGGCTCCAAATGGTCCAAAGTCGGTGCTGTTCACAGACCTTTGACTCCTAAGTAGGCATTATCCTTAGGGGTACTTAGAAATACTTTTTAATTTTTTGTTTTTATAACCCCTAAGAAACAGCTAAAACTATAATTGTTGCTAGGGTTCTAAGTTCAGTATAGTATCTACAGACCTTAAACTCCAAATTAGGAACTATTTACAGACCCTAGACTCCAAAGTAGCTATATGCTCTTTGTATAATTGAAACCCTAACCCTCAACCCCTAAACCCTCAACCCCTAAACCCTAAACCCTCAACCCCTAAACTCTAAACCCTCAACCCCTAAACCCTAAACCCCTAAACCCTAAACCCTCAACCCTTAAACCCTACAGTAAACCCTAGAGGGATGGGCTTCAGGAACCCCTCGACCGACAGAGGTGCTGGAGAGGCTATACATAAAACGCCAGCCTACCCAAAGGCCCCAAAGTAGTTCCCTTTTTGGGGGTTCATATATAGAATCCTATAGGGTAATCCCAAAAAGGAACTACTACAACGCAGTTATTTCTTTGTTTGTGCTACTTCCACAGGCGTTGTAGCCTGTACACATACATGTAGATATGTGTCTGCCTGACTGTCAAGTGTTGATTTGTTGCTCTGCTTGGAAACCTAGAACAGGCGCCATCTTCCACACTGGCCGAGCCGCCGCAAGTTATGCCTTGGGGCATCAACCCTGTTGGCTTTGCGAGGACTCCCGGGCGGATGTTTGGAGAAGCCCTTGCATTTTGAAGGGACCCTGACAGGCCTCTGCAGCATGTGTCATACGACCAAAATCTCGGATTATCAGTTGCAATTGCCTCATAGGCAAGATGCACTCGGAGAAGCACTGCCGAGGAACTACTTTGGGGCCTCTGGGCAGTGCCCAGCAAAGCTAGTCTACTAATCCTGAAACCCCCCGATAAGCTTGATAACATGAAGTAGGGCTTGGATGACTGGCTTTAATGCTAACAGAAGCCCCAGCCCTAAACCAACCCTAAACTCCCCAAACCCCGAACCCTAAATCCTAGACTCCCGAAGCCCCGAACCCTGAACCCTAAATCCTAAAATCCTAAAACCCTAAAACCCTAAACCCGAAAACCCTAAACCCTAAGCCCTAAAACTCTAAAAGCCTACTGAACCCTAAACCCTAAATGAACCCCAAGCCCTGATCCCAAAGCCTGAAGCATCTTGCAGACAATCGGACCCAGGCCGGGCGTCGCCAGAGGCGCCTGCCAGGGGTTGGGAAGCAGTAAAGTAAAGGTTTAGGGTAGGGGTTTGTGTGGGTGGTTGTCAAAATTAGGGTCCCTTTTTATATTAGGTGCGGGACCCAGAAAGGGACCCTAATTTTGACAACCACCCGTGTAGGGTTTAGGCTTTAAGGTTGGGGTTTAGGGGTAGAAGTCATTAAATCTGAGTGTGCAGTTTCCCTCCAAATCTAGAGGGGTCTACTTGTGAAACAGGGTTTCCCTCAAAGGCTTCTGCAGGGTTCTACAATGGGGTTCCCTTTCAGTGTTCCTTTAACTGCCCTTATTCCCTTTTTGTAGTCCCAGGTTCCCCAAAAGTTTCCCTATACCAAAAAGGGAGCCTGTTTATTCCTAGGTTCCTGGGCACCCTAGAGAAAGTTGGAGCATAACTATCCCCAAGCGCTTAAGGTGTAGTATACCGTAAAGGAGAAGCCAGAAAGTTGGAACATTACTATCCCGATGCCCGTAAGGTATAGCATTTCATGAATCCTAGCACCAATCATTCTAGATCTGTGTTCCAACTTTCTGGGTTTCACTGCACGTGTGTTGCTTCTTTTGAGGTTCAGCGCTTTGTGGTGTAGAACTGCTTGTCGTTGCTGGTTCTGTTTTGAGGTTTGGGTTGAGGGTTCTGGGTTCGATGTCAGGTGCGAAGAAGCGAGCTCTCCTCCATCAATGAAGAGGCTGCCGCCCCCACTCATGGGTGGTTGTCAAATTTATGGTCCCTTCTTGTGTCCTTAAGATAATACGGCGCCTAAAATTTAAGGTACCCAAAAAGGGACCCTAAATTTGACAACCACACAAATCAATGATCGCGCGTCGGGGGCTTGTTCTACGTTCGGATTCCCCGAAGTAGGGAGGCTTATGGGAAGGATTCCTACAATCAGCTTCCGTCAACAGAAGCCCTAGATATGAAAGGTTCTGGTCTGGATTCAACTGGACCCCTTTGAAAGGAATCCGAATAAGAGCTACGAAAACTGGCTACCCAGCTTATGTCTCGAGCCATATCTCGCTCACGAAGGCCCTTGATCCTTCAAGTAGAGATGACCTAAAACTTGAATTTTGCTCGTCGCATACTAGCGGCAGTTTGAGCAGCCGGTGCAGACGAACCGCCAGCACGCCGCCAGATTCCACCGACGTCCACGAAAACCTCCCCTCAAAACGCTACTTGTAAATCCTAAGCCCGAAACCCTACACTCCCCAATCCCTAAACTGGGTAGCCTTAAAGCTGTAAGGCTTAAATCCCCAAAACCTGAACCCTCGATCCGGAACACCCTGAACGTGACCCTGAACCCTAAACCCTACTTGAAGGGTCGGGGGACTTAGTAACTGGTTATTTTCGGGACGTATAAGTACCTGAACCCCAATTAGGGTCCCTTTTAAGGTACTTACAAGTTCTTACCAACTACTTAGTAAGTCCCCCGACCAAGTAGAGGTTTGGGATGGTGTGGGTTGACCGAAGCCCTAGACCCCAAACAGCCCTAGACCCTGCAAACCCTAACCCTCAACCCACGGGCTTTCTCCCCAGAGAACCGATTACCCCTTAATTAAGGAATGTACCTTAAATTATAGAGGCCTTAATACTGTGATTTAAGATATATTGCTTAATTAAGGGGTATTGGGATCTCTGGGTAGTGAATATGAAGCGCCAAAGCAAGAGATTCTCTGGGTGGTAGGCCCCGAAGAGGATTCGTGAGAAGCTACCTCTACAGGACCAGAATTTTAAGGCAGATTCCAAAGTTTACCAAAGTGCCACTAAACTTTACACCCTAGTTCTGGCAAGCCTTCCCTTGGAGCCGGAGGGCTTGAAACCTCGGCCACACCCTCCTCACCTGAGGACCTCCAGCGCTCCGTTTTGGTCCTCCAAACCAAGTCCCTAAACCCTAAACCCGAATCCCAAGGCTTACGGTTTAGCAGTTAGGGTTTAAAGTTTATAAGGGTTTAGGGTGTACTAATTAGTGTTTAGGGTTAAGGAACTGTTAAGGGCTTAGGGCTTGGTAGAATTTCGCATCCCAGGGCCTCGAAAAGGCACCTAAGCAGAAATCAGGATAGGGATTTTCCGTACCCAGAGAACCCTTAATTCAGGAATATACCTTAAATCAGATTAGGGATCCCATTATAATTTAAGGTATATATCCCTCAATTAAAGGGTATTGGGATTTCTGGGTATAAGCCGTGTGATAATGAAGCCCAATACGGCAGGGATAGCCTTGTCATATGCTTATGCTTATGTCCTTTTGGGGGCCCTACCCAGCCCTTTTGGTTTCGGGCTTGGGGGCTTAATTCTAAACCCGATGCCTTAAATCCGATTCGCAATCTCTAACCGACGCTAACCCCGCTTAACCCCTAACCCGAGGGCTTTGACGAGCTCATCGCTGCCGTAACCCCGATGCAACATCGAGCTTCAGAGGCCGACGAATGCAGAAGAATGAATAACATATAAATGAATGTAAGAAGGTTTCAAAGGATCTTGCAGGAGTGTTGTTAGGAGTTTGCACGGTTTCATGCAGGGGATGGGGGGCTCAACTAGAGCGACTACAAGGCGATGCGATTGCCATTAATTCATTCAGACTTCGTTCGGACATGGGATAAATGAGCGTTTGGACACACGGCGCCCCTACGCCGGTTCCACGAGCGGGCGGAAGACCTGCTGAAGCGGGGAGTGGATGTGCAGCACTCGACCTTGCTGCTAGGCTCGCTCCTCTTACACCTTCTTCTTACATGGCGAAACATTGAGAGGCTCAAGCCATTCAAGCCGCATCCGCACGGCGCGGAGCCGTCTTCAAGGAAGAAAAAACTTCAAGCCGCGAAGCCGCACAGGTCAGTGCCGCAGTGGTCCGCAAGAGCCATGGCGTGGGTCTTACACGCCAATACACGGAGAAGCTATGCGCATTCTCATTTCCAGCAGCTTCGTCTGAGCAGAGTCCCTTTCCGCGGCCTGCACATCTGCGTGAAGTCGGCAGCCATGTGGAGTTTCTCTGTTGGCGTGGCCTGCGGCTGGGATTCGCCAAATCGCCGTGGGGTCCTAGTGCCCATATAGCATATACCATGACCCGAAGTACTTGGTTTGGAGTTTCGAGTCTGGAAAATATGAAACCAGAACTGTCCAAACATTAAAACAGGCTTAAACTTATGTTCCAGCGGTACCAACCAGCCCCCTGAACCCTACACCCCGAACCGCAAGTCCGAAAATTCTGAGCCCTTTGACCCGTAAAACCGAAGCCTATAAACCCGTTAAACCATCTACGCAAAGCGCAAGCCGTATAGCAGTTTGCCTGGATATTGGAGTTTCCGAAAAGAGGGGACCCTAATTTAGTACTCTAAATAGTGGGATCTAAGGACCCCGAAATAATTTACCCCCCAATTTTCGGAAGCTCCCATATTGAAGGCATCGAATTCCTCAAACCTCGGCCCTACGCCTTGAACCTAGAGTTCAGAGTGCGGACTTTTTTGGCGGTGAGTTCCATGCGGCATTCAAGGGTTTACACGTAGGGTTTAGGGTTCACCATGCCTTTTCGGGGGAGCTCCATGCCACATGATATTTATCCAGAGGCACCTTTGAGGGATGTTCAAAGTTTGGGGGCCCAAACCCCACACCCTAAACCCGTAGTACACGTATTCAGGTTCAGGGCGATGATCACTGAGGGCTTGCTTGAATGAGGTTTAGGGCCTATGGGCTATAGGATGCTGTGGATATTTGTACGGTGTGGTGTGTTTTGGTGTCTGTAAGGAGTTAGAGGGTGTCTTGTAGGGGTTTACATGTTGCTTCATGGTGTGTTTCTGCGGCTAAGACAGTCTCCGGCTTTCTGGGAGGGTTTGGGCTTTGTGGATACGGGTTGGGATCTAAGCATGAGCTTCATCAAAAATGGGCGCGAGTTTGGACCTTAACTTGGGTTGAACACGTGTGCTGCAAGGTTCGAAAACCAGAAGCCAGAAGACCCCAAGCCCTGAACCGATGGTCTTAATCACTCATATTCGGGTTTGCATTATCACCATTACAGTTATTGTATTGTAATAGCAACAATCGTAGGAGTAGTATTAACTGACATTGTTCTTACAGTTTTTAGGCTAGTATACCCAAAGGCCCCAAAGTAGTTCTTTTTTGGGATTCGTATACATATAGAATCCTACAAGGTATTCCCAAAAAGGAACTACTATGGGGCCTCTGGGTAAGAAGAAAAGCGACACACGGCCTCCTCCAGGCCGCCGCAGCAGCGGCCGCAGCAGCAGCGGCTGCAGACCCTCAGGGGTCGCGGATCTGCGTCTCGACGAAAAGCATGCCGGGTGGGTTTTAGAGTTAAGGTTTAATTTATTAGAGTTTTGTAATATAGGGGCCGTAATAATTAGAACAGGGTTTTGGGGAACCCCCCAAAATAGCATACGTAGTCATTAAACCCCTATACAGTATGGTTGAGGGGTTAGGGCCGCTTTAACGCGAAACTCGCCCAAGCAACGGTTCGGGTGCGTGGGCTCATGGTGTTCTTCTTTTTTTGTGCGTGGCCTTGCAGCTACTCATAGGGATCCTTAGGGGTGTATGGGGAGGGGGGTAGGGGGCCTTAAGGCCCATAATAAGGACTAATAAGGCCTATTTAAGGAAATATAGTCCCCTACACCCCTCCCCCCTACACCCCTAAGGATCCCTATGAGCTACCTAAATCTCAGGTCACTACTTGCATGGAAAGGGCCTCTCGTATGCGTACACGTGGGGCTCAAATTGAACAGAATACTTAAATCTTTGAGCAGCAAGTCGTATCCAACACCTCTATAACTATAGCACTACGATCGCTTCAAACTGACCCTCCCAGAGGAGAATGGACCCCTTGCTATGGACCCCACAACCTGAACGAAGGCTTGACACAGGAGTTTCGATTGCAACAATGCTGGGGCCACCCCACACGCCAATCCGAGTCCGTCTGGATGGTTTTTCCCCGAGAAGATGAGGGCAGCCTTAAGACAACTTAAGAAGAATACCAGACGGACATGTCACAGTCCTGCTTCTCACCAGTTTGGCCACGGATTTGGGCTTCCTCTCGATTGCGGGCCATACCAAGCCATGATGCTTCAGGGTGCTGCTACCCCAGACCAGGCCTTTGTATAGCCCTTAACGGAACCTCATCTGATTATAATACTAGAACACTCCTGGACCGTAGGGATTGGAAGAAGCTGCCACCGCAGATCTGACTCTTTAAAGCTTCAAGCTTCGTGGTGTTGGGGGTCAGGGTGTCGGCTCTACATCCGAAACCCTAAACCGCTGAACCCTCAGCCGGTCCTTTTGTAGAACAAGGTGAGCTCCTCATGCGCTTCAATCCAAAGCAGCTGCGAGCTGAGTTCACTCAGTGCGGCTCTCAGTAAGGATCGTCGGTGTTGGGAGAATAATGGCTTGGAGTTTACGGGTGGTTTTGGGTGGTTAGGCGTGTTGGCGTTCTTTTGGATGGGGTGTCGGCTGCTTAGCTTGTAGAGGTAGTTTAGTAAATTTAGTGTCTGGCATAATGAAACCCTGGTCCTATAACCCCCAATCTAGTAGGATTCATATAAGGAACCCCAATGAAGACCCACGGTTTCTTAGTCAGGTTCCTACATTAGGTCGTTCCACAAAGACCACCTTAAGCATAAGGGGCTGAGCCTTCTGCGTCGAGGCTGTACCTATGTCCCCAAACCTTACCAGGTAGTATCCTAGGGGTCCAAAGGATCCAATAATAGGATATTCGGGTTCGGGATAGGAGTTACTATTGTTGAGAGTATATGATGATTGGGTACTTGGACCCTTAGGGGTGGGTTTTGATCCAGTCACAACAAAATGACTGGTTCAGGGTTGAGGGATAGCGCTGGCAAGCCGTGATATTACGTCTGAAAAACCTACTGATACTATATTATTTGGGGTTCCTTATTCTGAATACTCTAGAAAATACAGGGGAAGCCGAATTTCTTTAAAGGCGTTCAAGGAACCCTTAAAGGAGCGCGATTCTAATTGCGAAGGCCACCTTTTGGGGACATGTGGGGCCACAGGTAGATGTTTTTTAATGATAGGAAAACCCTTTATAGCACCTTTATTAAATGCTGGAAAGGAGCCTTTTCTGTGAGACAGTTTGAGGCACAGGTTGGGGTGCTCCAGCTTTTCTAGGGACCTGGCTCAATTTATCCTGCGGCTCTGGTGGGTTTTGGGGGTTGGAACTGCTTACGGTTTGGAGTTTAGGGTGCTTTTGCACGGAGCCTCCTTGCTAAAGTAGCAAATAGTAGGATGCGGGGATACTCTGTCTACCTTGCTCCTCAGCCGCTGTTGCTGTTTTGTCATTAGGGCTCCTCAACATACGTATACCATACCCCAAAGTCCTGGTCTAATCATAGGCATCAAGGCCCCTGTACTGTAACCCTGAATCCCTTTATGGAAGCTTTCAGAGGGAACCTCAGTCTACTCATTTGCCTAATGAACCGAATACCCCTTGAGTAAGGACTATACCTTAAATCATAATATCAAGGCCCCTATAATTGAAGGTACATTCCTTAATTCAGGGGTAATGTGTATTTCGGGACCCTAAACCTTACACCGACTGAATCCCTTATGGAACCTTTAAGGTAGCTCTGTTCTACTCCTTCCCTAAAGACTCCATGTGCCCAAAAGTAGGTACCTACTATATGGGTACATGGAGCCTTTGGGATTTTTAAGACCCCAGTTAGCATGAGATGTGGATTTCTGCCACTCAGATCTCCCTGTGCAGGGAAGTTGCCCTTGCCTGGTTCCCCGACAGTTTAGGTTCTCAGAGTTTAACGGTTTAGGGTTTAACGGTTTAGGGGTTGAGGCTCTTAGGGCCTTAGGGTTTGGGGGTTAGGTCTTGCGTGATTGGGTGGTTGGGTGCCTCCTTCTGCAGATGAGGCTTGATTTGCGCACCCCAAACCCTAAACAAAAGGCCCATGGGACTCTCCACACTCTCTGGAGGCTTTTCAGGCCACGCAGCTGTGCGGTCAGCTATACAGCACGCCAAGTGTCGTGGTTGTTGAGCTCTACACGAAAGCCAAACCCGTAGACTCTGACTTTATGAACCCGACACTGCTGCCTAACAGTACCACAATAGGGTTTTTGTGGTACATCGTATGCGTTTCTACGAGCTGATAATACGAACTTGACCAGAAGCTGCGTGCTCAGGCTCTACCGCGATCGCATGCACTACGCGGCTATGGCCCGCCCACAGGAGCTAGCAAAGGTGCTCCTACGGTTTAGGTTCTTGGGCATGTAAGGCTTTCGAAGTTTAGGTTTAGGGTTCCGGTTTAGGGGTTCAGGGTCTTGGGTTTTTGGGCCTTTCAATGGTTGAAGTTCATAGAGGCAAGGCAGACGAAGGTTTTTAGGGTTTGGGGGGGGTTTAAGAAGTCAAAGGAACAAACCCCCAAATTTGCAACATCTCTCAAACAAGAAGATCCTTCTTGCGGCTGTATGGGCGTAAGGGGTATAGGGCTTGGGAGCTGTTGGGGATTGGGTGTTATCAACACCGGAATGGGGCATTTGTCACTGCCGTCTCGTGTGTTACACAAGCAGGAAGCAGCCAAGGCATCAGGTCTCTTGCGTACGTCTAGTAATCTAGTACAGAAGACTATGCTATGGTTCCTGCCCGAAACTATGGACTCAGCAATTCCCAAAACCATAGCACTAAGGACTCTGTGTGTGTGTGTGCATATAGTTGTTATTCCCTTTGTGTTTATACCTAGAAATATGTGTGTGTGTGTATATATATATATATATGCATGCATCTGTATACATATATATATATATATACATACATACATATACATTTACATATATATATATAATGTATAACTATATGTGTGTTTATATACACACATATACTTCGTGGCACATCCTTTCATAGGGGGTACTGCTCTCCCCGGCAGCTGAAACTCCGGGAGTCCCCTGCCGAGAGCCCGCGAGGCCAAGCCTCGCCTCTGCAATCTAGGGCTCTGAACTCTGATTTAGTACCATACTAGGCAGGACTTTGGGACGCTTTAAATTTCCCATTATTGGGCATAAGAGGATCTTATGTACGAATATTCTCAAAAGCTTCAAAAGCCCCAACTAGATACTATTCCTCAGGGTTCTTTCAATGGACATCGGAGAGTAGCACTCCCCAAACTCTAGTAGTGTCAGCCAGGCCTCTATGGTAGGGAAGCTCGGCAGTCATAAAACTTAGACCCTGAGTCCAGACCCTCACAGAGGGCATCGGGTTTGGGTTTTAGGATTTTCCCCGAAGCGAAACTTAGAAACATCCCAAAAGCCCAACCCTCAAGGGCAAGCAACCCTAAACCCCTAAACCCTAAACCCTAAACCCTAAGCATAAATCCAAATCCGTCATGACAAGACCTCCGCAGGGCCCGTCGTCCCCACCCCTCACGGCTACGAGCCGAAAAATGGCTCAGCGCTTCACACGGAAGATGCAGGATGGGTTTGGGGGGTCAGGCTTAAAGCTTCGGTTTTCAAGTCGAGGGCTCTCGGAGTTCAGGTTTTAAGGTACGATTCGGTGATATTTGGAATTTTAAGGGTTTCGGGACCTATGCCCAAGCCTAGATTTTTGGTCGGCTACAGGGCTCCATAGGGTTTCTTGCTTAGGGTTTAGGGTTAGGGTTAGGGCTTGTGTGGTTACTTGCACTTTCTGTAATATGTTGGTGGCGGAGGGAGGAGTGTGGGGGATGTGGGTGACAGTGCAGGTGTAAGGCTCATTCGTTATGAGGTGCAGAGTGAGTCAGACTCCACTGGATTTTATCTGCAGGCTTTAAGTTTAGGATTGATAGCTTTGTTTACTCCTGGTTTAAGGCTTAGGGTGTACGCATTCACGTTTAGGATTTAGGGTTCTATTTTCAGGTAGCGGTGTGGGGTTTACGTCTATGTGATGTCGTGCTCGTAGGTTCCGTTGAAGCCTTCTTGCCAGAACTAGGGTGTAAAGTTTAGTGGCACTTTGGTAAACTTTGTAATCTGCCTTGAAATTCTGATCCTGTAGAGGTAGCTACTCATAAATCCTCTTCCGGGGCCCAAAAACTACAACCCAGGGAATCTCTTGCTTTGGCGCTTCATATTCACTACCCAGAGATCCCGATGCCCCTTAATTAAGGAATATCTCGTACATCATAGTATTAAGGCCTCTATAATTTAAGGTATATTCCTTAATTACGGGGTATTGGGTTGTTTGGGTAAGGTTCGGGGAGGGGAGACTGGCCTCTGCCCAGAGAAGCCACGGTTCCTTAAAGGGTTCCTTAAAGGGATCCTTAAAAGGGATCTATAAAGGTTCTATAAGGGAATTAAGGAATATACCTTAAATTATAGGGCCTCAATGTTATGATTTAAGGCATCAAGGTATTGTCCTTAGTTAAGGGGTATTGGGATTTTCTGGCTGTGCGCAACCGAGTGATCTCTCATCTGGATGGGTTCCTCCAGGAAGCACAGGGCGCAAAGTTGTGAAGGCCAGACTGCCGATATTGCTTGTGATGAAGGTTATTGGCAGGATTCTGGAGCTCGCAGTCGGACATTTTCACAGGAAGGTGACATGTGCACCAAATATTGACCAGCACATTGGGGCCAAGAAGGCAGTTGTCCAGACACCTCCCTTCAAACACAAGCCGTCCGTCGGCACATGGCTGCAGAAGAAGCCTGTCCAGGTTCTGCAGAGCCAGAGTGATGAGGTCAGTTCCAGTACAGGAGCTGCCTACAACACGGCTGCTCTGGTGTGTACTTGGAGGGTCTTTAGAGGACTTAGTAACATAATGGGTTCCTTAGGGGCCCCTTTAAAGGGATCTATAGGGATTCTGTAAGGGTTTAGGGTTTAGGGTTTAGAGGACTTAGTAACTGGTGTTATTTTGGGGACTTACAAGTACCATATCACCAATTAGGCTCTCCCTTTTAGGGTACTTATAAGTCTACTTCCTAACTACTTACTAAGTCCCCCGACCCCCCAAGTAGGCACTGGACTCTGTTGGAAGTTGGGGCGTTGCATGGGGTTGAGGCTAGGCAGTTGAGCTCGTCTCCTGGCAACCTTAAATCAAAGGGGAACAGGAAGGACCCTTAATAAGGACCCGTTGGTATATACCCTTAATATAGCTATTATATACCCATTAATTATTAGCACAATATAGGGTAAGGGTCCCTATTAAGGGTCCCTCCTTTTCCCCTTTGATTAAAGTTTTTGGGGCAGCAGAATTCCTCGAACGGCCTGGCGGGAGCCGGTGTGGGGTTGCTTTCGCTTAGGCTCGGGTGGCCCTAAACCCTTTGCCATCATCCCGGCACAATTCCGTTTCCCACTTCAAGACATCGGGGCTTCTTCAGCTTAGGGTCCACTTTGGGGATTTGTATAGTGAGGATTCGTCTATCTTGGGCCTACATCCGCGTCCCTTGATTATAAGCAGGTTCCAGAAAGATTGAGGTCTCCAAACCCTAAATCCTCAACCCTAGACCCTAAACCTTAAACCCTAAACCTTAAACCCGAAACCCTAAACCTTAAACCCTACACCCTAAACCCTAAATCCTGGTTAAACCCCCCAAGCCGAAAGCCCGACACCGAAGGAGGAGATCGATCGAGAGGCCCGAAAGAACGAGGACTTTGGGGTTTAGGATTTAGGCTTTAGGGTTTAGGATTTGTTTAGGACTTAGGGTTTAGGCTTTAGGGATTTAGGCTTTAGGGTTTAGGATTTAGGGTTTAGGATTTAGGCTTAAATTAGGGATTTAGGCTTTAAAGTTTAGGACTTAGGGTTTAGGGTTTAGGGTCTAGCATGATGGTGGTCTGGCAGCACTCCAAGCCCTACGCCGCCTAAGCGCGGAAGTCCTTTAAACTTATATCTCTATCCGTAGCCGAAAAGACCTACCCTAAACCCTAAATCCTAAACCCTAAACGCTAAACCCTAGACCGTATTATGGTTTCTGTGCATAGTTCCTTTAACAAAGAGGTCTTTTCGGCTACAGGTCGGGCTTTCGATTGGGAGCATGATACATAAGCCGGGGTTTTAACCCAAGAAAAGTATTTGGAGGGTCGGGGGACTTAGTAACTGGTTATTTTCGGGACTTATAAGTACCATAACCCCAATTAGGGTCCCTTTAGGGTACTTATAAGTCTACTTACTAACTACTTACTAAGTCCCCCGACCCTCCAAGTAGGCCCTGTAGAGCCCCGGCACGTGTTCTATCTCAACCATCACAGCCTCTACCCAGAGGCCCCATAGTAGTTCCTTTTTGGGATTGCCTTATAGGATTCTATATACGAACCCCTAAAAGGAACTCCTTTGAGGCCTTTGGGTAAATGCATCGATTGCAGACATTGGTTGAGGAGCGTTGATCCCCCAAAAGCCAAAATCTTAAATGCCATGCATAAACTCAAGACCTAAACCGTTAGTGCTAGGGTTTGTCAATCTCGGGCTAGAGAAACCATGATTTCCAGAAATAGGAGAAAACTAGGAAATACATAGGTCCTAAGGGTTTATAGGACATAGGACAGAGATACGGAAAAATAGGAAAGTAAGAAACAATAGGAGAAACATAGGAATAACATAGGAGAACAAATAATACACACATAGGAGAAGAATAGGAGAAAACTAGGAATGAACTAGGACAAAATAGGAAATGTATGAAAAACCATTGGGAAGATAGGAAAATCACACAGGGCCGCAGGGTGGAAAGTGGTGCGGGGAGTGCGGGCAGATCCTGTTTCTCTCCTATTGGTTTTCTTATTTTATTTGTATTTCCGAAAAAACCAGGATTCCTATTTTCTTCCGATTCTTGTCCACTTGCGATCTGACTAGAGTTAGCACCAGAGATTGACATCATGCTAGGGTCAAAGTCCTAAGCGTCTAACCCCTAAACCCTGAAGGTGTGCCTTGTGTTCGGCCTTGCTGCCGACCCCTGACCTATGCGGTCTTTTACTGGCGGGAGTGCCGGCTGGTGGAAAAAGGGGTTCAAAATCAAAGGCGAAAAGGAGGGACCCTTAAATGGGGACCTCTACCCTATAATGGGCTATATTATGGGTTTATATTAAGGGTATATACCTAGGGGTCCTTATTAAGGGTCCCTCCTTTTATCGTCGGACTAAAAAACTGAAGGTGAAGTGTTCGGAGTCCTCGCTGGCCCCAGGCTCCAACGATGCAGCGACGACGAATGACGACGTCACTGATGACGCTCTCTTAAGGATGGCAGACCTAGCTCTGTAGACATTGGCCTTTCGAGCCTGGTTTCCATTCTCTGCTCATCGCAGATTCTGGGCTCTTGCGTCCTGCGCACGGAATCGGATGGACTACGCTCGAGATCGCCCCAGCCGAAGCATAAAAGCAGGCAACTGGAATCGAAGAGGGTTCTACAGACTCGACGACTCATTTTTGAATCTGACCTTCCGACCGTACATCACGTGGGCAGTTCTCCAAATTGGGGTACCTTTTAGGATCCTTTTTTCATAAGCCCTCGACCTTAATGTAGTCCCTATATAGTACTTTGGGGCTCATGTATCTCTATACGGGTACATGGACCCTTAGGGAAGGGTGTACCCACGTATCATGTACATGGCCGGGGCAGGGCAGGGCAGACCAGGGGCCGACCAGAGACCTTTCAGGGGAACCAGAGCTTCGCAAACCTTCATACCTTACCCTTTTTTAAGGTACCTAATATTCTATATAACAGATCCTAACCATAGAACTGTAGGTATCCTAAAAAAAGGGGTTGGGTATGAGCCTGCACGTAGTATTGGCTTAAGCAGTCGGGGAACCAGCATCCCTTTACGAAAAATTCGGGTTTCAGGATGCTGAGCATCGGATGCAATATTATTCAAGAACTGGGTACCAGATTACAGGGGTCGAAATAACTTACCAATAGTACTCCTTGCGGCTCCTTCTTACAATGACAGGTATACTACAGTATATGTAATTACCCCCAAACCTTACCCCTAAATTCAGTGGCATACGAGGCTTTTTTCGTGGGTATGAGATGTTGGAGCCATAGACCAAGGTCACGAACCTTCGCAGTTTGTATATGAGATGTCCGTATCATACTGACAGACATAGGAGCTTAGTAGGTACTCTTTAACCGTTTGGGGCTTGTACTGTAATTCAGAAGGTTAACCTTTTTGGGGGCTAGGGTGCTCAGCTTAATTTGTCCAAGGATCGCGGGGAAAGCAAGGCACGGCTTCGTGTTACTCGTGGCTATAATTCCCTACTTGAAGGTTCATGCGACTTAGCAAGTACAGTTAGAGGTACCTTAACTGGGGATAGAACCAATCATAAGTATAGTTACCTTATTTATAGCCCTAGTTACTAAGTCCCATGAACCTCTAAGTACTCTTAAATTTACCGTGACCTCTCAGCCCATCTACTCGATGTAAACTCAGGAACCCGCCACATAAAACAAATAATGAAATCGGGTGTCAACCTCCCCCAATAATGTTGAACTTTCAGTTGCCCGTAACCCCTTTCTAACCCCTATATAAAACACCAAACCCCGCATTGGCTGCAGGAGTTGGTCGGAAGTCAGTTCGCAGAAGCGAAGGCAACTCCGCATAGCTCAGCCCTAGCAAGACAGATGGGAGTTTCCGAAAATTGGTGTACCGGGCACCTTATTCTGGGGTCCCTACAGTAAGGATCCTACTATTTAGAGTACTGTATTATATTAGGGTCCCCTATTTTTGGAAATTATTAGATGATAAATTTGAGTTTAGGGTACTAGAGCTTCGGCTTCTGGGTCTGGTCTGTTTAGGTGTAGGTTGTCTGAGGCACTACTTGGGGGGTCGGGGGACTTAGCAAGTAGTTAGTAAGTAGACTTATAGGTACCCTAAACGAGAGCTAAGTTGGGGTTATGGTACTTATGAGTCTCTAAAATAACCAGTTACTAAGTCCCTGACCCTCCAAGTATGGAGGTCTGACACAATGAACTGAATTTACAACGCCTGCAATTGCAAGAACCCCCCTCATAATTATGTATATACCATCATGTATCTAAGTCCATATGGTTTTGTAGTTAAAGCTTTCTCGTTGAGCCTGAGCGTGAAGTTTAAAGCAGCATTGGGCCTGAACCTCAAACTGAGAAGCTGAGGCCCGATTGTCAAAGCACTTCGAAATCAATCGTAACAGTAATGTTAGTAGTCGTGATACAGGTGGTAGCATTATGAAAACTATCATACTATTAACAGCATCGACACTTATGGTGGCGGCAATAGTACGGATAAGTAATGCTTCAATCAACAACATCACCAATCATGGCAACAAGTATTGCTAAAGGACTTGGGTATGATCATGCAGAGACGAGGCACCCACCGGCGCGAAGGCGCACGTGGAGATGATGTACTGGCGCCACCACCAGGCGCTGAACGAGTTTTTGTCATCAGGGGGCTTATAGATCCCTAAACCCTAAGCCCTAAACGCCTAACCCCTAAACCCCTAAACCCCCATAGATCCCTTTAAAGGAACCCTATAAACCCCAATAGAGCCCCTTTAAAGGAACCCTTAGCTCTAAACCCCCAAAGCCCTGAAGCCCTCCCATGCAGGCCGAAATGCGCAGGCAAGGGCTTCGCGAACTTCGCCAGGCGCAGGAGGTGGCGGCATAGGCTTTTTAGGGCATGGGCTTGGGTTCAAGAGTTTAGGGTTTATAGGGGTTTATGGGACAGCCTGGGTCGCTTCTGGATGATGCATTGCGACACCGCTCAGGGCTTACTTGGGGAGTCGGGGGACTTAGTAAGTAGGAAGAAGGTAGACTTATACGTACCCTAAAAGGGACCCTAATTGGGGTTATGGTACTTATAAGTCCTTAAAATAACCAGTTACTAAGTTCCCCGACCCTCCAAGTAGGGTTCAGGATGTAAAGTATGTTTGTATTGTACGATAATGAACTATAGGATTCCATAGGATACTGGAATGTTACAGTCACCTTATAGTCCTGCCAAGAGAAAGACGGTTGAAGTGTAGGGTTTGGGGATCAGGCAGGCTGATGTATTGGATAGCGTTGACAGCAATGCGTCTGGCATCATGGAAATTCATCATTCCCAAAGACGCAAATGCAACGACTCACACTGGACCAGAAGAAGTCGCATGTTCCAGAAGAACTCGCATGTTCCTTGGAACACGCAAATCATCGGAACACAAGCTTTCTGCCCAACTTATACACCCCTAAACCCCGTACGCTAGACCCTAAGCCCTAAAGATCCCTAAATCCCAAAGCTTTCTGCCACCAAAAAGGTGGCCGAGTGCACCTTCCGACCACGCTTGGTGGCTCGAAGAGCCAAATCGGCAGAGTGCCTGCGTGTGATCCCCATGAACACGGTTAAGGGATTCGTTCCGCCTTCGGGGTTTTGGGTTCAGGGTTATCCCCATGACCCAGAGAACCCAATACCCCTTAATTAAGGATTATACCTTAAATCATAAGATTAAGCCTTATTATTTAAGGTCTATAATTAATTAAGGAATATACCTTAAATCCTAATATTAGGGCCTCTATAGTTTAAGGCATATTCCTTACTTAAGGGTATTGGGTTCTCTGGGAACACCTTTACAAGGAACCTAGGACTACAAGAAGGGAATAAGGGTACTACTGGGCATCCTAGCCTTCTCCTTAACCCCTGAACCCCGGGGGTTCTCGTTTAGGGTTTCGAGATCAGGGCCTGGGGTTCTTAGCTAGGGTCTGGGGATTTCACCCTGGAGATTCTCTTCTCCAATATGTCAACTGTGAACTTATTCGGATCATTCTAGTTGTTCGAAAGCCAGTGGGAGAGCTTCATAAACTTTTTGGCCTCATATATTTGGTCTATCTTCGAAAGTTTGAACTTTTTGGGCCTTCCGTTATTGAAGAAGAGAGAGTTTATGTACAAGGACAATTTCAGGTCTGTTGTTTGTTCGGGGGTTGTTTGCTTCGAATGCGCCTTATGGAGGATTGGGGATTTTGGAGTTAAGGGCCCTGGGGATTGGTGGCTTACACTCTTTCCAATAACCCAAAAGCCTTTTATAGTATGTTCTTTGGGCCCAAAAGCCTTAGCATACGAGTCCTTAGAGCCTTAGGGTTTCAGAGACACGCCACTTAAGGTTCTACATCGGCGGGGCTTAGTTTTGGGGGAGGGGGATGTGTTCAATTCCTCAGAGTGTCTTTGAGGTGTGTATGTCCTGCCGCCACCACTACCACTGCCTCTGCCACTACCACCACCACCACGACCACCCCACTACTGCTAGTGCTAGTGCTACTGCTACTGCTACTGCTACTGCTACTGCTACTGCTACTGCTGCTGCTGCTGCTGCTACTTCTACTGCTACTGCTACTGCTACTGCTACTGCTACTGCTACTGCTACTGCTACTGCTACTGCTACTGCTACTGCTACTGCTACTGCTGCCGCTACTGCTACTGCTACTGCTACTGCTACTGCTACTGCTACTGCTACTGCTACTGCTACTGCTACTGCTACTGCTACTGCTACTGCTACTGCTACTGCTACTGCTGCTGCAGATGACACTGCTGTGGCCGTGTTTAACTATACTGCGGTTGGTCAACACACCAATCGCTATTTCGATGTCAATTGTGATTCTATGCACGGTTGGCTTGTGTTTACCTGTAGCTGCCTGTGCCGATCACTGCTCGTGTAGTCCAAGCCAAGCCGTTAGGAGCCAAGCGCATGTGGTGGCGCATGTCAGGTTGAAGGATGTCATGCATAGTCTGTCGGATGGAGCTGCCTTACCACTTCTCAAAAATGTGCCTTTGTAGATGTCAGATTCAGTTCTGGTTTTTCGTGCATAAGATAAGTGGAAGGAGCTCCGTAACATCTTGCAGCCATGTTGTCCATGGAAGAATCCCTCGATGCGGCCTACATGGGCAGAGGCCCATGCAGCAAATTATTTGTGTTGGGGCTTTTTAAAGGGTCCTATGTACCTGAGTAGAATGTAGGGCTTCTATTTCAGGAACTACTATTCTGATCCAGGGAAGTATCCCCCATAACAGTACATAGGACCCTTTGGGCTTGTGGGCAGATTGAGCCTCAAGCCTCCACATGCGTGCCCTTGCATGCTAAGCGCTTCAAGTGCGCCGGTATGCCGTCCTTCAGCTACGAAACCTCTTGTCGTCTGATCTGGCGGTTCACTTTAATAAGGAACCCTAAGCCTCTAAAGTCCTCAGTAAACCCAACGTCTTGTGTCGCGTAGGTCCCGGAACCCTACACCGTGAACCCAACCCTACACCCTAAACCCTAATCCTAGGGTTGCTAAACTGGCTGTTCCTTCAGCCAAAGTCTTAGAATGTTCTTGAGCCGTAAACTCTGCGCCATAAACCCTCAACCCTGAATAGCTCCAGACCAACCAACTCTCCTGCTAAGATAGGCCTTAAGCTTCTCGCTTACAGGCTGATGTTGATCTTCCCGCCTCCCACCAAACCGATTCCTTCATTCAGTCCCGAACTCTTGAACCTGAAGCCAAAGCCTTAAACGCAGAGCCAGGCACTGGTTTTGCTGCGACGACTGATGTGTGGGGACGCGAGCTGACACAGGCTTGTCGTTATTTTGAAAGGTAGTTCCACCTTG
Source organism: Symbiodinium sp. CCMP2592 (assembly GCA_905221615.1). Taxonomy (NCBI): domain Eukaryota; class Dinophyceae; order Suessiales; family Symbiodiniaceae; genus Symbiodinium; species Symbiodinium sp. CCMP2592. The sequence continues at coordinate 57,738 of CAJNDT010005911.1, read as the reverse complement.
TCGATTCTTTGGACAAAGTGCTCTTTGGTTGTAGTGTAGGGTCACAGTCGCAGTGTTGGTTACTGATGTGCTTCTACGATTGAACAAGAGGAGTTCCATCTTGGTTGAAAAGAAAACTGAAATTATGAAAAAGCCAGAAGCAATCTCACGTTGCTCCTCCAGGAGAAGAGACTGTTAGTAAAGCTCTGTAGATTTATGCACACGCGTCCGACACAAAACCCTGGCTTCACATCCGCCATGTCCGTCCGTGATACAGTTACAGCTCCTCACTGCTGATGCCAAGAAGCATAGCATCAAATCACGGAGTTTGGAGCTTTTGTCAATATGATCTTCTAGGGCTTACCTTAACCCCAAATAACCTACCTTGTTAGGGACTTATATAAAGAAATCAGATTAGAGGGCCCGACAAAGGTAGGTTCCTTAGGGTCCAGGTAGGGCTCCAGGGTTGAGAAGCTGACGGCTACGTTTCATGCCTGAGAAGGGCAATGGTCACCGAGACAGCCGATTCACCGCCCTGACGAAACCAGCTGGTAATGTTATTCTCTTGGGGAACTGGTACTGAAACCGCGAAACTTTGTATCATTTGCGCAATCTGAAAACTGTATCAACAAGTAATCCTAAAACCCAAAAACTACAAGCCCTAAACATTCAAAGAACTCTGAGCCCTCAACGCCCTAAACCTAAACCATCCTAAACCCCAAACCTCCCATCACTGGCCCCATGGCTGTTGCAAGAGGACGGCCGAGTTTATTACTACAACAGGCCTGCCTCTGCGTTTTTAGGGTTTAGGTTTTAGGGTTTAGGGTGTGGGGTTTAGGGTATAGGGTTTAGGGTTTTATTGTATAGGGTTTAGGTTTTGGGGTTTAGGGTGCTTTCGGCTGGGAGGGTTTCGGGCCACTGACCCTGGGTGGGGTTTAGGGCTCAGGGTTTCGATTTTCCAGACCTGTAACTTCTGGGGTGAGGGTTTGTGTAGGCTGCGATAGGTATGCTAGAGTTCTGTGAAGAAGTGTAATCCTTTAGCTGTTCTGAACTTGGACTCTTGACTTATGGGCGGGCTATAGCATTACTCTGTCTTCACAAACCTTTATGAACTCTGCCTGAGAACCCAAAAAGGGTTCTTGAATTCCGCTCCGTCTAAAGCCTTGATGAAGCCCGCGGGAATTAAAGGAATCAGTGAGTCTCTGGGAGTCGCTAGGTATAGGGTATTGGGGTATTAGGGTATTAGGGTTTAGGGTTTAGGGTAGAAGCCTGGAAAGTAAGCACTTTTGGGTTCCTTGTTAGGGGAAATACTCAACAGCACCTGCAGCACTCTACTCTATTACTGAAGGCCTTTACACTACACCCCTTTTTCTCAGTCTCAGGTCATCAGTTACAACTCGTCGATTATTAAGGCCCCTACATTAATTGTACGTCGTAATAAGGTCGAGGGGCCATGCGAGAGCGCAAGGAGACGGGGGTCGTCAGAACTTCTGTCTCAACGGAGTTTGCAGGTTAGGGTTTTAGCCCCCAATGGGAGTTTCCGAAAATAGGGGACCCTAATATAGTACCCAAGATAGTAGGATCCGTACTATATGGACCCAAAAACAAGGTACCCCTAAACTCATCCACTCCGAAGAAACCCCACAGCACTAGCTCTCCACACCATCTGCCAACTTAAAATCCCAACCGTCAACACCTAAACCCTAAACTACCACCTTAACCCCCTGGCAAAAGCCCTGAAATGTTTACAAGCTCCCTGCACCAAAAAGCTCCATTGGGCTCCATTAAGGCTTCCTGTAAGGATTCCTTCAAGGTTCCTGCATGAGACGACAGGAGTCCTCGAAACTCGAACCCGGAAGTATTCAAAATTCGCATGGCAGGGCCACAGGCAGCTCGCAATGGCACCTTCCGAACAGCCTGTACCAGAAGCTCGGCTTCAATTCCCGATCAGATAAACCCCAAGACCGTTCATACCCCAAATGGGAGCTTTGTTTTTAGTGGACCCTAATATAGTACCCTAACTAGTAGGATCCGTATTGTAAGACCCCAAAATAAGGTACCCCTCAACTTCGGAAACTCCCAAATCAGCCGTAAAAGCCCAAACCTTTAAACCCTAAAGCCCTACTCCCCTAAACCCTAAGGGGGGTACTTGGAGGTTCATGGGTACTTGTAAGTGGAATTATAAGTACCCAATCTGACTTAGAATTATGGTTTCCTACCTCACTTATGACCCCACTTATAACTACCCATGAACCTCCAAGTATGACAGGCTGGGCGTAGGATGTTCAACTTTTGAAGTCTGAAGCCTCGGTTCAAGCTTCGGGGTACAATGTAACCCTAAGGCTCTAAGGACTCATATGTTAAGGCTTTTGGGCCAAAAGACCCTACTTTATAAGGCTTTTAGGCTGTTTTGAGCCTTAGGGTAAAACGGCCTGATTTTGGGCTCCGGTGGCTCACTTGGTAGGCTTTTGGGAGACTTACGACTCAGCCTTACTAGGTCCAAGAGGATCAATTTTGCCAACATGTTTCACTGTATGGGGGAAGGAAGCTTGTTCAATCCACTAAACCCTAAACCCTAAACCCTAAAACCCTAAACCCTAAACCACATTTGCATTGTGCGGGTCCCGGCTTCAAGAAGAAGAGCTCAGATGAGTTCCCAAAGTAGTTCTTTTTTGGGGTTCGTATATAGAGTTCTATAGGGTAGTCTCAAAAAGGAACTACTTTGGGGCCTTTGGGTATTTTCTTTACCAATACTCCGGGTTCGGAAAAGTGTCGGAGTCAGTTGCGGCCGTAGAATTCCGAAGTTCTTGTTGTGCTGCTGTCCTCCCAGATTCGTATACCCGATGTTCAATCTACACCGAGAACATCCTCATAACCCTTCTTACCTTATAAACCCTATTGAATATCATGTATAATCTTGTCAAACCCGAATGCGACCCTGGCAACACCTTACGGTAAGACAATGTAAGCACTTCATAGGTTGAAAGCCCTCAACCCTTCATAAACCCTAAGGGTCCATGTACTCATATGTATATACATTGGCCATAAAGTAGTCCCTAAATAGGTACTTTGGGGCCCATGTATCTCTATATGGGTACATGGACCCTTAGGGAAAGTCTCACTTGGCTTAAAACGATTCACCTGCATGCGCTTGTCGATCAGAGGAGCACGGCACTCAACAAGGAGAAGGACGCGCCAGGTGTAGATTGGGGTTTCGGGGTATGAGACTCAAGATGTGGGGTTTGGGGTCTAAGGAATCGAGTTTTGGCTTTGTGGACGTCGTGCTCGTGTCCTCAACAAGCTTGTAAAAGGAACCAACATTTCCCGCACTAGTCAGAACCTCTGTAGTTTTTCTTCAGCGTGAGGCCGGTAGCACCCTAAACCCTAACCCCGGAACTCTTCTTAGCCCAAACCTGAACCCTGAACCCGAAATCCTGAGACCGAATGTTCAATCTTTTCGAAGACCTCTAGAAACGACGCCTCATAGAGATCTGATTTAGTGCGCTGGTGGAATGTCCTAGAATCCTGTGAGAGAGCCCTTATTCCTCATGGAGCTGTTATAGAAGTCTTCTAGAACCCGTGTTTTTTGGGAACCCTGCAGAAACTTGCAGGAGAGCAGCCTGAGTCAGAAAGGCATCATGCTCCCTGCGGAGGCACAGACCAGCATTCGTTTCGGGTGTGGGTTTTGTGGAGGATGTGGGAATTGGGTTTTAAAGTGTAGGGGGTGTGGGTGGATCGGGGTTCAGGGGACTTTAAATAGGATTTCATGACAATGAGGGTAACTTAGAGTATAAAATGGTTTTAATAGGAGTTTGGCCAGGAGCTTGCACTTCGAGCTATTTTTGTAAGTAGGACCACACCACTAAGGGTGCCTAAAACTGCGAGCCTGACAGAGAGCCTGGTCTGGATATGTACTACTGGTACACCTCTGTTACCTATGTCCTTTAAAGGGAACTCCAGAAAGTTGGAATATGAAATAATGGCAGGATCCCCGATAATTTACCTTAAAGGGGTTATGATAATGATATTCCAACTTTCCGGCGTCTACTGTAGAGTGTTACCCCAACTTCTCAGAGCTGCAATTACGAGTTTCCCCGAGCTCTTATTCGCCAGTCTCTCGTTCCCTACATTGATGCATTTTCGTACAGAGCGTAAACCGAAACCCGCACGAGGCCAGAGCACTCCTTTGCGTTGACTGCGTCACAGAGGCAGCTGGGGTTCTGTTTTTGGATCGGCTTCCAGAGTGAGTGATTGGGTTCTGTAGGGTTATTGTTAAACATGCAGATGATTTAAATTCCGTCTTTCGTGGTTTACATACTTGCCAGTTCATTTATCCTCCCATCTGGGCTTAAAACGTCTGTTACAGGGGGGGGTTTAACCCTGCATTACCTTAAGATGACCCTACAAGTAGACTATGGGATTTTTTTTTTCCCGTTTGGGGTCTCGGGGCTCGGGAGTTAGCGTTCGTGGCTTCCCTGCAGCTTGGGCTCGAGGCTGTTTGGCCCGGTGGGGTTTCGCGGTGTAGGGTTTAGGGTTTAGGGTTTAGGGTTTAGGGTTTAGGGTTTAGGGTTTAGGGTTAGGGCCCAGAGATCCCAATACCCCTTAATTAACCCAGAGGCTCCATACATAGTACCATTATGGAAGTGGGTCCCAAAAGACCATCCATATTATGGCTTTGGGGGCCCCAATTCCATAATGGTACTATATATGGAGCCTCTGGGTAAGGAATATCTACCTTAAATCGTAATATTAAGGCCTGTATAGTTTAAGGTATATTGTTCACTTAAGGGGCATTGGGTTCTCTGGGGGCTTAAGGATGCAAACGACGGCCTGGGTTTAAAGGGCGTTGAGGGGCGTGATGGGTTGGAGTGGAAGGCTGGGTTTAGCTGGGATGCAGTTTGGAAGAGCTTTATGGACAGTTAGAGCTTACCCAAACGCCCCAAAGTAGCTCCTGTTTGGGGTTCGTATAAAGAATCCTATGGGGTAATCCCAAAAAGGAACTACTCTGGGGCCTCTGGGTACTACAGTTTTCTAGGTTAGACACGTTCTGGGCTTCGCGGTCTAGGTTGCATGTCTCGTTTTTGAGGAGGGTAGGCTTTAGTTTCTCGGCGTCAACATTTCGGACAGTTCAAGGTTTCAGGGTGGTTGAGAATGACATGGAAGGGTCGGGGTTGGTGTCTTCAGTGCGGAAATTAGAAACCCCGGGTTCAATCTTTTACTGAGTAACGAACTCCCTCTTGCCCCGCTGTGAGGTGTATACCATAGCTGCATATAGCTCCCACAAGTTGGGCAAGTTCTGGTCTTTGGGTGCATGCGGAAGTGGTCGTCATCATCATGCAGGAGTTCTGCGAGAAGCACGTTCATGCTTGATGACTTCAGCAAGTTGGCACTGGACTAACATAGCTGACAAACCCAAAGCCAGCAGGAAAGCCCTGCTTAGAGTTCGGGCTCAGTGCAGTTCGAGAGTTCGCTGGTGCATTAACACGCGCACCGGCCCGCTCAAACTCACCGCCACACGGAGATCGACAATGGACGCTGTACCATGCTCCCTACACTATTCAAAACTCCAAAAGGTCAGCAAGGCAAGCATCGGGGTTAGAGGTGTGAACTCTGAGCAGTACCAGGGTTTAGGCAACTGTGCTGTACCATGATGTACACCGAAACCTCATCGCAAGTAGTAGAGCTTTATATGAAGCCTTATCAACCCTTCAAACTTCTGTTCTAGGTATGAAGGTTCAAGGCTTTCAGAGCTATGGGTAAACTCTAAGCCTTAAACCTTTATAAACCCTAAACCCTACATGAAACCCCTCAGCACTAAACCAAGAAAAGTGCCGCAAGTTATTTCCTTTTCAGGCTCGGTCCAGGGCCCACCCTGAGGAACTCCCTGGTCAGTGTTTAGGGTTAGAAGGGGCCCCCACCCTGTAATAGTGGCATAGTAGGAATATAATAGGGCCTTAACATAATCCTTATAGTCACTATTACAGGTTGGGGGCCCCTTCTAAGGTTTAGGGTTTAGGTACTATAGGGTCCCATAATAGGGCTCCGTTTAAGGGTTCAGGGTTTAGGGTCTAATTGAAGGAACATGGTACTTCGTAAAAAGGGTTTATAAACAATGTAAGTATACATATAATTGGTTATATCCCCAGTTAAGATACCTATAACTGTACTTACTAAGTCCCATGAACCTCCAAGTGGAGAATCGGGACCCAAAGCCGTCAACAAGAATATGCCTGCTTGCTTTCGCGAAAATGTCGAAAGGACCCCGTATAGATCCCCATCACAACTTTTGAAACCCCTCCAACCCTATAAGGTAAAAGCCAGAAAGTTGGAATATGACTATCCTAACTCTTCTATGGTGAATATAGGGTATCCTACCATGAAACCATATTCCAACTTTCTGGAGTTCCCTGTAATCAGGGGGTCGGTGCAATTAGTAGTAGTATTCCCCGATAGTCAAAAAAGAAAGCATGTACCCAACACGGCCCCAACTTCTAGTCTAATCATGACAATGACAACCGTTCTGTTCGTCCATCATGTTTACCTGCTTCTGGCTTTGCAAAAAAGGGTATGTAAAGCAAACGGCATTAAGAAATTATAAGGAACCTACATAAGGTGCCCCTGAACACCCTAAAAAGCCCCAACCCCAAACGCGCCAGATGGCTACCCCGGAGCTCGCGTCCATGGCTGTGGAGAGTGCTTTGGGCGTGTCCGCGGAAGACCTTCTGAAGGCAGGGTTTAGCGTTTAGGGTTTAGGATTGAAGGTTTGCCGGAAGAGCGTGGTAAGGAGGGTTTGATCGGAGTCATGTAGGGCTCTATAAGGGCTGAACCGGGTTTTGTAGTTACCGGAAAAGTTCACAGCAGCTACTTGTTCTGTGGGGTGTAGCAGTGCTTTCTGCTCAAGGGCTTTGAGGGTCCGGGGTTCAGCGTCGAGTGTTCCAAAAGTTTGAGGGTCCTGGTACCTAGAGGCTCATACCCTACCCCTTTTCTATGGCGCCTACTTTTTAAGATAACAGATCCTAACCATAAAACTAGGTATCCTAAAAAAAGGGGTAGGGTATGAGCCTCCTGGTACAGCCTTCCATTAGACATCACGCAGCTAGACGCCTTGGGGCCTAAATAATTTCCAATACAACGGTTGATGATATAAATCCTGCATGACCCTATAAGGACTCTAAACTATGGGAATTATGGTATCTTCCTTATTATGGGTCATGCAGGATTTATATCATCAGACGTATTTTGGGGGTTCTGTACTTTAATTCTTGAAGTATAAGGGGCCCCCCATGCCCTTTTCTAAGTATTCAAGTAAGGCTCCTATATAATTTAGGGTACTATAAAAGGGCCCCCAATTTTCGGAAACTGCCACATGGACCCTTACACCCTAACACCTTTTAGGACCCTTATAGATCCCTTAAAGGAACGCTTATGGTTCCCGCAAAAGGAACCCGATCAGGGTCCCCCATTTTCGGCAACTCCCACTTTCATTCCAGGAGGAGGGTCCAGGCCTCGCACCACATCGCGAGTTTTCCAGGGTTTAAGGTTTAGGGTTTAGGGGCTCCATTGTAGTGCCTTTTTGGGGTTTACCTTAACTATAGGATTCTAAATATGAACCCTAAACCCGAAACCCTAATATGAACCCTTAAAAGAAACTACTATGCAGCCCCTGGGCTAAGTACTGATACTGTAGAGCTGTAGACCCCAATGCTCGACGTTGAACGGCTTTTGATGACTACCTTGACCACGGTTTAGGGTTTAGGGTTTAGGGTTTAGGGGAGTATGTAGAATCATGGCCGTTTAGGAGTATTGGGCCATTATGTTGCCTACTGCTGGGAGTTTGTATGAAGAACAAATCGGATTGCGGGTCTGTAAACCCTATAAGCCTTCAAAACTCCTTAAACGGGTGGGTTATCCCGGGATACCTATAGTCTCTATAGTAGGTCCTTGTGGGGGGTTAACCAAAAGCTATATCATAGGATCCTAACCACAAAACCGGCTAACCAAAAAAGGAACTACAATAGAGACGATAGGTAGGCCCCAAAACCGTAACCCTTGAAGAACCCTGATTGAACCCCTACGCAACCCCTTTTTGGTCCCTTTAAAGGATCCCTTATAGACCCCTTTAAACCCCAAACCGAAACCTCAAGGCTTCTACACCAAGTTGACTATAGGGTTGATGATATAAATCCTGCATTATCCATAACAAGGAATATACCATAAGTCCCATAGTTTAGGGTCCTTAAGGTAATGCAGGATTTATATCAACAGTAGGTAAGGTAGGATTAAACGCCCCCTGGACTGGCTCCACCCGACCAGGGCGAGGCCAGCTTGGCTGCTTAGCTACCCGAGTTCAGCGGTTTAGGGTACACAGAATAGGGTTCCTTTACAGAGCTCCTCTAAAGGGGTCTACAATGAAGGATCTATAATAGAGTTCCATAATGTAGGGGCCTTATAGTAAACCCCATAAAGTTGGAAACCGGATTAAGGCCAAATAGTGTTGGGATTCCCTTTACTATATTCTTAAGGATTGAGGCTATGAGGTTTGCAACTTTTTGGCTTCTCCTGTAGGGTTTTGGGGGGGTTTTGGGTGTTTAGGGGTGTAGGGTTTAGGGTCTGCAAGCCCCATAGGGTTTAGGGATTTGGTATGGTTCAGGCTTTCGGATATGTGGCTTGGGGTTTTGAGGTAGGGCTTTCGGGTATAGGTACAGGTTTTGGGTTGAGGGTGTGAGGTCGGGATTTGGGGATAAGGGCTGCGTCTAGCTTACTCTACCAGAAACTCACTAAACGAGGTCTTTGTAATTGTAGGGCCCGTATCGGGATTATGTTTGGCAGATTATGGTAGTGCGTAGAGCTAAAGGTTTCAGGTTTCATAGCTCCATGTTTCCATATGGTATATACTTAGGCCTTAAAGGGGTTCCTATATAGGTACTTTAAGGCCTAAGTATTTACTATATGGCTACATGGAGCCTTAGGGCTTGGGCTTGTGGGACTACAGCGCTCAGGCTTCAGTCATCGGGGCCTTGGGGTTTTGAGTTGGGGGTACCGTTGATGATATACATCCTGCATTACGTACCCTAAGGACCCTAAACTACGGGAATTATGGTATATTCCTTATTATGGGTCATGCAGGATTTCTATCATGAACCGTATCAGTCTTTGTGCTTTGCGGCTTTGGGGTTGGAGGCAGAGGCTTTTGAGGTGCAGTGTGCAGATGCACACATAGACAGAGGTACTTGTCCATGGCTACTTAGAGGTTCAGGGTACTCAGTAACCAGGGTTATAAACAAGGTAACTATGCTTAAAATTGGTTATATCCCGAGTTAACGTACTTATGACTGTACTTACGAAGTCCCATGAACCTCCAAGTATGACTTGTAGTTTAGAGTTTAGGGCCGGCAGGACAGTACCTAGAACCCCAAAAGTAGGAAAAATAATGGCCCAAAACCTATTTTGGGCTATTATTCTACATACTTTTGGGGTCCGGGTGTTACCAGGGAAGGAAGACGCTTACGAAGAAAGCCCACCTCGCAAGATGAGTTTCAGAAACATCCATACAAAAGGTATTCCAGTTTTTTTCTGATATCCTCGTGTCAACCTTGAAGCATGTAAGACATCACTCCAAATCCGAAACCCTTAAACCTTTGTACCCCAAACCCCAAAGCCTGTAAACCCTAAACCCTAGGTATTGGAGAACTGGTACCACCTGCTGCCTGCCAAGCTTTCGAAGATGCCTCTCGGCAACCGAGTGTCAGCACGGCTCAGGGTGTAAGCTCTAAAACAAGGTTTATGGGGGTGAATCGGCCGTTATTGCGTCTTCACCGCCGGGTTTATCAGGGGTTGGATGGTCCAGAGTTTAGGTATCCGAGGTCAGGATGTGGGAGTTGACGGTGTAGGGGATGCAACAGACAGCTTTTCGCGGCTGCTAACTCAATTGCAAGAGCCCGTCCCGCCTCAGCAGAATTGTGCATTTAGTTTCACTGCCTCCTGGCAAATACCCAGTCGAGAAGTGGTTGACTTCCTTCTGGGTCTAACGCCCCGGAGACAACGACGCGGTCAACAAAGATCGTAGACCTAGGTTCTAAACCCCCGTCCGCCAAACACGAGGCCAGAGTCTTGGAGCCCGTTCAAGTGCTACGTTTGATGATATAAACCCTGCACGACTCAAAGTAAGGAACATACCATAACTCCCATAGTCTAGGGTCGTTAAGGTAATGCAGAGCTTATATCCTCAACCCTAACCCCTTAACCTTAACCCCTCTATAGGTCCCGTACAGGAGCCCCTTAAAGGTACCCCTTATAGATCCCTTGAAAGGAGCCCTAGGATTTACATCATCCGTAGCACGTCCAGAAGACTCGAGTCTCCAAGATCCCAGAATTCTACGGAGGGTCCGATGCGGGTAATGTAGGAACCTGGTTAACTTAGTCTAGGACCCAGAGTAGGCCCTTATTCCCTTTTTTAGGGTTCAGGTTCCCTTATAAGCCCCTTTAAACCAAAAAGGGCATCCTTTTTATGCCTGGGTTACTCTTAGTTCTAGGAGTAGCTGAGTAGATACGCTTTACACTTTTGGGGACAATACCCATTATAAAACCAGAAGTGTAGACTTTTGGGAGCCTATGAACTCAGCAACTCAATTAAGAAGCCCTTGGTTTTTATTCGGGTTCTTAACATGGATCCTACTATTTTGGGGTTATAGGCCCAGGGTTTCTTTTTTGGTACTACATTAACTGCAAAGGTTGAGGCTTCATTTGAGGGCCCCGTTAAGGGTTCTAGAGCTGAGGTTTTAGAGTCGCAGGTTTAGGGTTTGGGTATGTTGAGGCAACTAGCCGGTTAACCCGGTTTGCACGCTAAACTTATGTGAGATATAATTTGCTTCATCTCTGGTTCAAGCACACCCTGACAAGGCTTGAAGCACAACACGTGCAGTGAACCCTTAATGGGTCCTAGGTGCATAGACCCTTCTCCAAGATCAAACCTGATCCACAAACCTGAAACAACCCAAAACCCAAAACCCTGAACCCTGGGCCCTAATCCCTGAAACCCTGAAACCCTGAAACCCTAAACCCTGAAACCCTGAAACCCCAACATCGCTGGTCGCAGAGGCTTGCGAGCGGTGACTTTGTTGACTCCTGTCTGGCAGACTTTCAGGAGGCTCAACGGTTTTGGGTTTAGGGTTTAGGGTTCAACCCCAAGGGTCCAAGTACAAAATATTATCATATACTCTCCAGAGTCCTAAACTACATAACTACTATCCTAAAACCGAGTACCTTATTATTGGGTCCTTTGGACCCTGGGTTTAGGGCGTTGGGGCCTCAGGGCGCATGTGTGGGGGCCTTTAGGCCATGAGCAATCACCCTAAGCATTTCAATTTGTAGATGTTGAAGCGCCTTCCCAGACCCCCGGGAGGATCCAAAAAGTAGATCCCTTCATGGGGGTTCCCATAAAGTACCCCCTCCCGGGGGTCTGGGTTTACAGCCCCAAGCAGGTTGGTTTGATAGACCTGATCTAGGATGCCCAGTAGTACCCTTATTCCCTTTTTGTAGTCCTAGGTTCCTTATAAAGCTACCCAATACCAAAAAGAGAGGCCTTTTTTTCTTAGGTTACTGGGTATCCTAGTAATACAACCTCATAAAGCCGTAGTCAGGGCTTGGGCTCTACAACACTCCAGCGGCGATGCCGCCTCCGACCCACCCGCTTACACATTCGTTTTGTTGTTCTTGTGGGGTTCATGGGATACATAATCTATAAGGGAGTTTCTGAAAATTAAGGGTACCCTATCTTTGGGTCCTTATAATAAGGATCCTACTATTTCAAGTACAAATCAGGGCTCCTCTGCTGCTCGCAGGTGTCGGGGGGCCGCCAGCTGGCCATCGAAGATGCTGCAGCGCCTCGGTTTTAGGTGTTTAGGGCTTCGGGCTTAGGGTTCTGGGGTCTTAGGGTTTATAGTTTTAGGGTTTAGCCAGAGGCCCCAAAGTAGTTCCTTTTTGGGATTACCTTATAGGGTTCTATATATGAACCCCAAGAAGGAACTACTTTGGGGCCTTAGGGTAGGGTTCATTAAAGGTTCTAGCCTTGCCCTAGCACTCTACTCCAAGGGTAAAAGGAGGGACCCTAGATATATACGCTATTGTTATACCCACTATAGAGCCCAGTATAAGGTAGGGGTCCCCCTTACGGGTCCCTCCTTTTCCCCTTTGATCTGTGCGTTTTGGGGCCTCATTCCTCAGACCTTGGTCTGCACGCTGATCAACGGCTTGCGCTCCGAACCACCGCTGAGTGTGACCGAGGCCTCCTGCAGCAGATTTTCAGGGGTGTACCCAAAGTAGTTCCTTTTTCGGGGTTCGTATACAGAATCCCGTAAGGTAGTCCCAAAAGAACAGCTATGGGACCTCTGGATACGTATGTTCAGAAGAGACGGTTCAGCATCACGTAATGCAAGGATACTTTTCGAGTCTGTAACAGGAATGTTTTCAACAACTTGCGGGTGATTGGCGGTGCTGGCTTCGGTGGGTATGCTAGTGCTCGAACCACAACACAAAACCCCACTTCAGTAATAACCTGTAGGAGCGAAATTCTAGGGCCCGTTCTTGTCAGGACACTCAAAAGGCACCGTTGCCCGCGTCAAAGCGAAGTCGTCTTGACTCTACCTAGAGTAACTACATGTATCTTTAAACAGGACATGACAATAAACATGGCCCACTGAACTGTTTTAAGTACCGTGCTTACTTTAGGTAGATCTTGGTCTTGCACACCGAACCACACCCCTTCATTCCAACTCCCACGCTCGAAGCCCTCCAACCATTGCAGCCCGTCCCCAGCGAACAGCCACAGAACCCGGAGCCCAGTACTTGTCAATAAACAAGGAATATCCCGAGAATCGTGGCAAGAAGCCTATATAGTTTAAGGCATCTGCCCCAATTGACGGCAAACTGGGCTCCCTGCGAAGAGCTCCACGTAGGAGTTTCCGAGAGTAGGGGGCCCTAATACAGGACCTTAAATAGTAGGATCCTTATTGTAAGGACCCCAAAATACGGTATCCCTAATTTTCGGAAACTCCCATGTATCGCAGGAGCGGTGTCGGAAGCTGGCAAAGAAGTTCGATGTGGATGCGTTGTTCTTCGTGGGACCAGAGGACTTACCTTGGGTTAGTAGGGAATGGAGGAATGGGGTACAATCATATATATATATATATATATATATAGATATACTATTACTACAATTCTTCCATTCGCTACTAGCCAAAGGTAAGAGGAGGGATTTGAAGGTACAGGCTTATTGGTGTTTAAAGGCTTTGGCTCTTGGCGCTTCAGAGAAATTCAGTGTTACGTAAGGATACATGGAATCGCTACGTGCTCAGAAAGGGTGGTTTCTGGTGAGAAGGCTACGAGGGTTAACAGTTTTGTTTTGAAGGTTTGGGACCAACTGCTGCAAACCCTAAACTCTAAGCCTGAAGATTAAGTATTCGAAGCTCATAACACACTATCCAGCGCTACAAACTCCACCCAAAACGAAGGTCGTAAGCGCAGCCCATTTTATGGTAATGAAGTACCAGAATGTATACGGACTTGATGATGTTGTAACGGTTTAGGGTTACCCGCTTGTTGGAGGGGGAGGAGGGAGGATTAGGCCGCAGGATTAAGGAGTTTAGGCTAGAGCCTGTATTGGGGTTTAAGAATTACCTTGGTTTAGGCGCGAGTGTTGAAGGCTTGTTGATGTAGGATGATCTACACCGTTTGTGATAGACTTTCCTGCAATCCCTAGCAAGCAGGCCTGTTTTGGGTAAGAGGTATATTCTATCGGTCCCACAACCTCGAACGACATGCGGAAACCGGAGACCCACAGGAATTCCTCGACTTGCTCCGTTATGTGGCAGCCGTTCGCCACACGGAAGTCCTGATGGGAAAGTGAGGAGACGAACGCATGAAATGGGCTTAGGGTTTAGGGTTATCAAACCCGTCGCTAGTGAACCAGCAGATGGGAGATGCAAATGCAAACCTATTGTATGAATGCCTCAATATAGCTATGTCCTTCTTTCAGGAAGCCTCAATAAGTTGTTCTTCAGTTCTATTCTCCACCTCTGACATCTTCAAACAGCGAGTCCTCAATTCTTGAGCGCCCTGAAGAATGAACGTGCGAAACAGTAAAGCCACGAAGTCCTTGCGTTTAGGGTTGCGGGATTGGCTTAGGGTTTTGGGGTTTGGGATTTAGAGTTTTGGGGTTTAGGGTTTAGGTTTTTGGGGTGTAGGGTTTTGGGGTTTAGGGGTTTGGGGGAGTGCTGTTATGGAGATTTATGTGCGAACGTTGGGCTTAGGGCTGTTGAACCTTGCCACTGGTGTTCGAAACCGTATACCCGAAGCCCGAACGCTTCCCAGAAAGGCTTGGACAACAAGGGCAGAGGGGGTTTGTTTTGGCACGATCCTCCCATGCATGAGTCTCACCATTCGGCTGGATGCGAGTGGATTTTCGGTGCCAGCCAGCAGCAGATCCTGGCATAGGCTGTATAAGATATGAAACCATGGATGCCAATCTGTAGGGCCAGGAGAGTTATTTACAGCATAGTTTATCCCAAGACCCTGCTCCAGTCATTAAGGCCCCTAAATTATCTGTGGTGCAATCCTTCAGGAACACACAGAAGGAGCCTATGCCTGTGGCAACAAGCATCTAATTCCTCGCATCTGGAGCCACTCAATGGCCTCGACAGGTGGGATTTGTAGGGTTTAGGGGGTTCGGAGGTTTAGGGAGTTTATTTTCAAGCTTAGAGTTCGTCGGGGCTTAGGGTGTAGCATTGCGGATCCCATCACAAGGACACTTTCAGAAACTTCCCGGGCAGCTTTCTTCATCCCACTTTTCGGGGCCTGTTGATGCCACCTTCTGGGGGTTTCCGAAAATAGGGGACCCAAATCCAGTACCCTTTATAGTAGGACCCTTATTATAAGGACCCCAAAGTAAGGTACGGTACAACCTAATTTTCGGAAACTCCCTTCTCGATCCCTACCAACCCAGGGCCTGAAAGAGCAGTCGCTACGGTTTAAGGTTTAGGGTTTAGGGTTTAGGGTTTAAGGTTTAGGGTTTAGGGTTTAGGGTTTAGGGTTTAGGGTTTAGGGTTTAGGGTTTAGGGTTTAGGGTTTAGGGTTTAGGGTGTGGATGATATAAACCCTGCATTACCCTAAGGGCACTTGACTATGGGGATTATGGTATATTCCTTCTTATGGGTAATGTAGGATTTCTATCATCAGCCGTACCTTCACGACTTTAGGCTGGTTTATCGAAGCCGAAGCAAGTACTGATATTTAACATTACTCCTCAGGCTTCCCCAGTGTGACTATACTATACTCTACGATACTCTGCCCCAGGACCCTATTAAATTCATAATATTAAGGCACCTACATTACCGTTT
The DNA here is from genome assembly GCA_905221615.1 of Symbiodinium sp. CCMP2592. Lineage (NCBI taxonomy): Eukaryota > Dinophyceae > Suessiales > Symbiodiniaceae > Symbiodinium > Symbiodinium sp. CCMP2592. Next base: position 42,367 of record CAJNDT010005911.1, on the reverse strand, counting down.
TGATCTATTAGTTAGATCCAGCAATTAAACTCTCTCATATCCCTGAAGTTGAAACCTTTAATCCTCAAACCCTTAGCCTCAAGCCCTCCCTTTTGCACACGTATCTGGTTAGGAGGCTGTCTTTCGTCAGCCGTACAAGACCATGTTCAACTGGAGCTAACCGAGTAGTCTTACACCCTCGTACATGGTTGGCGGGGTGTAGGGCGTAATTAGGCTGCAGAGATATAAGTATCCTAAATGGAGTTATCCCAACTATAACCCTACTTATAAACGGCTTACTAAGTCCCATCTTCGAAGCAGCAAGCGTGTCAGCTGCGCAGCCTTTCATATGTGAACCAGAAGCCTCCTTGATCACGCCTCAGAGGCTTGCAATCCTACTCCCTGTATCGCGCGTACTCTAGCCCCGACCCCCGAAATGCATAAGTCTTATGCATCCGCTGGCTTGATAAGTTGAATGGTTCGATCCTCGTAACATAGCGACTGCAGCCAGTACTAATCCATGAAGCACGCTTTGAGTTCGAATTGGGGCTTACCCTCCAAGATTCCTAAAACTCGATTAATTAAGCTACCTCAGAAGGCCTAACCGTAAACAGTTCCTTAAGCAGTTTGTTTTGGCGGTTCAAGTGAACCCTGTTTAGCCTCAATCCCTAAACCCTCTAATCCCGCAGTGCTCAAACCCGCAACTGTTCTTGTGGAGCCACTGGGCTCAGAGCGGCCCAAGATGGGACGCGCGCAGCCCTTCCAAGAAGCCGGTAGAGAAGAAAAGCAGAGGTTGGGGTTTGAGAATTCTGGATTTAGGTCAAGGGACGGGACAGGCACCCCGAAGAAATGAAGAATTCACGGCAGGGTCTGCGTTGAAGATTTCTGTGGCAAGGGGCAAGGGCTGTCTGTAGGGCTCCGGGAGCAGAATTTTTGGTGTTGGTGTCTACCTGGACCCTCCAAAAAATATGTAGAACACGGCCTTCTATACGTTGGGGAAAATAGTTTTACCTACTCTTGGAAAGACCTATAGGGCCGGGCTTTACGGTGAAACCCAGAGGCTCCATATATAGTACCATTATGGAATTAGTTCCCAAAAGACCATCTGTATCATGGCTTTTGGGACCTAATTCCATAATGGTACTATATGTGGAGCCTCTAGGTAAGGATGTAGCAGGCTATCGGGTCTCAGAGGCTCAAGCCGGACTCTATTTCGGTTGATGATATAAATCCTGCATTACTTTAGTGGCCCTGAACTATGGGAATTGTGGTATATTCCTGATTATGGGTCATGCAGGAATTATATCATCAACCGTTAGAAAGAGTTTTCAACTCTTGGCTCCGATAATCCCTAAGAGCCAGCTAAAACTGCAACTTTTGCGAGTGGTCTCAAGCTAAAGCCTCTAGGGATGCAGTAGATCCGAGTTGCGGCTATTTTTTGGACTCAGGGTCGGGGTGGGGTGTTCATGGAAATGGCTTAGGGTTTAGGGTTTAGGGTGTTTAGGCTTTAGGGTGTTTGGGTCCGGGGTTTTGACCGAAAGTTTGGTTTTTGTTGCTGTTGTTTTGGCGGGACTGGGCTTTACTGGACTGGACTGCGCTGGGCTGAGCTGGGCTGGTTTAGGGGTTTAGGGTTTTGGAGTCTACCTTAACCTACGAAACCCCGCCCTTTTGTAGGTTCTTATTATGAACCCTAATATGGAATTTGTAGGGACCCTGCTTTTTTTTAGGTTTTGGTAGGCAAAGGTAGGGTTTAGAACGGTGGGGTCGATCTTTTCTCCCGGCCTCGGAAGCTACATCTTGTCGATTTAGTTTGGGTTCTGGAATTCTGGGTTCCCCAGAAGTACCCTTTCGTCCTTGTTCCTTTTGGGTTCCCTTGTTAAAGCCAAATAGTAGGAAAAAAGGGTACCCTTATCACTAAGGGGTTGCTGGGGATTTCAATAGACAAACAAACCGAAAGGTAGGGTGAACCCTACGTCAACCAACCAGAACCGACTTGGTTGTAGGGTCGCTAGAACTTCCATATCAGCGTGTCTTGTTGGGAACTTAGCTTGTGGTAGGAAAACCGCCTCGCGATTTCACAAGGGCTTTCGATCTGCGCGCTCTGCATTCGCAGATCCAGAGACACAGAACCAGAGCCTATGAGACCTAGACCCTCTTGCCTTTCAGGGTTTTTAGAAGTTTCAGCCGATGCGAGACTCATAATAAAATCATTAATGCAGTATACTACAATTTCACAAGCAGTTGTTCGATGAGCCTGTTGCTGTTTTCTGGCCGAGGTTCGTCCCGGTTGTCCTCCGCAGCCACGCCGAGGAAGGAAGCAGAAGCCACAGCAACGCCGAGGAAGGAGGCTGAGGCCACCATTCAAGGGTATGGTAGAATCCAGAAAGCTGGACCGCCATTATCCTCACGACCCTAAGGTGAAGTAGAGAGGGTCCCAGCACGCAGAGCTTGGGGGTGGTATACAGGGTCTAGCTTTCGGGTCTAGTGTGCCAGCAGTCGACAGGACTGCAGACGCCCCCCTCCCGTGCAGGTGAGCTCACAACAAGCAGATGCGGAGATGCAGGCCAACCTCAGAGATCCCAATATCCCTTAATAAGGAATATACCTTAAATCATAATATTAAGGTCTCTATAATTTAAGGTATGTTCCTTAATTGAGGGGTGTTGGGTTCTCTGGGACCGAACTCCGGAAGCGGAAACTTAGACTTTGCGGTCGAAGGGCTTGGGGTTAAAGTTTAGGGGTATCGGGTGTTGGGTTTTAGGGTTTCGGCTCTAGAAGCTGAAGGTGTGGGGTTTGTGCCCATGGATCCAGGACTCCGGACTTTTTTGTAAAACTACTCCAGCAGCTCGGGTTTGGGATAGTCGTGGGATTGTCATAGCGGCTCTGAGTTACTTGTACAATGACTTTCTGACCTTGTTGGATTGTGGTTTGCATTGTAGGGATTTGCAACTGTATGTGGGTTGTGTTTAACTTGAAAGGGGAATGACGTCCTAAGCCCTAGCTGCCTTGGGCACTACTCGCATCCCGTTGGCAACGCCAACTTTGCCTAGTGAGACCTAGTAGTGCCGACCGCCCTTTCGGTCTAAGGCCACCTCAAGCAGGCGTTGTTTAACTGCCTCGCGATTCTCGTGCTCTTCATGAAAAGTGGTCCGTAAAATGGTCATTGCCAACCCTCAGCGTCCAAGTTCTCCTTGTTAATGGTTTTTGTTACAAACTTAGGGGTACTTAGAAATACTTGTTAGTTATTATAATCCCTAAGAAACAGCTAAAATTACAATTTTTGCTAGGGTTCTAAGTTCAGTATGGCAAACAGGCGCCAAAGTCCTGTGATGAGGAGTATTTAGACCCTTAAGCGCAGGGCAAGCACTTCTTCGGCCCACTTATGTCGCCGCCTCCCTGACGGAACGGTCCCGCCCGCATGTGAGGCTCTAGGAAGCGGTAAAACGAAACAATGCGGGCGGGCTGGTCGTGCGGCCTTCGCACGGCGTGGTCCAACAGCTTATGGGGGAGTTTCCGAAAATTAGTGGGGTTTGTGGTGTAGGATTCAGATTGAGGGTTCGTTTAGGACAAAGGTTTAGTGTGCCTGGTTCGAAGCCCCTAGACTAGAGCATTAGATTTCTACTTTTAGCAAGGGGCTGTTTAAAGCCCCTGGCATCAGTGGCTAATAGGTCTTTTTGTATAGGTGCAGACTCTCAAACTTCCCCTGGGCCAAAGGCCTGCACCTTCAAGCCAAACGTGCGCCGGAGCGGGAAGAGGCCGCCGATTTTGGACTAGGGCTGTTGGACCACTATGATAACCTCATCATAGTTTTACGATGCCACTATTATGCTATTGTTTTGTTTTTTGTCGTTGCTGTTCGGGCTTCTTGGTGCTTAGAGACTGTCGGGCTAAAGGAATCAAAGGTGCCCTTGAACAAGCAACTGCGCAGAACTAGGGTTCCGTAGTGTAATAAACGCATAGTATACTATACCCATAGGCCCCATAGTAGTTCCTTTTTGGCATTACCTTATAGGACTCCACATATGAACCCCCAAAAGGAACTACTATGGGGCCTATGGGTAGTAGAGTGACCCCTGCCTTGAGAGTGTTTAGGTTTCCCGACCTGGTACCCCAATGCCTGAAACCTCCAAACCTTTGAACCCGAAACCCTAATTACATCCCAAACTCTAAACATCTCGAGGGGTGATTGGCCCGTCAGAGATTCCGCGAGTGCACATCGACATGATATTATATAAGAGCTTGGCTTATGGGGCTATCGTGGTCGCACGCTTCGATACCATAAACCCTAAGCGCTCCGAACCCCTGAACCTAAGCAAGAGTAGAGTTGAGTTTGACACGATTGGGGGGGCAGCCGCAAGCTTAGCCCCACGGAAGCATCATTGGTAGTAAATTGCATGATTATTAATGAAATCACCATGTCAACAGTCGCTCCAGATTCGCGGCGCCATCGAGGTTCCCTGGCAATGCGTGATGATCATGGAGCTGTCCTTGCCGGCGAAACTGTCACGCACTGCCACTCTCATGGCTCTGCCCACATTGAAAGCCTGTCTAGTTGCGTGGTGGTTCCTTCTGCATCCTGGAGCCACCAACACTTTTCAGTGGCTGTTTGCGTCTCCCTGTGCGGCCTGTAGCAGCCCCATCGAGCTTACGTGGTGCAAGATGACATGTCCGACACGCAGGAATAGGGACCCCCAAAAGCACATAAGCATAAGCATTTTATGGGGATATCCCTACCTTATTGGGCTTCATTATAAGGGGGTTTATACGGGATATCCCTATCCTGATTTTTGCTTATGTGCCCTTTTTGGGGCCCTCAAGAAGCTCAGTCGGCCAACCTGAAGAGTCCTTGGGGTCGACCTTGGGTCATCATAGCTTCACCCTCTTAGGGGTGGTTTTGATATCTATAGGGTTCCTTGAAGGGGTCTATATAGGGTTTAGGGGTTCCTTAACTACATGGGATCTGTAGGGGGTGGTGGTCAAAATCATGGTCCGTTTTTTTGGGTCCGTATTATTATAATACGGCACCCTTTTTGGGTCCCTAGTATAATACGGCACCGCAGTTTTGGTTCCCTATTATAATACGGCACCTATTATTTAGGGTACCCAAAAAGGGGCCAGAATTTTGACAACCACCCTCTTCTTGGCACTGCTGCTGTGGGGCTGCGAGTCGGGCGGACAGGAACTTGCCCGAAGCCGCTTCAAAGCTCTGGAAACTGCCTGCTTCCTGGTCTTCATGAACCTTAGGGTTTAGGGTTAAAGGTTTAGGGTTTAGGGTTAAAGGTCTAGGGTTGAGGGTTAAAGGTTTAGGGTTTAGGGTTTAGGGCTCCAGCACTCCCTGATTGCGGCGACAGGTGGCTTCAGTTCTCAATCCCACATGTGAGCCGGCTTCAAATCCATTCAACTTGACCTTCCAACTACTTTCAGCGCAGGCCTACCTGTGCCGCCTGTGACAGCTGCTGCCCCAATGACAGATACCCAGCCCACGGCCGGCCACACGCGGCCAACAGCGAGCTTATCATCACTCTCCTTCGCCCCGGCACAGAAAGCTGGACAGCAAGTGAAGTGAGCATGGCCCACGGGCCCGTCTCCCTTCAAACCCTGTAATGGTCATACGGCTGATGATAAAAATCCTGCATTACCTATTGAGGACCCCAAACTATGGGAAATATGGTTTTTTATTCCTGATTATGGGTCATGCAGGATTTATATCATCAACCGTAGTAACTGTCAGTGTAGTAGCCATGGCAAGAGAACATGGGCAGGGGTCAGAGCAATAGCATGTGCAAGAGTAAGCGTAAGCATAAGCATTTGAGTAAGCTTGTTTTGTAACTGCAAGCGTCATGAACAGTCAATCTTGTCAGAGGTTGTTTTCAGGACCCCGGCTCCCAAGAAATACCCACCATAGCCATTGTTGAAGGAAGCATAAAACCAGTGTTTAACCCCGATCTCTGTCCCATGCCTGCGGTAGCTGGCCTCTGTTCAGTCTCATGCCGGTAGGCAGTTTAGGACATAGGGTGTTGGGCTACATGTACGTAGCGCAGGTTTTTAGGTCTGCATCCTTAGAAGCCTGATGCCATCATGATTTCTGAAGTTATTCCTCAGGGCTTCTTCTTACACCGAAACCCTACCCTTCTTGATTTATCTCAGCTCCGATACTAACTACTTCATGCCCGAAACCCGTAACTCTCACTTTCGGACTGCAGACCCCTTCTGATTAAAGTTGGTTCCACAGCCCTGCACCACATAAAGGCAAGGAAGAAGTCCTGCAAGTAAGTCTCGCTGGGTAGGATTTCCACGAACCTACAGAGGCCAAACCTCAATCAATAAGGTAGAAGCCAGAAAGTTGGAATATGGTGATCCTAACCCTTCTATGGTAACTTATAGGGTATCCTACCCTGAAACCATATTCCAACTTTCTGGAGTTCCCTGTACGTAGTTCATGCAACCCCAAGAGCCTAGAGTCCCCCCAAACCCCCGAATCCTCAAGCCCAAATGCTCTACAGTCCTAGAAACCTAAAGCATCGTCAACCTGTATTTCAAAACCTACCTCTCGTCTCCATTGTAGTTCCCTTTTAAAGGTTAATGGATCCTATAATACAGTTTTTGGTTAAACAAAAATTCAAAAAAAGGAACGACAATGCAGACTATAGGTAAACCCACAGATCCCCAAACCCTACATCGCGCCTGCTGTTCAAAGCCTACAGCAAGTCGCAAAAAATAGGTGCCCGAACTGTCTAAAGTCATCATAGTACCCTGTCAGGCCCCCAAACCCTAAACCCTAGCCCCTAGACGCCTAAACCCTCAACCCCCTAACCCCCAGACCGGCTCAGTCTCACCGTCTCGAAGAATTCTACCTGCACCTCGCCGCGCGGGCTCGGGCCCCGGTAAGATTTGGTTTCTGGTTTAGGGTTTAGGGTGTTTCTGGTTTAGGGTGACATCAGTTCGGCAGTTCAGGTTTAGATAACACTAGCAGGGTCGTGAGAAAGCAGTAAAGCGTTTCGGTATATGTTATACCCAAAACTACATTGGGATTGTAAGACTTGCAGTGCCAATGATTCCAGCCTCGATATCCCTAGTGTCTAGAGGGGCAGTTTTACAGATGTAATTTGGACCCCGCCAGCGCCTAGACGAACGGGCGCAATATATAGAAACCTCAAGCATTACCCATACTATTCCTTAGCGTTCCTCATTGTCTGTATGTTCATAGTTAAAATTGTTATAACACGGTTGATGATATAAATCCTGCATTACCCATAATAAGGAATATGCCAGAATTCCCATAGTTATGGGTCCTTAAGGCAATGCAGGATTTATACCATCAGCAGTATGTCCCAAATCCCGGTTCTAAGTACCGAGGCCTCTACATAATCGCAACAGGCCATGCTTACATTCTGGATGCGGATCGAAGCACAGTATTACCTGAAGAAGGAGGAAGAAGCTGTGGTTTCATAGCGCTTTCAAGATCAGCACAGGATTCGTGTGTGCGAGATACGGAGATGTGTGGCAATGTGATAGTAAACATGTCTAATACAGGGGCCTTGATACGTAGAACAGGGTTTTGGGGTGCATAGTACTATAATTATGTACTTTGATCGGCATTCCCCCGATTCGATTGAGGACAAATGTCTAGCTGGGGTGCAGTTCTACAACCGCCCTACTTGGAGGTTCATGGGACTTAGTAAGTACAGTTATAGGTACCTTAATTGGGGATAGAACCACTTCTAAGTATAGTTACCTTATTTATAACCCTAGTTACTAAGCACCATGAACCTCTAAGTACCTCCATGATCACAGAATCCTCGAACATCCTTGGACCCTTCAAGACTCCAAAGCCTAAGGAGTATACCTTAGGGTTCCTTAAAGGGTTCCTAAAAGGGATCAAAAAGGGTTCCATAAGGGAACTCAGGAATAGACCTTGAATCATAATGGGGGTCGCTCTATAATTCAAGGTTTATATTCCTTAATGAAAAGGTTTTTGGAGGCCATTACTAAAATCCAACCGCCGAGGGCAGATGAGTGCGCCAAGCGCCTGCGAAAAGCGTTTGCGGAAAAGGACTGGAGGTGCACAGCCCAGAGCCCAAACTCATGTAGCTTAAATCAGAGCGAAGCATTATTGGTTCATGGGGTTCCTTACTGTTTATCATAAACAATATACCCCGAAGACCCTGAAGCCTGAAACCTCATACTGCGAGACAGAGATCCTAAACAAATGCAAAGCCTCTACTCCACCCACTCCCCCGTACGAAGAGAGGTCCAAGCCCCGTTGCAGTCCCTTCTGAAACCTTAACCTAAAGGGTACTACGTGCCGTTTAGTCACTCAGGGTACGCTAGCGCTTATGGGAGCTTCTGGCGAGGTCCGTTTGCGGACCCCAGCCGTCAATTAGTTCTTGCAGCGGAACATGGGAAGCAGGTTGTTCCGGAGAGGATGAAGAGCAAGCTAGAAAGAAGCCACGAAAGACAGAGAGAGGGAGAGAGAGAGAGAGAGAGAGAGAGAGAGAGACAGAGAGACAGAGAGAGAGAGAGAGAGAGAGAGAGAGAAAGAAAGAAAGACGGCGAGATGTCGGTGAACATACGCATAACCACGAAGATGCGACTGGAGCATTAGGCAGAGAATACAAAAAGATGACCGCCCTTGAGGCAGTTTTGAGACACTTCTCGGCTTGTCGGCTGCCTTACTGTTCAAAAGCTCTTGAGGACGAGGAGCAGACATGAATCAGCGTTTGGACGACAAATCAACGCAGCATACGAGCGTCCACCCGGTAAGTCGGAATCGTCGACGGCCGGCTTGTGGAATCCATCGTAACGTGCTGCCATCAGACTCTGCAGGGGGATGCATAGTGAAGTGGCAAGGCCTTTTGAGCGAAGCTGCATCGGTTCGACCCCAGTGACCTTCCTGAAGCTTGGGATGGATTACGGGTTTGGCTTGGCCATGGTACTGAGTGCGTGGATCCCGATGGAGAAGTTTCCTCAGCCCCTCCGTGACCCCACGGCCCCTGAGCAGGAAACCAAGATTGCCACTGCTCGCTTGCGAGGAATGTAATTAGGTATCTCATGATCGGATCAGGACAGCCGAGACACAGAGAGAGAGAGGGAGAGAGAGTCAGAGTCCAAGACCTCCACACCCAAAGTCGAAAACCTGCCACCAGAAAGCCCGGATCGCCCAGAGCAAAGCCTTGCCAAGCGCGGCCCTGACGATTGAAAAGCCCTAAGCCCTAAACTTAGGCCCTAAACCCTGAACCCTAAACCCTAAAAACTAAACCCTAAATCGCCCAAACCCCGAAGTTGAAACCCTCGAGCTCCTAAACCACCAAAAACACAGAAAAAGCCGTAAAGCCTAAATTCTTACAGGGTCCTCATAGACTTACAAACCCTATAACCCCTATATAAACCCCTGAACCATCGAAACTGAAAAAAGAACATAAACAGCGCCCCGGCAGTCCTACCGTATGCCAACAAAGAACCCTAATGAAGAGATCCAGGGCTTCTGAATCAGGCCCTTATATTCACTCTAAACCCTAGGCCCTTACACTAAGGCTCCATAGTAGTTCCTTTTTTGGGTTCATATTTAGAATTCTATATGATAGTCCCAAAAAGGAACTAACCCGTCCCTGGCCCCTAAGGAGCCTACCCTTTTAGGGCCCCCCAATATGATTTCTTGATATAAGTCCATAAAAAGGTAGGTAAGTTGGGGTTAAGGTAAGCCCTAAATCCTAAGCCCTTATAGCCTTATAGTACCCTTATACAGCCCTTGTTCAGGACCTTACGATGGTCCCCCTCAAAGGAGCCATCCTGTATGGGTAGTTCTCTAAATTAGGGTCCTTTTTTTGGGTCAACAATACCAATAGAGTACGCCACCCTGATAAACAGGACGTTAAAAGGTGCCCATACCCTAAACTCTCCTAAATGGAACCCTAAGAGTCTTCTGCAACCCCGAACCCCTGAACCTCCATGACCTAAACTCTCATAAACAGAGTCCTGAAAGTCTTATGCTATGCCCCAAACTTTCATAAGTAGAGCCCGGAATTTTTCTTGTGCAACCCTGAAACCCCGAAGTTTCCGAAGCCCCAAACCTTACCTTTGGTTAGTAGGGAATGGAGGAATGGAGTACAAATATGACTACTACTACTACTACTACTACTACTACTACTACTACTACTACTACTACTACTTGTGCTACCGTTCTTCCATTCCCAACTAGCCAAAGGTAAGAAACCCCAAACCCTTAAACCCTAAACCCTAAACCCTAAACCCTTAAACCCTAAACCCTAAACCCTAAACCCTTAAACCCTAAACCCTAAACCCCAAAGCTCCAGGCGCCGCTACCTGGAGGAAAGATGTCCAAACTTCAGTCCGGGGGCTCGGCTCTTGAAGGTTGGCCCAAGGGGATTTAGGGTTTAGTGGTTTAGGGTTCCTTTAAGGGCCCCTTTGAGGGATGTATGAGGGATTAGGGTCTGGGGCGTAGGGGTTAAGGGTTTAGGGTTTAGGGTTTAGTGGTTTAGTGGTTTAGGGTTTAGGGGAAGGGCCCAATAATTAGGTACTCGGTTTTAGGATAGTAGTTATGTAGGTTTCTATTTTGGAGAGTATATGATAATCAGACACTTGGCTCCTCAAGGTTCGGGCTTCTTCTAAGGGTCTAAGAGTTTAGGGTTTCGGGCTTCTTCTAAAGGTCTAAGATTGCCGGGTTTCTTCTAAGGCTTGAGGGTTTAGGGTTGAAGGTTTAGGGTTGAGGGTTTAGGGTTTGTTGTTTCTTCTAAGGGTCCTAGTCAGGGGTCTCCCGAGGGCTCCACTACGAGTTCTAAGATGGTTTTTTCTGGGGATTCTCTTCATGGTTCTCGTAAGGGTTCGTCGAACGGTTCTGCTGAGGCTTCTTTACTTACAGGGTTCTATTGAGGGTCTAGAAGGGATCTTAGAGGGGTTAAGGCTCTAGGGTCTTAGAGGTTTGGGGTTTTAGGGTTACCCTGAAGAAGGTGTATTATCGAGGTTTTAATATGGGATTCGCATGGTAAGGCCCCTCATGAAGGCGGGCTTGTTCTTCGGGGACGGGACCCTAATATAGTGCCCTAAATAGTAAGATCCTCATTATAAGGACCCCAAAATAAGGTTCCCCTTAATTTTCGGAAACTCCCATATACATCTCCACTGCAGCCCACGCATCCAATTTAGAACGAATTTCAGAGCCACAACCAAACAACAACACCAACCTATGCAAACCCCAAGCCCTAACGCCTTAAATCCGAGGCACCCCATTTTTGAGGCAAGTGTTCAGAACCTCCTTGGTCACTGATGGAGCCTCGGACATACCATCTAGAATGCCTTGAGGCACCCAGTCTAGAAGCTTGGAACCCGTCCTCGCAAGTCCGTTGGGCTTCGCGAAAGTGTTCAGTCGTGTGGCCTGCAACAGATGCAGTGCAGCAAGAGCGTAGGGGTTCTAGACTTCGACGCAGTGTTTGACCCAAGAAAGGTCCCGTAGCAACTCCGTAGCACTCCGATCATGTCTGCCGTTTGGGCGTTGGTTGCTACAACCGAGACTGCGGAGGCTGTTCAAGTTCAGCTGACCAAGGCTCTCGGGCGAGAAGTGGAGGTTGTTATGCGGCAGGGGGCAGTTGTGGCGGCGGTGTCTCCGGAGGAGGTGCTCAGTCTGCCGGCAGGTTCGAAGGTGCTCGAGCATACCGTCGACGCGCCACAGCTGGGTTCGGCCAAGTCTGGTCAGGATGTGGGTACGAAAGCAACCCGAAACCCGAAACCTTAACCCTTATAAGCCCGAAACCTTAAAGCCCCGAGCCCCAAAGGATCTATGAACCCAAAGCCCAAAAGCCCTGAACCCCAAGAACCTAAACCCGAAACCCTAAAGCCCCAAACCCCAAAATAACTCCAAGTAAAAGGAGGGACCCTTAATAAGGACCCCTAGGTATATACCCTTAATATAGCTATTATATACCCATTACATAGCTCATTGTAGGTAGGGGTCCCATTTAGGGTCCCTCCTTTTCCCCTTTGAGTGAAGAAGCCTTCAAACCCTGAGGTCCCCAAAACCCCACCATCTCCGGGGCTCGCTCTTGCGAGTTCCTCATCTCTCCTTGCAATCAAGTGGCTTAAATCCTAAATCCGAACCCATTTTTTGAAAAGCCCCACCCGAAAATCAAAAGCAATGGGTTCTTGTTTTATAGAAAACTCAGTATAAGTTTCCACAATAGGGATCTATAGTAAATAATATGGTTTTCTCACTATGGTAACTTAGATTAAGCTCCTTAACAAGAACCCGGGAAAAAATTGTTCTCGCCGAGGCCCAGGATCGACCGCCTCCCGCGCGGAGGCGCTAAGAACAGGGGGAGTTTAGAGAGGTTTAGGGATTAGGGCTTAGGGTTCCTTCAAGGGTCCCTTTAAGGGATTTGTGTGGGATTAGGGTTTAGAGCGTAAGGGTTAAGGGTTTAGGGGTTCGGGAGTTTACCTGAACTTCAGAACCCACCAACTACTACCCTCTATTTATACCCTAAAAACCTTGTACAACTGAACATCTGAAGGCCTAACCTCTGCTTCCAAGCGCAAACCCAAGTCCAGACTCCACACCCTCAAAGCTCAAACCCGACTCCAAAACAACTGCACACAGCAAGTCGAAAGACTAAATGGCCCCTACTTGGGGGGTCGGAGGACTTAGTAACTGGTTGTTTTAGGGACTTATACAGTACCATAACCCCAATTAGGGTTCCTTTTAGGGTTTCGTAAGTCCCCCGACCCCCAAGTACCAAAGAACTCTTCTACAACCCTGACCCACCTTGACAACCCTACGAAACCTAACCTCATATCCAACACCCCACACTGACCCAAGCCATGCAAACCCCGCAATGCCAAAAACCTTGAACCCTACCACCCTGACTCCGCCCGCCAACACCCTAAACTCAAATATCCCAAATCCCCAAACACTGCCAACACCCATCCCCCTCTGAAAGTCATGCACATGACTTCGGCCAACCTGGTAGAGAAAGCGCTGTCGGCCAGCTTTATCATCTGGCTTGCGGTTTCGAAGGCCAGTGAAGCCAGCCTCGTCGTCACTTCAGCGTCGTGCCCGCTGAGCACGTGGCTGTAGAGGTTCATCGGCGGCTACATTGCCGGGCCGAGCTGCCTCAGGGAGTGCGAGCAACGTCAGAAACTCCTGACGCCAGTGCTGCGTCTAGCGGCAGCGTGCGGCATCCAGGGCCAGATGTGCTTCGATAGCTCGATGTCACAACGTACCGTGCTGCTAAAGACGTTGGCATCGATAGAGCTTCACCCAGCAGGGTATCGTCTCTGGACAATTCGTGTGGAACGCAAATCCACCCACAAAAGAATTCAAGCTTTTCAAGAATCCATACAAGATCCTTCCAGCTTTCCTTTGCACGGGAACGCCAGTGGACCTATGCAAGGAAGTGGCCGGGTCTCAAAATTATGGTCCGTTTTGGGTCCTTATCATAATACGGCACCTATTATTTAGGGTACCCAAAAAGGGACATTAATTTTGACAACTACCCATGTAGGGAAGTGGAAAAGAAGTGTAGGATCTGGCAATCCGGTTTGAGGTAAAGCACAGCTGCCAAACACCAGCCACCACCCCATCGTCACTACCAGCAGGGCCCGACCTTTTGGGAGTTTCCGACCTCATTTTGGGTGTCCTTATAGTAAGGATCCTACTGTTTAGAGTACTATCTTGGGGTCCTCTATTTTCGGAGACTCGCTTTTTGCAGACAGCGATGAGCGTAAGCTCTGTTGTCCAATGTGTTTCCAGCCTGCTGTCAACAATTGGGTTTGGGAGTCAGGGTTCCGGGTCTAGCTAACCATTGATATCGGAGGAGCTAAGGAGCCAGGGATGATGATAATCCCTAGTGAATAAGGAGCTAGAGAGCCAAGGGAACCCCAAAACCACTGCTTAGTTAGAGTTTAGGAGTTTGGTTTCTTAGGGTTTAGGGTTACGCTGCGCATGCTTTAGGATTTAGCCTTCAGGGTTTCGGACTGTTCAGGTACAAGGGTGTCTCTGATACGATACTTAACGAGACCCAGGCTTCTTCGTCATGGCAAAGTTCATGCATTCCTACTGTTGATGATATAAATCCTGCATTACCTTAAGGACCCAAAACTATGGGAATTATGGTATACTCCTTATTCTGGGTCATGCACGGTTTATATCATCAACCGTAGTACACAAACCCACAAAACCTGCACGAAATAATTCAAGCGCCACGGTATGGCAGCTCGTACAATCATCAACCGTAGGACCTTCATGGAATTATTTCTTGTTCTTACCCTACAACCTGGCCCGAGGCCTTTTGGGAGAATGGGGGCCCCTACAGTAGAAGCCGGAAAGTTGGAATATCATCACCGTAGCCCCTTTAAGGTAAATTGTAGGGGATCCTACAATTAATCCATATTCCAACTTTCTGGAGTTCCCTTTAATATAGTATCTTAAACAGTATGATCCTTCTTACAAGGACCCAAAAAATTCGGTACCCCGGAAACTCCCATATTCTCAAAATCGTCTCAATATGTAGACTCCCGTATGACGGGATTGCCCGTCTGCGGCTTTCAAAAGCCGCATACCGTAGCTTCTCACGGACTCGTGGCCTTACATGCCAGACCATCGGCCGCCGAATCCATATGAAGTAGGGTTTATATTACCGTTTTGGTGAGTGTACTTAGGGCTCCTTTTAGGATTAGGTGAGTGTATATATTGGGTTTTATTAGGGGGAAAGTAATAATAGACACCATACCCCATATGAGCTTTTCTTGCATACTTGGTTCCCCAATACCCAACCTTTAAATATTTTGGGGATCTTATGGTTTAGTAGTAGTCGGAAAGTTTAACCTCATATTTCTGCGGCTTATTGGGGAAGTAAGCATAGAATCTGTAGACCAAATATGTTCGGCTGTGCAGGCTCCCTCCTTCGAGACTTCGCCTGTGGCGCACGGAAGCACAGGCGGCACGGCTGTTGCATCGCTATTACTATCGTTGCTGCTTGCCGTTTTAGCTGTGGCTGTTGCTGTTGTGGCTATGGCCGTTGATGATCCTGATGTCATGGGGTCGTGGTCTCTTACATAAACCCAAAAGGAGCCTTGCGGCTTCAACAGGAAGCCTCAGTTGAGAAGCATACTGGAATTTTCGATTATTAGGGGTTACCTTATTTTGGGGTTCCTTATAAACAGGATCCTACTATTCAGGGTACTATATATTAGGGTCCCCTCTTTTCGGAAACTTCCATAGAGGCAGTTCTCTAAGTTGTGGTTTAGGAAAGCAGGTGGGTAGTGCTCGAAATTAGGGTCCCTCAAAGGGATCGATAAGGGTTTCTATAGGACTTCTATAAGGGTACTACAAGGGTAGTTCTCGAAGTTCGGGTCTCTCACTTTTAGAAGGGGGCCGTATTATTTTTTGGACTTTGAAAAGGACCCTAAGTTAGAGAATTACCAATATATGGATTATGCCGGAATACCACTACATATTTTGCAGATCTCTCTATTCATGGATGGATGGATTGATGTTGTTATTGTTGTTGGACGGTTGCGGTAGACGCCTCTACGGGATCCTTCACCAGCGCCTGATCGTGAGCAATGGTGTTGCGGCTTCGGGTGTCGGTTTACGCTCAAAGTTTCGAAGCCCATGGTCCAGTGGGGTCAAAAACCTTTACAACGTTATACACCCGAAACTTTCAAGCGCTTTGACCACCCGAAGCCCGAAATGCTTCGGCTGTTCGGGGTTGGGGTCGTCAAAAAGCTTGAAAGTTTCGGGTCTGTAAGCTTTGCGCAGCCCCAAACCCCCACATCCCAAACCGATACCTAAATCTTGCAACGTCGGGGAGAGGTCCAGAAACTCCATGATTAAGCATCCACTACACACTTGAAATCCTGCTATTGCGACCTACAGCCACCTTGAAGCCTTCTTGCGAGTATGATGTTCAAGAGACCGTTATCACTAACTTAGTACTATTGGATCACTTTGTCTCTGGGTATCCAGGCACCGCACAGCTGGTAGAATCTCCGCGAGATTCGCCACTGCAGCAGTCCCGGAGTGCAAGACAAAGATTTTGGGTGTTGGGCTGTAGGGTTTAGCGGCACTTGGGGTTTTTTGTTTAGGGCGTTCGGCTTGGACTTTCATGTCGAGGGTGTGGAGGAACTAGCTCGAAATCGTAAGCCCGTCTTGAACTCCTAAATGATTCATAAGTGTTTTCCGATTTTCCATTTCTTATATCCGATATATATATATATATATATGTACCTACATACGCATGCATACAGAGATATGTATGTATGTATGTATGTATGTGTATGTGTATATATATATATATGTGTATACTTGTACTGTAACCCTTACTCGTATTAAAAGGTTCTTCTACTAGGGCTTAGGGGTTTCGGCCAGGCCTTTGTGAAGTGCTTCGCCCAGCCTAGAACCAAGCATCCCAAAGCCCCGTTAAAAATCGGTGGTATAGGAGCTTTAATAAACAGAACTGGGTTCCGTTTAAAGGGATCCTTAAAGTAAGGGGGTACTCTCATAAGGGTACGATAACGGTACCATAATATAATATAGAGGGGTTATAATAATTGCCAATACTATTTCGGGCTCCGTATTATAAATTTAGTATAATGGCCCCCAAAACCCTATTCTAACTGTTAAGGCCCCGTTATTAGGTGGTAAGGCGAGCAAGGTCCACAAATAGTCCCTAAGTATAATTATCGTACACTACCTCATAATCCTGCTTCTATTTGGCATGGACCAAGGATTGAAGCGATTCTGAGCGAATGGTCATCATCAGCGCCAACATCATGTTAGTCGCAGCATCCATCTAGCATTCCGAACGTTATTTTCCTTCCACGGGAGCGCAGAACGAACTCCAACGTGTAGCGTCTGTATCTCCGCGTTCCAGATGTTATTGCAAACAACTCTTTGTGCATCGCCTCCACGAGCAAAACAAAACGCATAGCACATTTCACACACACACACACACACACGCATGCGCAATTGAAAGTGTACCAATATGCGGGTTCTTACAAGCAATGCGTTCAATCTGCGGGCGGCTCTCTTATGTGAAAGTGTACACAGCACTGCTGCTGTAGTATTCAACACACACACATAGTTCGTGTTGATGATCGTGTTATTGTATAGTTCACGCCCGAGACTATGTCATCCAAACCCTGGACCCGAATTCCAAGCTAGGAGATCGCACCCGAACCCTGTACCCCGGCCCAAGAACCGTGCTGCCAAAATTTAAATCGTGTAGCCCTATAGCCCTTACCGTAAAACGTAAACAGCAATATGCCACGATACAAACCGTATAACAGCCAGCCCTATGAAACTTTTATGGAACTTCGATAAACGCGCATAGAAGCTTTACATTGTCTTGCATACGAGCCTTAAGCCCTTAACCCTAACCCCCACCAACCCCACCTTGCGCCCCCTAAGCCCTAAACCCTAACCCCTGTAAGCTCGGAGCCCTCCTCCGAAGCTCCCAGGAGAACCCAATACCCCTTTGTTAAGGATTGCACCTTAAATCATAGGGTGCTTAATGCTATAATCTCAAGTATATTCCTCAATTCTATAATCCTCAATTCAGAAATATTAGAATCCCCTAAACCCTAAACTCTGTAGATCCCCTGTAGATCCCTTCAAGGAACCCTAGGTATTCCTTAATTACGGGGTATTGGGATCTCTGAAGCTCTAAGGCTGGCTCAGTCCACCTTTCTGATGGCGACACTTGCTCCCCAGGCCCCCCGGGGCCTTGGGTTTTTTGGGGTTTTAGGGTTTTGGGTTTTTTGGGGGTTTGGGCGCTTTCTACAGGGTTTAGGGTTTAGGTTTAAAGGGGTCTACAAGGGATCTATAGGAGTTACTATAAGGGATAGGGTTTAGGGTTTTGGGGTTTTGGGGTTTAAGGGATCCTTTAAGGGATCTATAGGATTCCTTTAAGGGATCTTTATGGCCCCTTTAAGGGATCTATGGGGCTTAAGGAGGTAAGGGTTTTAGGGGTTTTGGGGTTTAGGCTTTCGGGGTTGAGGGTTTTCGGGTTTAGGGTTTTGGGGTTTAAGGTTTAGGGTTAAATGTGGGGGTTCCTTCTACACTGTGGTAGGATCAGGGTTCCCATCGAGGGTGCTAGTAAGCCTATATGAGGGAGTTTATGGGGATAGTAGGATCCCTGATATGATTTAAGGTCTATTCCGGTCTATTCCTTAATTCCCGTCTGGAACCCTTATTGACCCCGCTAAGGAACCCTTTAAAGAACCTTCAAGTGTATAAGGGGATTTTTGAAAGGTTTGGGAAAGAGCCCCTGATGCAGGTTCCGCCCTCTGCTGGCCAGAGCCTAAGCGTCTCGAGTTGAAGCAGTTAGTAATTTAGTGTTTAGGAATTAGGGTTCTGGGATTCAGGGCTTTGTTAAGTTTAGGGGTTAGGAGGCGCTGAATGCGCAGACACGCCGAAGCTGCGGCAAGATTAAGTCGGTTTAGGGTTTGGGGCGTCGTAACCCAAAAGGACACGGAGCTGATGACGCTCACTAGTGAAAAGGAGACCCGATGAAAGAATTGTTCGTTTTCGGCAACAAACCCTGTGCATAACCCAAAAAGGACCAGAAGCTGACGATGCCCACGGATGAGAAGGTGACCCGATTGAGAATCGGCTCTAGGCTTTCTGTGACAAACCTTAGCTAAGCCTCTGCAACAGCTACAGCAGCAATGGAAAAAGGAGTCCGACAAATTCCGTGCCGAGATAGAAAAGTTGCTGATGTAAAACGAAAAGTACAAGACGTCGACCACAGCGATGGACTCCGATATCCGTGCCAAGGAGGAGGACCGTTCTTCATCCGGCAGATCTGTTTCAGCATCGCCTAGGAATAAATTGACGAAGCTGAAGACAAAGGAGAAAAGAATGTTTAGTGTTTAGGAGTTCAGGATGTTTGTGAAGTTCCGGGTTGAGGGCTTTAGGGTGTTTGTGAAGTTTAGGGTTGAGGGGTCATGCCTTGTGGCTTAGGACTCAGGATTCCTTACACCTGGAAGCCCCAAGCCCTAACACTAGTTGGGTTTGGGGATAGACACGAAGATGCACAACCATTGTGGTGTCAGGGTTTTGGGTTTAAGGATAGACACGAAGATGCACAACCACTGTGGTATTAGGGATTAGGGCGGTTTAGGGTTTAGTGATAGACACGAAGATGCACAAGCATTGTGGTGTAGGGTTTAGGGTTTAGGGATAGACACGAAGATGCACAACCATTGTGGTATCAGGGTTTTGGGTTTAGGGATAGACACGAAGATGCACAACCAGTGTGGTATTAGGGATTAGGGCGGTTTAGGGTTTAGTGATAGACACGAAGATGCACAAGCATTGTGGTGTGGGGTTTAGGGTTTAGGGATAGACACCAAAATACACAACCATTGTGGTATTAGGCACCTAATCGCCGTAGTAGGGATGGTCTGTCGGAGCCTATTTCCTGAATAGTGTTAGTAGATGTTAGTAGGTGATATCAGGGACCGTGGAGGAAAACGCAGATAGGGTGCTCATAACCATACAGATCTCAGCCGACCCTCATCCTCCAAGCAAGCCCTTAACACAAAACCCTCGCGGAGTAAGTTGCATAAGAAGCACCTGTGCCCCAGAGCCTAAGGAGTAAGTTGCATAAGAAGCACCTGTGCCCCAGAGCCTAACTCTATATGCTTACCTGCTCAGTAAGTCCAGCATCCTCCAATCAAGAACACCCTCTACCACCGCTGATTCGAAAGACTCCACAATATTCCGATCCCTTATAAAGCCTTGGACAACCTCCCAGACAAACCCTATAAAGCCTCTTATCTAATTCAGTTCACCCCCGTGAACAGGGTACGTCGTGGAAAAGCCTCCAGAAAGCGTCATCCAGGCCCAAGTGCATAAGCTCGTTCAGTCCCTCCAAGACTAAGCCTACATTCCTACTATCCTAAAGCCCGCATACCGTACTAAAGCATCAGGTACTTTGGCCGTCTGGGAATCGTGTAAACACCCGGTTCGCGCTTCTACAACCCTTACGATGCCCGAGAATACCCTACTGTTGATGGACAAAATCCTGCATTACCCATTATAAGGAATATACCATAATTCCCATAGTTTAGAGTCCTTAGGGTCATGCAGGATTTTGTCCATCAGCAGTAGTATAACTCCTACGCAAAGCCGTTAACCCACGGACTCACGCCCAGGGGCCGCAAGCCCTGGCACACCGACCCTGCGGAGGCCCAGCCAGGCACGCGGCGCGGGTTTTTTGGCTTTCTCATACGGGTTCTTCTACTTGGAGGGTCGGGGGACTTAGTAACTGGTTATTTTAGGGACTTATAAGTACCATAACCCCAATTAGGGTCCCATTTAGGGTACTTATAAGTCTGCTTACTAACTACTTACTAAGTCCCCTGACCCCCCAAGTACAGGATTCTGCAAGGGGCCATGGGGACCAGCTGCATGTCTGTTCAAGCAATGCAAAAGCCATGGATGCTCTGGGCTTGAAAAATAGTTCAGCTCAAGCCTAAAGCCCTCAACCCCTAGACGATGGATCCACGCATACATGCTGAAATCTCTAGAACTCGGAAACCTCGACTCTCCAAGCCCCAAAGCCCGCAACTCTAAAGCGCAGCAAGACAGGAAGAAAGGAACTGTTAACTACAGTACCCAAAGGCCCCAAAGTAGTTCCTTTTTGGGGTTCGTATATAGAATCCTATCAGGTAATCCCAAAAAGGAACTACTATGGGGCCTCTGGGTAAGGAGCCCCGAAGCCCTGCATCCTCAAGCCCTCAATCCCTAAACCCAGATGCAGTTGTTAACAGAACCCTAAAAGCACTCCTTAAAAGAGAAGGCTAGCAGAAAGCCTTAAAAGAACCCTTAAAGGCAGTCCTGAAGCTAACGCTAAAGTCCTGAAGCCCTCAGGACCCAACCCCAAAGCCCAGGCCCTTAAAACCCTGAACTTTCAAAACGCTTAGAACCCTTAAAACCACAAACCCTTAAAGCCCTGAAACCCTTAAAGCCCTCAAGCCCCGAAGTCCTAAAGACCCTGAAGCCCTAAAACCCTTGAAGCCCTGAATCTAAAGCCCTGCTGAAGGACTAAAACCCATGAGGCCTTAAAGCCCTGAAGCCCAAAAGCCCTTAAAGGCCGAAAGCCCTAAAGCCCCGAAGCCCTAAAGACCCTAAAGCCCGAAAGCCCTACAGACCCTTAAAGCCTTTAAAAACCTAAACCCCTTAAAACCCTAAAACCCTTAAAGCCCTTAAAGCCCTAAAACCCTTAACACCCTAAAACCCTTAAAGCCCCGAAGCCCTAAAGCCCGAAAGCCGTAAAGACCCTTAAAGCCTTTAAAAACCTAAAACCCTTAAAACCCTAAACCCTTAAATTAAAGCCCTTAAAACCCTAAAACCCTTAAAACCCTAAAGCTCGTACCTGGAACGCGTTAGTTGCGCACTTTTCTTGCCACCGGTGCAAAACGTGGCAGTGGCAGGAATACTTGCCACCTCGGCTAAAACTTGCCACTGCGCACTGCTGATGCAAAATTTCAGCAAGTCCCTGTTTTCACGTGCTCCTGAGCAAGCGACAAAGCCAAAACGTCAAATGCTAGTTGGATGGTGTCGCACACTCCACCGTACCAATTGGCAGTTTGAGCGGCGGCACTGTTTGTGAACCATGCAGAGGCTACATCACGCCTGACACAAAATCAAGCTTTGCGCTCTAATTGCGAAAACGGTGCTCAGAGAATGCAGCTTAACTTCTTGCAACTTCTCCATGTAAGCCTGCACGCCCGAACATGCCCACAGAAAGTCTTCCATGTTGGTCAGGCATACATATGTCGAAAGGAAAAGGAAAATTTAATAAAAGACATGGCTAAAATGATTTGGTGGTCAGTGTGTCACACACAGATAGGTCCTGTCATGTCGCAGCAGGAACCCGATCGAGCATTTTTTAAACAAAAAGACGCAGAAATTGTCCAAAGCAGCAGTGGCGCAAAAGCCGGTAGGAGTGGCGCAGAAAGCCGTAGGAGTGGCGCAGAAAAGCGTAGGTCGTTTTGCTTTGCTGTTTGTTGCATCATGTGGGCAGTTGCCGTCCCTGTTTGGAGGGCGTTCACAACAACCGTGCACTGCACACATGAGTTTCGCATATCATCACACTACTGGATAGAAGACATCTGGCATGTCTATGCTTTCGACTCATTACTAAAACCCAGACTATCATCATGCGGTAAGCGTGCTGACCACAAAGTGAAACCAGGGACACGATCACGTGATGTTCACAAACTCCGGATCGATTTGAGCATGGCAAGCATGCAAAGGCACGCAACAAACCAGACCAAAAGCATCGGCACGAACTACTCATTATTCCTGTTCGCGGTGATTTTTCTGAACCTGAAGAGCAGCATGTGCGGTAAACCAAATACCAGCATAGAAAGGATTGATCAATATGTCAACTTCGAGGCCCTTGTGCCAATATTACTGACATATACTGCTTCCTCCAGGCATACGAAACGAGCCAAGAATTGCAGCTGCAAAAAAAACTGCCACCAGTGACCGGTTGCAACTTTTGTGCGCAACTATGGCTTTCCAGGTAAAACCCTTAAAACCCTTAAATCCCTTAACACCCTGAAACCCTAAAGCCCTTAAAACCTTTAAAACCCTTAAAACCCTTAAAGCCTTAAAGCCCTTAAAGGAGCCTTAAAGATCCCTTCAAGGAACCCTTAAAGGAACCCTTAAAACCCTAAAACCCCGAAGCCCTGAGGACCCAAAGGTCCGTGGCTTCACGCTGCTTGCCGACTCACCGGCGGAGACGCGCAGTCCGGAGGCGGCTTGGGGGTTTAGGGATCTTTAGGGTTTAGGGTTTAGGGTTTAGGGTCTAGGGTTTAGGGTTTAGGGTTTAGGGATCTTTAGGGTTTAGGGTTTAGGGTTTAGGGATCCTTAGGGGTTCCTTTAAGGGATCTATATGGGGCTTAAGGAGGTAAGGGTTTAGGAGATGTGGGGTTTAGGAGTTTAGGGGTTTGGGGGTGTAGGGGTTTAGGGGTTTGGGGGTTTAGGGGTTTAGGGGTTTGGGGGTTTTAAGGGTTTTAGGGGTTTAGGGGTTTGAGGGCTTAGGGGTTTAAGGGCTCAAGGGTTTAAGGGTTTAGGGGTTTAGGGGGGTGGGCCATCGTGGGTTCTGAGGCTTCGCGCTTAGGGTGACAGGGTTTAGGGCTGAGGTTCAAAATTGCGGGTCAAAGAGGTGGAGGCATGGAGGTGCTAGGATGCAGGGTAAGGGGTTCTGGGGCTTTCTGAGGTTTAGGGCTTATCGGACTTTCTTGGTTCTAAATCGGAAATAGGGGGTAAGTAGGTATAGGATTTTTGGGCTTGGGGGTCTTAATGGAGCATCGGAGTTTCAAGCAATCCCAAACCCTACACCCTAAAGCAACCCTAACTGAGCCCTACGCCCGAAACCCTAAATGAATCTGCAACTCCAAAACCTACATCAACCCTTGACCCTAAACCGGCGAATGCGGATGTGCGGGGTCAAGACTTCGAGACTTCAATGTGCTTCTGCAGTTCCTTGAGGGTTCGTTGGTTAGGGATCACTGAGGGTCTCCTTTTTTTTGAGGGGCAGATCTCCTTGTAGACAGCACCCTGAGGGTCCAAGTACCTAATTGTCATATACTCTCCAAAATAGTAGCCTACATAACTACTATCCGAAAACCGAGTACCTAATTATTGGGTCCTTTGGACCCTTGGGGGCAGGGATAGGATGCGTCATGAGCATACTTGGAGGTTCATGGGACTTAGGAAGTACAGTTATGAGTACCTTAACTGGGGATATAACCAGTCATAAGTATAGCTACCTTATTTACAACCCTAGCTACTAAGTACCATGTTCCTTCAAGTCGACCCTTCGACCCTAAACCCTAAACCCTTAAAGGGAGCCCTATTATGGAACCCTATAGGACCCTTAAAGGACCATAGTTGTTAAGTGCCATGAACCTCTAAGTACCGACGCAAGCACCCCGAGGTCCGAAGTCTGGCTTAGGATCTTTGGCTCCCTGCGGGCTCTCTACCCTAAGGCCCCCAAGTAGTTCCTGTTTGGGGCTCGTTAGGGTTAGGGTTTAGGGTATACTTGGGGGGTCGGAGGACTTAGTAAGTAGTTAGTAAGTAGACTTATAAGTACCCTAAAAGGGATCCTAATTGGGGTTATGGTACTTATAAGTCCCTAAATAATCAGTTACTAAGTCCCCCGACCCTCCAAGTTAGGTTTTAGGGTTAGAATTTAGGGTTTAGGGTAGGGCTCTCTACCCTAAGGCCCCCCAGTAGTTCCTTTTGGGGTTCATATTCAGTATCCGCAAAGGAAATCCCAAAAAGAGACTACTTTGGGGCCTATGGGTAAACCTGAACACCGTGAACCCTCAACCCTTAACCCCAGAAGCCCTATCTAAACCGCTGCATGAGAAAGACATAGCGGCATGTGACAGCGTTCCTTGATTTGGTAGTGTCGGGCTAAGTTTGGATTAAGGATCGGGCCCAGGCGTGTGTTTCCAGATGGTTGATGAGACAAAATCCGTCAATTTTCCTGAAGAAGTGATTATGATAAAGCCTGCATTCTGGAAAACGGACATTTCGATGGAAACACTAAATGCTACACAAGCAGAGCCTACATTCAGAACTGAAAAGTTAAGCCCTACCCCTAATCCTTTCTACCCCGCTGGCAACAAGCTCCTTGCAAAGCACATTGTGCAGCAACTGTGCTTGTGTGAACGTCCTGAAAGCCAAGGCTTGCGCATTATGCCAGAACCAGACGGACAGCAGGATCAAGGGCAAGCATCTGGTAGAGACCGCACGCTTGTTGGGCACGAGTGCAGACGTGCTGGTTGCGACACCATGCGGCGGCACGCAACGTGAGCTTCGCGGAAACTGCAACAGTTCATGTCTTGGACTGCGTCCCCGTGGTGAGCACGGCGACGAGCACCTTGCAGGTGCACCTCATCACGCTTGTCAAAAGAACAACTGCCCGGATCTATGGTGCTCCGGCGCCAGACTCTTCCTTCAGCAGCTCTTGCACAACAGTTCCATCAGGCATTGCACCACCGCGGCGACGGAGTGCGATGGCTGCACATCTTCCATCCCACCGGGACGCCGAGTGTTTCCGCAGGAGCCCTCTCGGCCCCGTTCCGCATGGAGAAGAACAAGATCGAGAACGGGAAAAGGCCAGAGAACCTTCGTACCCCTTAATCAATAGGAATATACCTTGAATTATAGGGACCCTCAGGTTATGACTTAAGGTATTATTCCTTAATTAAGGGGTATTGGGTTCTCTGAGAGCCGCTCCCGAGCCGGCTGCTGACGAGAACCAGGTGCCCTTGTGCGCGAATGCCAAGCCTCCGGTGCTCTACCTGCAGCTCCTGAACATCTTCAATAGGCGAAGTTCGCCGTGGACACGAAACCGAAGCAAAGTAGCAGGAACCCTTGGATTCAGAGTTCATTGTTTTCGTGGGGCGCTGTCGAATCTCTCATGTGACATTATGCCCCCTGTAGTCCCTGTAGTTATTTCTTCAGGCATGATCTGCCGCCACCTATGCCACCCATGTGAAAGTGTTCTTGCATGCTACGAAATTGTACTGTCATGTATGAATACAGCCACTCAGCCTGGTTTCTGAGTTTGGCCCAACCCGCCCACTTCCGAAAGCCTGTACACCTATAGGCCTTAAGCCGTAAGTTCTTAACCCTAAACCTTAAACACAGAACTCTACACCCTAACACCCTAAACCCTGACTGCTAAATCGAAAAACCCTAAAGCTTAAACAGAAAATTCTACACTTTAAAACCCTAAACCCTGAATCCTCAGCCTGAAAACCCTAACCCTTATACAGAAAATTCTACGCCCTAAAACCTTTAACCCTGAATCCTAAAGCTTAAAACCCTAAACCTTAAACAGAAAGTTCTACGCCCTAAAACCTTAAACCTTGAATCCTAAAGCTTAGCACCCTATAAACCTTAAGCCTTAAGCAGAAAGTTCTATGCCCTAAAACCTTAAACCTTGAATCCTCAAGCTTAAAACCCTAAACCTGAAACAGAAAATTCTACGCCCTAAAACCTTAAACCCTGAGTCCTAAAGCTTAAAACCCTAAACCTTAAACAGCCCAGAGACTCCCTTGAACAGCACTTCACAGGCCCCTGCAAGCGCATCAACGCAAGGTGGTAGAGGAGCTCTTAAAAGGCTCCTTAAAGGGATCTATAGGGTTCCTTAAAGGGATCTATAGGGTTCCTTAAAGGGATCTATAGGGTTCCTTAAAGGGATCTATAGGGTTCCTTAAAGGAATCGATAGGGTTTAGGGTGTAGGGTTTACTTGGAGGATCATGGGACTTAGTAACTAGGGTTCCTTAAAGGGATCCTTATAGGGCTCCTGAAAGGGATCCTCGGGAATATAACGAACCTGGGAGTTTAAGGTATAGTACGGTGTAGGGCGTTGGGGTCCGGGGTTTAGCGTTTAGGCTTTGAAGGGCAGTTGGGTTTGCAGGTACGGTTGGAAAAGAGTTTTGTTTCAGGACTGCTTCCTTGGGTTTAGGAGTTGGGTTTGAGAAGTTGGACGGGGAGCTCCGGTTCAGGATTGGTTTCAGTTTAGGTTTGGACGTAGAGTTCCGGCTTCAGGCTGAGATGCCTCAAACCCAAACGACGGTTCTGAATCCCCATCATCAGATGAAAATACGTAGCCTTTGGCGCTGACTGCTTCGAAATCCTATTTCCAAGGGTAACGTACTTCGTTTGTAAATAATGAAAACGCACCCAAATCCTTGGTCAAATTAGTCGGGCTTGTATATTACGATTACCTCTTAAACCATCTGGAATGTAGCTTGAATCCGTAAGCAGCAATCACAATAAATCTTTGAAGTCCCGTAAGCCCTCCCTACACACACAAGCCCGATAACTTTAAATCGTAGTCGTAGAGGGTTTTTCATTGCCCAAACAGCGTGCTAACACTATGGGGTTCTTGCTTCCAGGGTATTGGTTCCACAGGAAGCTGGTACTGTGCATAGTTTTCGCTGCTCCAATAGTTTGTGGCATCTGAAGCCCGCGACGTGGCCACTTTTGTCTCCTGGAACCCTCAATCGCAGCGGTAGTCTGGCAACACGACGTCGGGTGTTCGTTTGGATCTCGCAAGCAAAAGTGGCGAAGCATAACCCTGATGCGAGCGAAACGCACCAGTACTTGGAGGGGAAGTCAGTTTCGCGCTTGGCCTGGAGCCGCCAGTAGTTGGGGGAAAGCAGTGTCCTGGTGGTAGTCTCTTCGTCTTCTCCGGGTGGTCTCCTCGTCGTAGTCGTCAGGATGGTGTTTCACTGTTTGGAATCTCCGCTGAATACATCTGAATATATATATATATATATACATATATATATATATATGACTTATGAGGTGTATAGGGGCTTTGGAATCAAAATCCTCAAGGCCAAAGCCCAAACCCTAAACCTACACCCTCTAGATCCCTTATAGGATCCCTTTAAGGAGCCCCTGAAAAGATCTCTTTAAAGATGCTTCGACCCCTATGCGTCGCAGGACCTCAGCCCGGGACTCCGGGCGTCCGGCGCTCACGGGAAAGGCGCGGAGCCTTAAAAATGGCTCGTCCAAGGGCTCCTTGAAGGGCTCTATAAGGGTTACTATAAGGGTTACTATATAAGGGATACCACAAGGGATACTATAAGGGTATATACTATGATATGGCTAGTTGTCAAAATTAAGGTCCCTTACTTGGGGGGTCGGGGGACTTAGTAAGTAGTTAGTAAGTAGACTTATAAGTACCCTAAAAGGGACCCCACTTATAAGTCCCTAAAATAACCAGTTACTAAGTCCCCCGACCCTCCAAGTAAGGACCCCTCTTAAAGGAGGTCTCTTCTGGTCCCCCTTTGAAAAGGTACTGTAGGGTTCCCTTTGAGGGGTACTATACGGGTCTTTGATAGGGTTGCCTCTAAGGGTACATCCTGAACCTGAAACCGTAAACCCTTTAGACCCCACGGCTTCAGTTCTAAACCCTACTTGGAGGATCCTGGGACTTAGTAAGTAAGGTTACAAGTACCTTGACTGGAGTTATAAGTACTTATATGTATAGTTACCTTGATTCTAACCCTAGTTACTAAGTCCAATGAGCCTTCAAGCAAGCCCGAAGCCCTAAGCCTTGAACTCTAGACCCCTCTAAGCTTAAGCTCTAGTTCCCGAGACACAAGGACAAAGTACCGCTTTGTAAGATAGCTTGTTCGTGAAAAGGACCAGTGGGAAGACTGGACATAAGGCCCGGGGTCACAGTGAGGTTTACTTCCGGGTCCCTAGCAAAGTTTCTGTAAGGGCTTGGGTGCCCAGAAGGACAATCCGAGACAACCCGAGCACCAGCGGCTTAGCGGATGTCCGTCTTAGCTTCCTGCACAGCTTTAAAGCACTCGACTGAGAATTGTTCTCAAGCGCCGTCACGACGAGCCCTATATAGATATACGGCTGATGGACAAATCCTGCATTACCCATAATAAGGAATATACCGTAATTCCCGTAGTTTAGGGTCCTTAGGGTAATGCAGGAGTTATATCATCAACAGTAGTTTACGGCATACTGATTTTAGGCTACGTCGTACAGAGCTCCCCCTGCGACTTCAGGACTGGCATGCCCGTACCCAGAAAACCCAATAGCCCTTAATTAAGGATTATACCTCAAATCATAATATCAAGGCCTCTAAAATTTAAGGTATATTCCTTAATTAAGGGGTATTGGGTTCTCTGGGTACCTGAATTTGTTCGAGCTTGCAGCACCTCGAAATGAAGTTGGGGTTATGGTCGCGTCGTATAATAACCATGAACCTTAAATCCTTAACCCAATAATCAAAAAAGGATCTGATAGGTTGTTGAAGAGGTTTATAGAGCTCCTCTCAATCAGGGTTTGTGTTGGGATCTTCGTGCGAGTAGATAACCCTGCTTCTCACAAACCGGTGGGTGTGCATTTTGGGTGTGATTCCGGAGATACTAGCCCTGAGCCCTAAACGCCTGAAACCTAAACCCGCAAGATTTCAACCTGAATGACTAAGCCGTAAACCGCAAAACAAAAGCGTGCTGAATGTCTGGCTAGGAGTCCTCCAGCTGTTTGCAATTGTAGGATAATGTTAGGATTTAGCGGTTTGGGATTGAGGGTATTTAAGGTCTAGGGTTCCTACCAAGTTGACTCTTGCCTAAGAGCTGCCCTCTTCCCACAGCAGACACGGAAGCACAACCTCGCACAGCCTCGGAAGAAGTTACGTGCATAAGCCAGCCAACACTTCTGCAAGAAGTACCGTCATGTAGTTGCTTATTCAAGGGTGTCGAGGGGATGTTATGAATAGTTCTGCAGACCACTACAGTATACCTGAAATCAATGGGCCTTTCTGGTTTTCTTCAGTGTCCCTGGGTCAGCTTGAAGCCAGCATAGTTGAATCCGTGAGGTTGCTTGGGGTTCATCAACCCCTGGGCTCAGGGTAACCACTTATGGCCCTGGGAGCTCAGCAGCTCACCTTGGCTAGCCTTGTCGTTAAAAATCTCTATGTCCTTCACCCAACACTTTGGCAACATTCTAAACCCTTGTAAGCCCGTGAAGCGAACACAAAGCGTCACAAAACCCAAATCCTGGGGTTGAGTAGTGACCATTTGGGACTAATCTATTCTTACTATATTTTTTCAAGTTTACCTTTTTTTATGCGGGTACTCAGCCCCTAAGAAACCCGAATCCCGGGGCTCGACGAGGCTGCCAAAGTCGCAGCCAAGTCAGCGCCGAGTCCCACGCCGGGCCGATCTCTGAAGCGATCCAGTAAAAACAGCGGGGCCTTAATAATTAGAGTAGGTTTAAAGGGCTCCTTTAAGGGTTCTATAAGGGATCTATAAGCGTACTATAATATAGGGCCGGGCCTTTAATACTGGAATTGGAACTAGGGTTTGGTGGTATATTATACTATAATTGTAGTAAGGAGCCCCCAAAATAGTATAGGTAATTATTAAGGCCCCTGTAGTAGGCTTCAGGGTTTTAGCAGCGTGTAGGCTTGTTTCCTTTGTATGTCTTAAGTAGGTTTGGGGGCGTCTTAAAAGGATGTGTCTTTTTGGGCAGCTTTTCAAAAATTATACTGCTTGTGGGTCTATTTCCCAGCCCCTCGGTTTAGGCATATACTTTAACATACAAGGTGCTTCCGATGATTACGACTTAAGCCATTGAAGATATGCTCCGCAATTAACGGGTATTGGGCTCCCTGGGTTAGGTGTTGCATGGGTTGACACTTGATAGGGTGATAGAGGGCTTTAGAAGGTGTTCATGAGGGCTTCTAGGGTTAGTAAGTTGGCTTTTACGAAGCTATACTGCCCGGGGTTTGGTAAGGGCCTGTGACATATGAGATGGTTGAAGCCATGCTCTACTGATGATGTCTCCTGCTGCAACCAGGCTTACCCCCGTGCAAATTCTTCGACAGACGGATCTGCAGCGGTTTGCTGATGATTGCATCATCAGTACAGCCAACAAACCGCAGGACTTGCAAGACACATTGGTCACAGATGGGACCAAGAAGGCCATTGAACCTCTGTTGCCAAGCAAGCGCCGGTGCCTGGCGTCCAGGGTGGAAGGCTTCAACCCTGAACCCTAAACAAAACTCAGATTTCTATAGGGGCCTTAATAATTACCTTCACGGGCTCTTGGAGTCTGTGACAGTGACACATTCCGCATCGTCCTCAGTGTGACATAGAAATTGAAGGCCCCAGTTCCGTAAACCCTAAACCCGAAGCCGCATACTATAGGAGCCCAATTGATTACCAATACTGCCTTGGGGGTTGATTATTGCAACCGTAGCATAAAATACTCGAAACCCTATTCTATTTATGAAGGCCCCTGTAGTATCGTACCCTTATAGATCCCTCATAATATCCATGAAAAGGATCCCCTTAAAGGAACCCTATTCTAATTCTGAAGGCTCCTAAATTATACGCTTATAATCGCCCTTACAGTAACCTTTATGTAGAGCCCTTTAAGGATCCATTTAAAGGAACCCTAAAGGACCCCCTTAAGCCCCTACAGTAAGGAGGTCCTTTCTGCACTTGGAATGCGAGAAGCCCGACCGTGGTTCGTAAGTCCCCTCCTGACTTGGCAATGACCGGAGAGCCCAATATCCCTTCATTAAATAGTATACCTTACAATATAAAAAGCCTTAAGCTTATGATTTAAGGTACAGTCCTTAATTAAGGGGTATACAACAAATTATAGTCGGATCCCCAATATGGTTCAAGGTATATCCGTTAATTAAACTAATCATATACCTTAGATTGTAGTAGGATCCCTAATATGGTTTAACGTATATTCCTGAATTAAGGGATATTGGGATCTCTGGGTACCCAATCTTGTCTGGTTTTGGGTTTGGGGTTTAGGATTTGACAGGGGTTTTAGGGTTTCGGGTTTTGGTTTCGGGGTTAGAGTCAAGCGTTTTGGGTATCGGGTTTTCTCGGAGTCTTACACTTTTCCTACCGCCCTCTCCAGAGAAGTAGTTTTCCTTCCTGCTAAGACCACATGAACAAGTGAGGTCAGCGAGACCCACTCAACGCCACGGACGCCAAAATCTCCTCCGAGTGCCACGTCTGCAATGGGTAGGACTGGTGGCCTAGCCGGTCCATGGCTAAGCTTGACAATGCCGTCAACCTCTGTTGTTTTTGTTTGCCCTCTGCTGTTTCGCTTTGTGAATTCTGCGGCCCACATGTGCCGTAGTCACGAAAGTAAACCCCATTGAAGTTGGAAACCGGATTAAGGCCAAATAGTGTTGAGATTGCTTATGAATTACCCTTACGGATCGAGGCTATTGGGTTTCCAACTTTTGGGCTTCTACTGTAAGCGCAAGGCCCCCCCAAATAGGCAACGACTATGTCCTTGCGAGTTTTTGCAACGGATTTCGCAACGGTGGCCTTTCTGGGAACACTAAACCCTAAACCCTGCCATGATCCAAAGGGTGGCCTTTTCTTGGGGCGACGGGAACCCAGCGACCTTGAACCCCACATTCAAAGGATTTAGGGTTTTGGGTTTTTAGGGTTTAAGGGTTTTGGGGTTTAGGGTTTAAGAGTTTAGGGTTTGGGGGTTTTGGGTTTTAGGACGGTTTGTAGTGGTCTTTCTTAAAGCCTTCGGGTTCCTGATGATAGTTAGTTGTGGCAGAACAATGTCAAGACTGCTGCAGTTGCAGCTGGAGTAGGAGGCAAGGGGTAGCAACCATAGACATCAAGTGTGGTTTTGGGGGAGCGCCGGCATAATAGCAATGCAAGCAACCATGGTCAATACATGCGTGGTAGGGGTTTCCTTGAGGGGTCGGGGGACTTAGTAAGTAGTCAGTAAGTAGACTTATAAGTTCGCTAAAAGGGACCCTAATTGGGGTTATGGTACTTAAAAGTCCCTAAAATAACCAGTTACTAAGTCCCCCGACCCTCCAAGTAGGGTTTAGGGTACGATTTACGTGCATGGAAATGATGGGTGGCCGTCCTCCCCGCCACCAAGCTCGGGATCTGATTGTCGTTGGGAAGCAACCGACGCCTTACATTGTGGAATTTGAGGCGTAAAAGCCCCTCAACCCTAAATCCTCAACCCTGAACCCCTCAACCACTTAAAAAGAAACACAAGTCCTCAACCCTAAACCCTAAGCCCCTAGTCGTTGTGGCAATAGAATCGCGAGCAGCAGCGACGTGTTGAGAACGAGGTTGGGGCGGCTTAAAGGGTGAGGTCGCAAGCAGGCGGCTCGCGCAATATAGGGGTGTAAATAATGTTGGGACATTTTCATTTTCCTTATTTGGGTTTATAAGGGACCCTATATATAAATATTTTTCAGGGTGTTTAAAGACCAACCCAGGTTACCAATATTATTCTGGGGGTTCCTTACTGTAACTATCATATAACAATACACCACAACCCTGTTCTAATTGATTACTGCGGCCCTATATTACTCGGACGACTTGGGGCGACTGGCCGGGGACCGGCTCGATCCATTCAGATTGACACCCGGTAGGTCAAAGACAAGAAGAATCCAAGGGTAAAAGAAGGGATCTTTAATAAGGACCCCTAGGTATATACCCTTAATATAGCTATTATATACCCATTATATAGCCCATTATAGGGCAGGGGGTCCCTCCTTTTCCCCTTTGAAAGAAAGACAATGAAAAGAATGGCGCAAACCAATGACTCATAGCGAGTAGTGGATGTCAAACGGTGCCTGAAAATCTTTGCATACTCGTAGAATGGCAACATCTGCTGTACAAGGTTCTACACCCAAACCCTCTGCACCAAACGAAAAATGCTTGCGAACCCTATACCGCTTGAAGTGAAGCAAATCCCGAACAGTGCAATGCCTGCTTCAAATCAGACAGCACGCAACCACCGCAATCTTCTATAACCATATGCACAAAAAACTCAGCAAAAGCCTTTGAAACCATACTGCTGATGGACAAAATCCTGCATGACCCTAAGGGATCTAAACTATGGGAACTATGGTGTATTCCTTATAAAGGGTAATGCAGGATTTTGTCCATCAACAGTACAAAAACCCTGTAAAGAGCTCTAGACATCCTCCCCGATGCAAAGGCACGCCGCCAGCGCCGGGATTCCCAAAATCAGACGCGTTTGGGCTTTTGGAGGTTTGATGTTTAGGGGTTATGTC
Source organism: Symbiodinium sp. CCMP2592 (assembly GCA_905221615.1). Lineage (NCBI taxonomy): Eukaryota > Dinophyceae > Suessiales > Symbiodiniaceae > Symbiodinium > Symbiodinium sp. CCMP2592. Next base: position 8,770 of record CAJNDT010005911.1, on the reverse strand, counting down.
TGGTTTGAAGATTCCACCCATTGGGGATGTCAGAGTTTGCGGCTTGGGTTTTGGGAGGGTTGTGTGTGTTTCGGGTGTAGGGTGACCCCCAAGCCCTCAGACCTTCCCGCGCATCCAACCCGGAACCCTGTGCAGGAGGAGAGTGCAATCATCTCGTCGAGGCTCCAAAACACAAAAATTACAGCGAGCTTTCGGAGTGTCAAGGTTTGGGTTTTAGGGTTTGCGGTTTAGGGTTTTGCAGTTTCATATATTATACTATAATTAGAGTAAGGATCCCTCAAAATGGTATAGGTAATCATTAAGGCCCCTACTTAGGGTTTTGGGCTTTTTATAGTCAAAGTCAAATGCAGTTAGACTCTGATCCGCGCCGGAAAGTTGAAAGTTGGGGTCAGTCAGGCAAACTCACTTAGAGGTTCATGGTACTTAGTAACTAGGGTCCTTTACGGGTACTATAGGGTTCCATAATAGGGCTCCATTTAGGGTTTAGGGTCTACTTAAAGGTTCATGGTACTTAGTAACTAGGGTTATAAAGAAGGTAACTATACTCATAATTGGTTATATCCCCAGTTAAGGTACTTATAACTGTACTTACTAAGTCCCATGAACCTCCAAGTAAAGCAGCGAGAGCTGCAAAGGGACAGGAGACTCTTTGCAAACAACTTCTTCTTGCAGGGGAGGGGAAGAGCACGGATGGTTCTTCTAGGGTTTAGAGGACATACGATTTACTTCAGTCTTCCTTTAAGCGTTCCTTGAAAGTCTTCTGGGAAAGGGCTACTACCTTTATCCTTAGCATCGGGGCCAGCTTCGGATTTCGGAAGCTGAGGGCTTTCAGCGGCTTAGTGTCTAATATACAGGCATGACTAATTAACCTAGAGGCTCATACCCTACCCCTGTTTTAAGTTACCTAATACTCTATATAACAGATCCCAACTATAAAACTCGGTATACCAACAAGGGGTAGGGTATGAGCCTACAGGAAAGTTCCCATGTTAACATGCCCAGACCCGTTTTACAAGGCACTTTTTAGATGGTGTCTTTCTAAGGGGTTACATGTTCCTTTACCAGGTTTTGCTTGGTGTCTTTTAGCAGATCTAACATGGTTCTTCGATTTAGGGTCTTTCGTCATGCTTATAAGCTGTTCATTCAGCAGCTTTCCCCCCCTTTGGCTATGGCGGCACCCTCCATGTGTTAAGGGTTGTTTGGGTCGCAGGGTCCCCCAAACTTATAGTCCTGCCATGAACACCAACCGTCCTCGATGGAGTACTTCTGGTGACCATACGGGCGGAAAGGGTAGACAAGTCTTTCTAGGGTATAGTGGGGTTCAGATTCTGAATGGTTCTGTTATGGGTACATGTTGGTCGGTAGGGCGCTCCTGCGGCCCCAGAACAGTACAGCAAAAAACCCTACGCCCGAGGACCATTCCTCAACCATCGCCAAAGGCGGGCGGAGGGTTTATTTTGGGTTTAGTTTAGGGTTCAGGCGCTTCTTGGGGATTTTTGGCTGGAGGGTGTTGGAGAGGTTCGCTCCTTCCCCAGACCCCGGGAGGATCCAAAAAGTAGATCCCTTAAGTACCCTTAGAAGTATAGGGCCCCAAATTAGGGGATCTACTTTCTAGATCCTCCCGGGGGTCTGGGTCGGAGTTTTTATGATAGGAGTATGGGCTGGCTTGTTCAATTCAGGATCAGGATAGACGTCCTTCGCAGCGGGCCTAAGCATTGTTGAGACCCTGAACCCCGAAGTCTCCCGAAATCCCAGAAGACCTCAGTTGCTTTTGGGGGTGGGAGACTGAGGTGTATACATGGGACATAGGGGCGAAGGGGCCAGAAGAAGAAATCTCATGCAGATGCACCGGCCCTACCCGGTTTGCACCGCCACATTCGCCAGATGTCGCGCACTTTCCATACACTGAAACTGGGAGAATGAATTTTTGAGTGGGTGCCGGCTGCAGTACTAAATCCAGCTCCGCGAGCGTCATGTGCGCGACAAGCTGTTGAAGCCATATAAAGCCGAAAGCCCTGACGGCTAAACCTTGTACGAGACGGAAATGGGACGCTCAACACAAATCCCTAAGCCCTTCAATCCGAGACCGTATACACCCTACCTGGACCCCAAAAGTGTGTAGAATAATAGCCTTTTATAGGTTTTGGGCCATTATTTTACTTACTTTTGGGGGCGTAGGTAAAGGACTTCCAGGGATTGTTGAGGAATCTAGCAGAACCCACGGACGACTCCGGGCCTCGACATGCCTTCATCTTGACGATTTACGAGCCATCCTCCACGTCTACGTAATCTTGGCGTTCTTCTGGTTGGCTCTTAGGACTTTAACTTTTTTATGATTTTTCTTAAGGAGGATTAGAATTTAGCGTTTAGGAGGCGTTCAGAAGTCAGCCAAGTAATCTTTGCATTTGCCGTGTTGGACATCGGTTCTTACCTATGAGGAAGACGCACGTTTCACGCCCTGCCCAAAGGACAGTTCCTCACTGCTTTAGCTCATGCAGTCTGCTCTGTTCATCGCATGATGATGATTAGTGATGATGACGATCATGATACTGGTATGTCTATGTAACCATGAATGCTCCGAACACTGCTGATGTTCCTAAGTGTGGTTCTGCTTTTGCGTCTTGGGCTCCTGGCAGAGATCCTTCATCTAAGGAGCGCCCGCATGCCACCCTTTCTCTAAGCCTAACCCAGAGCGCTAAATGACCCTGAACAAATGCCGAAGCCTTAAAAAGCACTACAGTAGAAGTTACAAAGTTGGAACATGGCTTTATGAGGATTACTTCTAGGATCCCTTACACTTTACCCTAAGGGCTTGAGGATAAACTTTCTGGCTTCTACTGTAGAGTAAGGGCTGCGGCTTCAGGACATCGGGGGTTTCCGGTCATTGCACCCTCAAGTGCTATAAGTACTGTGCCCCGAAGTAACCCGTAGGGTTTAGGGAAGGTTTACGGGTTTAGGGAGGCTGAGGGCTTTGCAGGGTTTAGGATTGAAGGGCCTTGCAGGGCAACTGGGCAGAACCACGTCGCCCCGTGGTTTTGGTGGAGGTGAGCATCACCAAGGATCGACCCAGAGATCCCAATACCCCTTAATTAAGGAATATACCTTAAATTACAGTAGGATCCCTAATATGATTTAATGTATATTCCTTAATTAAGGGGTATTGGGATCTCTGTGGATGCTTCTGGGCACACGGGTTTAGGGTTTAGAGTGTCACCCGTTTCCCAGTCGCTGTTCCAGATTGAAGCAGACCCTTCCATCATTGTATCACACTGAGGCCTACACTGACCTTTGCCCCAAACCCTACAAAGCAAGGGGTATTCCCCCTTAATTGCTTATTACAGGGTAGAACAATTTGAGCAGTAGGTTATTGCATCTGCAGGCAGGCTCTCTTTGAGCTACATGTTCTGGAAACTGGACATTTCAATACGGCCGGACTATCAGAATGCAGGGCCCTACGTAGAACAACCCCAGTTAGAAGCCATGATCACCGAATCTACTGTTCCTGCTTGACTTGAACATCCGGAATCTCCAAGGCAAGCGCGCGCCGTCCCTACTCGCCTAACCGTAAAGCGCAGCGTGAAGCCCCAAATCCCTAAAACCAAATCCGTGAACGCAGAACCGCTGAACCCGATAACCTGCCCCCAGGGCACCTGAGATCTTTGAAGCCGAATCACATGATGGCAACCACAAACGTGGCAGTGTACTTGCTGCGTTTCGATGAAGGTCCCATCACAAATCAATGTGAGTATTTAGCTCGGTGGCAGACTTGCAAACCCTCCTACTGCCACTGCGCCTCTAGCACAACCCCTTTCTACATGCGAAACGGTATGCTGCAAATCCGGACCTTTTGGCGGATCTTCGTGCAGCCATTTTACTGACGGTTTCCCGTTTGCTCCATTCGGAATCAAGAATCTAGGTTGTTCTGCTTTTGGTTTGTCGATTTCCGCTTATAACAAAACTTAAAGAGCATGCACGCTTTCCTTTTTCAACACAACCAACCCATCAAGAGATATACTGGTTCCCGGCACGTTCCTCAACAGCTAAGATATTGGACCCCGAACAGCCTCACATCTTAGAGTGGGGGGAGGCGTCAGCTTGTAGGAGAGCTCGGGTGGCCCACAGGAATGACGTAACTCAAAACTCGAGGCCGTAAACCCTAAACTTCGTGCAAGCTTCAAGCGAGAATAGAAGCCTAGCGTCTAGCAGGACCAACCGCCACAAAAGGTGGCGCTCTATGCCGGTGATGATATCGCCAAGGTGCGCAGGACATTCTGAAAAACCGGGCAGTCCTTGTCGCATTGTTGTGATCATATAAGGCCAAGGGGTTGTTACAAGTAGTTCGTCATTCTTGGTTTACACAGAAGTACGGATCCTTTTCTAGGGAGTTCACAGGCTGTCAGTATAGCGACTCTGCCAGCCCCTCTGCTGGCATGGTTTAGTATGTAGGGCATTGAGGTTGCGTTGCAGCTCAACCCGGGTTTGTCAAGGAAGGCAGGGATGAACTCTGCAAAGCACCCAAACTCATAACATCAACACGCATCCTGTTCAAGCCGACAACAGCTCAATCATGCGTTCCTGAACCCGACACCGGAAACCCCAAATTCAAAACATCCGTTGTTTCAGAACCCATAAAAAAGGCAGCCCCTTATACTACCGTTGATGATATACATCCTGCATTTCCCATGCTAAGGAATATACCATGATTCCCATAATTTAGGGCCGTGAAGGTAATGCAGGGTTTTTTATCATCAACCCCAAACCCTAAACTCCGTATAGGTCGCTTAAAGGAGCCCCTTCAATGTACCCTTATAGATCCTTTTAAAGGAACCCTGGGATTTTATCATCCACCGTACCCCTCCGTGCGAGGTGGCCCAAGACTTTGCTGCCAAGCATCGCCTTCAGCCACATTTGGCAGATCGTGTGCAGAGGCTGAGACAAGAATTAGCCCCAATAAAAATCATCATAATATTAAGCCCCCTTTCATTCAAGGTTTATTCCTAATTAAGGGGATTAGAATTCCCTAAACCCTAAACCCTATAGATCCCTTTAAAGGATCCCGTTAAAGGAACCCTAGGCCCTGGGTATTCCTTAATTCAGGGGTATTGGGCTCTTTGGGTCCCTAAACCGGCTCGTGTCTGGGTTCCCAGAATTGCGGTTTAGAACATAACTTGGGGGTCGGGGGACTTAGTAAGTAGTTAGTAAGTAGACTTATAAGTACCCTAAAAGGGACCCTAATTGGGGTTATGGTACTTGTAAGTCCCAAAAAAACGAGTTGCTAAGTCCCCTAAACCCTAAACCCTTACAGAATCCCGGCCCTTAATGAACCCATTATGTTACTAAGTCCCCCGACCCTCCAAGTAGGGGCAAAAGGGTGAGATGACTCGCGGCTTCGGGTATACGGGGCGTAGGGCACATTCAGAGCTTCAGGTGGCAAGTTTCAGGCTTACTAAGTACACCGGTTGAAATAATTACCACCAGTGTTCCTAGGGTTCCTTATTATAGTATAAAGGAGCCCAAAACCTTATTCTACCTATTGAGGCCCCTACATTAATGTGTAAGAAATGTACCTCCGGTTCAAGGGGTCTGAAGAAGGGACCACCGCTCCAGGGATATGTTAGCCTCTGGGAAGAGATTGGGTTCATGATGGTTGGCGTCCATGGAGGCACTTGGAGGTTCATGGGACTTAGTAAGTACTTAAAGAGCTCCTTAAAAAGGCTCATTAAAGGGATCTATAGGGTACTGTACCATAAAGGGATCTTTGGGGTTTAGGGTACTACTTGGAGGTTCATGGGACTTGGTAAGTACAGTTATAAGCACCTAAACTGGGGATATACAACCAATTTTATGTAAAGTTACCTCATTTTTAACCCTAGTTACTAAGTACCATGAACCGCTAAGCAGTGCTGTTTTGGCTTTGGGTGATACTGCGACAGCAGGATGGCTTCCTGAAGCTTTCCTCTCGTAGCACTTCGGTAGCAGTCTGCACGGCACCTCACGGACCCACCCCATACCATTTCAGGTCCACTGGGTCCTGAAGGCAAGTCCTACTTGCTGTCGTTGTACTGCAAGTCTTATCATGTAACATTCTGTGACTTGTGGCTTACCCTGTTCTCCCAACGAAGTCCTGAAGCCTAAGCACAAATCGCGACATTCTAGTATCCCTCGCAGGTATTTTGCGGATCTCATGTGTCAGTCTGGACACTTTGCGCAGAAGTAAGCTGAAGCAGCGACTGTTCGAGCAATCCTCTGGGGCATTTCCGAAGGATGATGAGGAGTGAATAAGAGCCTTCATCAGAAGAGCCGCTCTGGCCAATCTTGCAGTCTTCAGTCTGAAGCAGAGCTGCAAGATTTCCGGAAATGCCTCAGGGATGGCGGTGAAGGAAGGAGAACAGGAGCTCGAAATCAGGGCTCCTGTCGCTATTTGCCGAATGATGATTGTGCGCGAGGACATGAAGAGGAAAGACCAACTTCCCGGCTTCATTTGCTCCAGGCACTGCTACTGTTGATGGACAAAATCCTGCATGACCCTAAGGACTCTAAACTATGGGAACTATGGTATATTCCTTAGAATGGGTAATGCAGGATTTTGTCCATCAGCAGTAGCGTTTAACTGTTTGCCATTTCGGGATTGAGAAGTTGTGACGGCCCTGATCTCTAGCCTGTGTTCGCATTAATAAGATGAGTCATGTTGACGTTCGACCATTTTTCATCATCTGCAGGCAGTTGCATACAAATATACAGCTACTCATGACTAATATGGAGTCAACGTGCGAATTTTGTATATAAGTCAGTTTGTATGTGCAGATCCATCATGCTTGTACGGGTCCTTACGGTATATCGGTTCGTAAGTGCTAATCTGTCGGGGCGGTCGATGAGCGAAATTGATATGGAAACTCGAACGGAGGATTTTGATTATATACGCTTTCTAGCGAATAACGGCAGAAAATGATTATATCCTACGACAATATAATATCGAATACTATCATATGTATATAAAATAATTTCCTAAATAGATGCAATTGCACCTTCTTGTCATAATTTTAAATGATACGATTTCAATTAAACGCTCTATATTCGATTTATATTCTCGTTAAACTTAATCGAGACTAGAAATATAGATTCGATAGATTCTCTAGTATATTAATAAAATTGTAGTCATATTGTCATATTTCTATATCATTCATTCGTATTCTTTTATCGAAAATTCGAAGAAGATATAGATTTCTTATAATTTATGGACGATTATTATACGATTCGGAATTCATTATAATAATTTCTTAGCTGAAAATTTATTATTCTTATAATTATGAATTAAGAATTCCAAAATATCATTTAATAATATTATTTCATATATTATAATATGGAAGAGGAGGCTGGGGGGCTTGTAGTTTGGCAACCCATTATTTTCAATGGTATTTTATGTTTCGAATGGTTGCGCGTAGGTTTCTGGATTAGTTGGTCGTAGGTTTGGTACGTATACGCGAAAATTTTTATATACAATTATAATATTAATTCTGAATTTTTTTTAATGCTCGCGGTCTATTTCTAAAATTCTGAATTGCTTCATTTTCTAATTTTATAAATATAGGATTATTTATAAATGTTGCGTTTCGGAATATTTTTTTTCTCAAAAAATTGAATTGATTGGATTTGCTCGTTTTTTTACTTTTATTATATGATCTATTATGGTTAATTCTTATCTTCTTGTTTTATACGTATATTTCTTCGTATTCATTTAAAAATGTCGCGATGGCGCGGGGAAGCGATAGAGGGGGCAGGATAGAAATCTTGGCTTGATGGTCGATAATTCTCTCTCCACCCTCCCCCAACAGCACTAGCACCGCACCGTTGACTCTAACTAACAAATTCACAAACCTCATTTTATCTGCAAACCTTGCACACTGACATATTCGTAGATTAACTGATTTTTTTTTTTTTTTTTTTTTTTTTTTTTTTTTTTTTTTTTTTTTTTTTTTTTTTTTTTTTTTTTTTTTTTTTTTTTTTTTTTTTTCTTCTTTTTTTTTTTTTTTTTTTTTTTTTTTTTTTTTTTTTTTTTTTTTTTTTTTTTTTTTTTTTTTTTTTTTTTTTTTTTTTTTTTTTTTTTTTTTTGTTTTTTTTTTTGGTTTTTTTTTTTTTTTTTTTTTTTTTTTTTTTTTTTTTTTTTTTTTTTTTTTTTTTTTATTTTTTTTGTCTTTTTTTTTTTTCTTTTTTTTTTTTTTTTTTTTTTTTTTTTTTTTTTTTTTTTTTTTTTTTTTTTTTTTTTTTTTTTTTTTTTTTTTTTTGTTTTTTGTTTTTTTTTTTTTTTTTTTTTTTTTTTTTTTTTTTTTTTTTTTTTTTTTTTTTTTTTTTTTTTTTTTTTTTTTTTTTTTTTTTTTTGTTTTTGTTTTTTTTTTTTTTTTTTTTTTTTTTTTTTTTTTTTTTTTTTTTTTTTTTTTTTTTTTTTTTTTTTTTTTTTTTGTTTTGTTTTTTGTTTTTTTTTTTTTTTTTTTTTTTTTTTTTTTTTTTTTTTTTTTTTTTTTTTTTTTTTTTTTTGTTTTTTTTGTCTTTTTTTTTTTTATTTTTTTTTTTTTTTTTTTTTTTTTTTTTTTTTTTTTTTTTTTTTTTTTTTTTTTTTTTTTTTTTTTTTTTTTTTTTTTTTTTTTTTTTTTTTTTTTTTTTTTTTTTTTTTTTTTTTTTTTTTTTTTTTTTTTTTTTTTGTTTTTTTTTTTTTTTTTTTTTTTTTTTTTTTTTTTTTTTTTTTTTTTTTTTAATTTTTTTTTTTTTTTTTTTT
>CAJNDT010005910.1:449100-489100 GCA_905221615.1 Symbiodinium sp. CCMP2592 | reverse complement strand
TTAGTCGACTGGCCGAAGTATGACCGACTCGCTGAATGTTTGATTGCCAAAGAGAAACATGGTACCTCTATGAGAATATGACACGCACACAACACACAGAAGGCCCCTAAGGTGAAATGAGAAATCCACAAACGACGGGTCTCAGAAAGAGACTAGAGAACTGCAAGACGTCTGCGTGAGCACACCGCTGTTTTACAGTGTAAGGCGACAGGCCTCATCCTCAAGATCTAGGAGCACGAAGCCAGCATCCACCCCGCCAGGGCGACCTGGCGCAGCGCAGGCCTCGCCTTTGATCAAGGTCCTGCACACATCCGTGGAACGTCTGGCTGCGGGGGTTGCGGAGCTACACGGGCTTTGGGCTTCAAGGGCTTGGGCTTCGAGCGTTCTGAAAAGAACTTCCACATCGTCCAAAAAATCAGTCCTATAGAACGTTGCAGTTTTATTCGGGAGGACTTCGCAGAGGCGACTTGCATCATCCACAGCCAGCACATACAACGTGTGGTAATACGCCTGAAGTTGGCCGTGGTAAACCTTGCCGACAACATCACTGTTGAGCAGCGCGAGCCAGTACCAAATGTCTGAAGAGTAATACAGACGTTCTTGGCCTGAGTGACAGACAACAGGTGTGCCGCAGTGCCGGTGTGCTTTTGATTCTTACCAATATATCAGGTCACCGACGAGTATGTTAGTGAATGTTTGTGGGCTTCTGCTACAATTTTACATTGACAGACTCACTGGCTAGCCTGGCCTTCTTCGAAAAAAGCTTGTTTCAGCTCCTTCGAGCTTCCCGTCCACTGTGTCCGAGTCCAACCACGATCCTGCAGCAACATCAACACCTCCAGCTGACTCGGCATGATACCTCGCTTCGGCTGCAAGAGGTTGTACTTCCACGGGACCCCGACGCGTGGTTGGAAGGCGCGCCGGCTGTTGTGCAAAATGATTCTCTCGGTCACAGCAGATGCCGCAAGCTGCAGGGTTTCCGAATCCGAATTGGCAGAATCGGCAGACTTCCCGGAAGCAACTCGCCCACGCACAACCACGCCTGCAGCCTGCAATGCCGCAAGTTGTGAATCGTATGCTTCATCCAGGCCGACGACTGGGAAAGCCTTGTCGGAACCATGGACCGCCCCGGCATTCAGAAGTTCCTGTAGCACTTCCATAGCACCGGCGTTGTCGGCAAGAGAGGGACATCCTGCCGGATCTCGCAAGTAAAACTGGACATCGCTTTTCACAGTCCATTGCAGCATACTGTCCATGAGCCGCTGCGACAACGTCCGGTCTGCGCCCGAATGGCCGAGGAGACGGACCAGGGGCACTTCCGTGCAAGCGTGCATGCTGACACAAACCTCGTCTGATCTGCTGCAAGTCGAATGAACGGTGTACAGACGGATGCAAAAGTCTGTCGGCGATACATCATCGACTGCTCCAAGTGGTCTCTTCTTTGCGGCAGGACTTTTGTCAGGGATGCGGAAGACCACCAAATCCAAATCAGCATCTCCTCTGCCTGCGCTGGCCACCTGGTGTTCAACGCTCGGGACTTTCAGAGGCTTTGAAGGTCCAACTTGTTCCAACATTTGTTTTACTATTCCCCGGCTACTATTAGCGACGAGCCTGCTGCACTAAGTCCTGCAACGATGTGTCCCCAAGAACCAACGAAGGTTCGCGACCGGATGGAGTTCGCTTGTGTCGCGACGTCGAGAGTACAACACCATCATCGTCATCAGGCTCTATGCATAAGAATGAGCTGCTGGGTGTCTTGACAGCAACACTGTCCGTCTCTCTGCCCTGCAAAGCAAGCTTGCCGGCCGAGCGGAGGTCCCGGATCGGTTGGAAGTGAGTCGCATCTGCCAATGGCAAGGCACCCACAACCGGCCCAGTGTTTGATTGGCTGAAGGCAGATGTCAAAGCCTGTCCCAGCTTCTGAATCTTCAGCTCTTCAAGCATTTCTCGAGGCAGACTGTACCACGAAGATGAACTCAAATTTTCCCGCAGATGCTGCAGAAGCAACCACATCAGCTCATCGTCTTTCTTTTCCTTCGATCGGACCTGCTGAACGGCTTGTGCTTTGTGAGCCCTGGTGACTGCCGCAGATGATTGTGGCACCTCCGGGCGTGTGGTGGCACCGACCGTAAACTGCAAGCTGCGCCCGTACAAGAGACGTTTCATGATCTTGAAAGACATCGTTCCCACTTGCACCTGGGACGGTACTTATGGAGCAGAACAAAGGTAACCAAGATTGGCTCGGGGCTCGGGCTCGGATGTTTGGCTAAGTCGAAACTCGCAAGTAGCTGGCTGGACTGTGTCATTGTCTTCTAGACTTCAAGCCACCCACCCGGACCCACCCAGCAGCACCCCACCATAACATGCAGTCTGGAAACACATTGCGGCCCACCTACAGACTGCGCGACGAACAACGACAGGCCGCTCTGGGTGTTCAAGTTCTGATGCTCCTGCGCGGCAGACGCCAAGGCCTGACTCAGGACTCCGGGATTGAGCTGTCGGAGGTCTGGGGTCCAGCATGTCCTAATGTTTCCAAGCCTATCAGAACCGAAAAGAGCCAGCGACACTTAGCCAACCTACACAACGTATAAACTCTGTGCTCACTCCAGCCAGTGAGCCGTTGGATTGCCGAACATATGGGTCATCAAAGGATGTCTCAACTCTGTGCTGATATAGGAGGCAGATGAGTTCGGCGACTTGGCCAAAACCTGCTTGATGGAGCGGTGCTGGCCCTGCCAAGGCAAGATCCAAGTGAATGTTAATATTTGTTCGAGTCCTAGTCCTAGTATCAGCAAACGGCAAAGGGCATCAACAACATAGGACGTAGGATGGTTCTTCGAAGTTCCTTGCAAGCACCAAGACTGTTTCTTGCATTGCATGTGCATGTGCCAATGTGCAACTTATAAACGACATGTTCCCGTATACACACACACACACACACACACACACTCTCACGACTCACGGCTCCACGACAATATGAAGTGCCGCAACCCAAGACTGTCCTCCGTTTCGCGTTCGCAACACCGGAGAAGGCGCAAGACTCCCACCCATTTCCGCAGAGCCGGCAGTGTCCGCAGGGGAACGCCGCCCAAGAAATCCAAGAGCTCACCGTGGAGCCCTCCCGGCAGATCCTGAATTAAGATTTGACCCTTTGGGGACACATACTACGTTACTACATAAGAGAGTATATATATATATACACATACATACATACATACATACATACATACATACATACATACATACATACATACATACATACATACATATATGCATACATACATGCATGCATGCATACATACATACATACATACATACGCACACACACCCCCGTACTTACATATATACAAACATACGCACATACACACATACTTACATATATACAAACATTACATACATACGTACATACATACATGCATACATACATACTCACATATAGATTCATATATATATATATATATATATATATGTATACATATGGTCATATGTATACATATATATATATATATATATACATATATATACGTGGCATTGTGCGAGGCTACCAGCGGCAGCCTCATTCATTGGAACCAAATGATGCATGCAACCTGGAAGCGGGTTGCAGGAAGAGCTGGGACACATAGTGCCGGGAACCGTGCTGATGGGGTGGAGCCGTATCTGAAGAGGAAGATGCTGCAGGTGTAACCGAAGCAGCAAAAAGCTCCAGACACTCGCGGCCGATCTTCCTGGCGAGCTCGGCGTCCTCAGACGCCAGCCCGCATAGTTTCCATGGGAGCAACTGCCAGTGGGCGCATTTTATTTGCAGAGTTGAAACCAAAGTATCAGAGGCAGCACAAAAGTCGTCGATGAGTCTCGATCGGTCCTGCCCTTCGACTCGGAGAGCAACTGCCAGCACCTTGCTCTTGCAAACATCCATGACCTCTCCAGTAAAAGCTTTGAAAGAACCAGCGGCAAACTCGTGGGCTCTTCGTCCTTTGAGAGGACACTTGATCAGAGCACCGCGATCAGGAGCCGGAGCAGCTGCTGCATGACGGACAGCCTTGGTTACGGCTCTCAGCCGACGCTTGTAATTCGTCTGCTCAATCATCAAATCTTCGTGGCATGAGCAAGCTTCACACCAGGAACTCTGTTGCTCCACTGCACCGGCGACAATGCACAGGAAGTGCGCATATGCCCAGAAAAGTCGCGATGCAACAGCCTTGCTGATCTGGCTGACGATCGATCCAGTGATTCCAGCGGGGGTTCCGCCAGCGCCTGCGTCCTCTTGATCTGTTGCCATGCGTGCTTGTGCAAAAGCGGCTTCGTCCCATCCTGAGTTATGGACCCGTAACGCGAACATGACCAGCACCCGACCGACCTACGCATCAACATACACAATGTCTTGTACGTGTCTGATTCCTGTCTGATACGAACGAGACGAGAATCCTGAAGAAAGCGCTCCTTCGCGGCGCAAGAGGGCACGGAGACAGGTCACAAGACTGCCCCAACGCCAGTGCACCAACTGTCCTCCCTCCCAAGAACTCATCAAGTCATGGAACTCGTGGCCAGGCGGAAAGCAAGCGGCCTTGGGCATGCGAGGGTGTGCACTGCTGAGTGCTTCACTTACGAGTCTCACTATCATTCAGACAACACCACTGGCCGGGCTGGCCATGGCCCCTGGCCCAGATCTACTTAAACAAACTCCACACCAACAAAACCCATCATCAAAATTCAACATCACTGCATCCGATCCCTGCCTCATGGCTTCACGGATCCACACTGAAGCAAAATGAAACAGAAGTGGAGGACCACGAAAGTCCAACTAGATCAACTGCCAACGGGATCCTGATCAAGCCGAATCAAGCCGAAGGCACCACCAAGCGATCTCTGTAACTCTCGAGGTGCAGCACTAGAATCACTGGTTTCAACATCTCCTAAGACACGGGGGATCCGGCGGATCCGGGATTGGTGCGATTGGGTGAGACAAGGTCTTAAAACCCAAAGTTCCCAAGTTCCAAAGTAAAAACAAAACCAGCCCGGACACCCAGCATGCTACAAGCATGCGGCGAACCCGCAACAGCCTGAAACCGTGAAACTGCAAGGGTGGGGTGGGGTTAAGGGTATCAAGTGCTGGCTGTAGCATAGGAGCCTGAATAATGTGAGACTTTTGGCTCGATCATTGTAAAGTATAGTCAATAAGAAACCCAAAGCCTTAGAGGCTGATTATCGTAGCCCACGACCCACGAGATTAACCTTTCCGATTTTGGCAGGGCCATATAAACCCCAACAGGTCTAAGGTTGACTACTGAGCTACTGAGAACTGAGAAGATATCATCTGGTTTAGGAATGAAGGTCCACTGCAGGTGGCGGTTCGGGCCCAGGGTTTTGCGCTGTTCAGCAAACATGCTACGTGGGCTTCTGGTTTGTCCTTGGCAAATAGTATGCAAAAGACTGAAGCTGCAATGATGACATGAAAGGAAAACTGTGCTGTTGCAGGCCAGCTTCACTGAAAGACGGATACCAATCGAGAGCACCGAGCATGTCTTGTTCGACATTATCGAGCATGTGTTTGACTCCAGGGACAAACATAGTGCGAGAGATGTCGAAACTGCCCAATGCCTCGTCCAATGGTTCGTCATCCAGCTGAAGGTAGCCACGCCGCCGCAGCCAGACACGGCTGTTGGCAACCCGGCTGCTCAGGACCTTCTGGATGTCGATGGATGGGGCTTGTGTCAGGTGGCCTTCTACACCATAGTCAGCGCAAAACCCGACGACACATCTGCTGTATGCTGCCAATGAATGGCATCCCACATCCAGCATGCTGCTGTGAAAGAGTGCTTCAAATTTTGCACTCAAATCGGAATTTCCCGACCCCACTATGCAAAGTGGAAGCACAGCAGTTTGAATGTTGTCGCTCAAGCACCACTCCGCAATCTCGGCTGGCGAGGCATCTATGATCAAACCAGGATTGCGGATTCGATCCTCCAATGATATGAAGTAGTCAAGCCCTCCTTGAGGGCTTGAGTCGCTGGATATCATGACGAATGTTTCCTGCTTCGTAAACATGGATCGGCGAAGAGTCATAAGGAGAGCATCCAGTTTCAGCCGAGCATGAGACAATTGTGTACTCGATGGTACACTGAAAACCTTCCTCAGCTGTCAGCTGCAGGATTGCATCCCCATTGGGCCACAAACAACAAACCGTTTAAGCTAAAACAGTACGGACTGCCAATTGGGACAAGTTGCTGGGAAATGCTTTCACGCAGCCTCTCGGCCTCAACGGAGCCGACAACATACGCCATTGCACGAACCAGTACTTCTGGGAGGGACAGAGCGGATCGAAGCAAGCGCGTTAGAAGAAGCGCTTCCAGTAGTTTCCCCAGAGACATAACTGGATTCCTCTGCCGGGTGGATGCACCTGCCGACTTCAGCACTTCCGATCGAGCAATATCGTTGGGCTCGCTAATTCTGGTGTATGCCATACTTCATACCACCCAAGATTCTCGTAACACCAGTCTTATAAACCTTGAAGTTGAAATCCTAAGTCCTGATATCGAAAAAACCTAGGCCCTAAACCCCAAAACCCGAAAACCCTGGGCTCTAAACTCCCCAAGCCCTAGATCCTCAACCTCAGACAAAGCCACAGACGCTCAAACGTAAAACCCGAAGATCCACAACCCGAAATCCTCGGCCCTATAAACCCTAGGCTTAATTAAGGCCCAAACCCTCAGCCTTGCCGCAACCTACGAATACCGCAGACCGCTACACCTGCGAGTTTGCGAGACACCAAAAGCCCGAGTTAAAGTCAGACGTTCATGATTCATGACTCATATTCATACAATCCTTTCGAAATTACACTGCGTCGTGTTGTAGCTGACTCCTCTCTGACATGAGGCCTGGGGCATCGTCATCATCCCCGGCGGCCGGCGGCCCAGCGGCTGCACGGACTACACCTGGCCCAGGGGCCAGGGTGTGACTGATTGCAGGGTTGCGGGGATTGATTTTGTATCCTAGCAGATACAGTGGCCTTCAACCTTCATGGGCCCAGTCAGTTACCAAAGCCCAGGGTGTGGCTGATTGCAGGGTTGTGGGATTGTTTATTTCTGATCCTAGCAGACTGACAGTCTGACTTCACTCGGTGTCTTTTACCATGTGCGTTACTCAGCATGTGCCCAAGTGAAAGAATGAGATGAGACAGCTCCGATGCAGCTTGCAGCAAAACTGACATGCAAAGCATGGCCTTGTAAACTTGCCGACGGGTTACACTCAGTTCTGAGTGCATCAATCAACCTTTTCATCGAGCACTCCACTGAAGGTCTCTGTGCAGCGCAGCTAATTTGAATGAATTATGTCCCTGGTGGGACTGATGACTGATGGACTCATGGGACTACACTCGCCGCCGGTCATGCTTCGCCATTCGTTGTGCCTCGCGGAACTGCAGCACCTCTTGGATCTGCTGCAAAAATTCCTTCGCCCCGACACAAGCCTCGGTACATATGTGTAGTGCATTAGATCCAAGGCGAATCTTTCCATTGGGACATCACGTGGATTCCATTATGTGCGTATCGCAAGACACGGTACAGTCGGAACATGAGTAGCTGGAAGATAGAAATAACAAGATTCATCAGATACGGCATGTTTGCAGCAACACCTGGCTCGGCCGAAACTTTTCACAGTACTGCATCCTGGAAGCTGACTGATGAAAGACCCACTGCACACGGTAGAGCTTGTTCAGCGTGACTTGCTTGTGCTTCAGGAAACCGACGATGTCATCAGCTGTGAACACCGGCCGCTTCTGAGGCTCAGCTTCTTGAAGCTGCTTGACCATGGCACGACAGATCCTATTTTCTATCAGCGTTCCTTGTCGCGGCTTTTCCTGCGCAGCCCAAGAGCTACAGTGAGCAGATGGCTTTCGCAAGCGCAAAAACAGGACCTCTCTGTCATGGGCCTGCAGCATTGTTACCATCCCTGGCGGCGGGCGGCGCAGCGGCTGCACGGGCTGCACCTGACCCAGGGGCCAGGGCCCAGGTGTGGCTGATTGCAGGGCTGCGGATTGATTCTGTATCCTATTATCCTACCAAATTAGGGGCCTTCATTCCGAAGTTCCGAAGATATAGCACTTTTTTCTTCCTCTGGCCGTACGGTTGCGGAAGTAGTAACAGCGCTAGGCTCTAGGATCACCGGACCAATTCGATTGAACTACGTGAAGCCTTCAGGCATTCCAGAGTCCCTGGCCTCATGGTTTCATGCACATACCACGAATCCTTGATTTGAACCACTATACTGTCCTGCGTGTTACTTCTTAGGTCGAGCTGCCTGAACATGCCCACGCCAGACAAGAATGCAAGCTTCAGCTCCGGTTCCGACCGCGGAAAATCTGACTCGGGAATCGCTGATTTCAGAAAACGGGCTAACACGACCTCCGTGTCACCGGCCTGCAGCATCGTCAGCATCCCCGGCGGCCAGCGGCCCAGCGGCTGCACTGGCTGCACCTGACCCAGTGACTGACTGATTGATTGCAGGGTTGAGGGCAGATTCGGGGCCTTCATTCAGAAGGACAGCGGGCTAACATGACCTCCTTGTCTCCTTGTCATCTTACCACGAACTTCCCACGAACGCAATGGGTAAATCTCGCAGCAAGGCACCTTTTTTACGTGGAGCAAGGCCCCGACCAAAATCCGACACACTTGTGCCATGTATATACACGACCAGCAGCTGGACATGTCGAGTGTTGCCGCGTCGCTTCGCCTAGCTATTCTTCCAAAAGGAGTTAGATCGACTACAAAGTTACCACACATTGTCTAGAGGAACAACTGTCAGCAACCCCGGCCCCCGGCCCTCTGTCACGGTCATGTGCAGGATACAACCGATGCGTGCAACACACCCAAAATTTGCATGCCTGCAGAAGAAGTCAAGCAGCTGGCCCTCTACACAGGCAGTGGAACACAGTGACACAGTCACACAGTGTACATGCGCAGGGACCTGTTTGAGTTCTACATTCCAACTCGGGTAGGATCAAGTAACATAGTAACAACATAATCAAACACTGCCAGATTTAAGGAACTCAAACTGGGCACGAAGTTGCTGCGCTTCCCGAGTCAAGTCGGATAGCTTCTGCTCGTAAGCCACGATGCGTGCTTCCATGCGCGCTAGCTGCAGCGACGAGTCTGAGGAGAAAGAAACGGGGTTGTCAACCCCAAGCCATGAAGCTCCTGATGAGGTTGCTGATGAAGCTACCTCCGGACCCCCCGGAGCCGACTCCGCAGCCTCCGCATACCATTCGTAGTCATGTCTGTTGCCTGCTGCCCACCTATTCACATCATGATCAACAGCCTGGTTATCATCACTGTCCCGATGTGCACCTGACTGCAAAGCCGTTGCCAAGGCTACCTGCTCAGACCAATGATGTCGAAGCATGTTCATCATCATACCCTTTGTCGTTCTGCGGTTTCCGACATCCAGGCCATGCTGTTGGCAACGACCTACCAAGGCAGCTTTGTCAAGGTTGGAGAAAGACCTTGGCGGCTGTTCTAAGCTTAAGCAGGACATTGTGCAACTGCACTGCACCACACCGTCTGGACCCTCCTATTCACTAGTGAGTGATGAGAAGTTAACGCTTTCGAAACTTCCATCCATCAATCCCAGACTGTGTGACTGTGTTGTCTGATGCAACAAGTGAAACCGGAAATCACTTTAGCAGCCGACAATCCAGGGACGGTCTCGGGCCTCGGGCTACAGTCTATAACTAAGCTTGTTTCAATTAATACCAAGTACATACCGTACACATATGTAGAATACAGTGCAAGCTACGCACACCAATCAAGGCAAGCGTGCGAGATAGTGGCCTACGGCTACGCCGGCTACGCACAACCACCAATTCTGTTCAGGCACAAAGTCGGATTGCAAACATGCGGGATCGTGCCCTGGAGGTCCTTGAACAGATGCCGCAGTTCTTTCACTTGCATTTGCTCAAGCTGAGAAGCGCTGTATCGATCCTGTTCCATGGCCTGTATGCTCCGTAGCAAGACATCTTTCTGCTTGGGAATGCTGCCCGTACGCAAGTTGTGCTCGAAGGGTGGCTGACTGGAGTTCCAGCAGCTCTCACACGCACCAGCTGGAAGCGACATCTTGCGCACCAGAAAGCTAGCGACCTAGAGGTTGTTTATACCGATTTATACCCGCGACGGTATAACAAGCTTTGGGCTGTTGTTGGCTGCCGGTAGTGACTAGTAACTAGTAATGACATGATAATTTAATGTAGTTGGACGGTCGTGTACACAAAAGAACCCAGGCCTCGCTGGGCCTCGCTCGCACAACTCAGGGTGCGAAGTCTTGAGCAATCAAACGAGGAAATCCCAAACCGGTCAAACCCGACCCAACCCTGAACCCTGAAAGCTCCCACGCATCAGCCGAACATTCGACTCGGCCTGTCCATTCAATCTCGAGCTCACAAGGCTAGCTACAACTCCAGTCCAGCACAGAACCCTTCAAGCACGGGCACGGAGGCTTATCCACAAGGCTGAGCCCTGCCTCTTCTCGAATACTTCACCGAATCATTCAACCGGTAGGAGGGCTAATGACCCAAAATTACGGCTACTGAAATTCCCGAAACTCCTTGCTGCTGGACTGAGCAAAGGTACGTGCAAGGATGCTCTAACCAATTAACCAATCAGGGCAATCAGGGTGCAATTCTGAAATTATTACCCGGGTCGGACCCTAAACCCATAAACCACCAACTGCGGCCTACACACCGAAAATCTACCCCCGAGCCGATCAAACTCGTCGAAGGGCCTCGCTGTTGCGCTCCTCGTCTGGCCCGGCGTCCCCGGCCACCTGCCCAGAGCACTCAAGGTTCGGCTGCGCAGGGATATCGGGGATCATGTGAGTTTATCAGGGCTTTCTAGTGCGGGCAGGGTCAGGGTACATGGGCTCAGGTGGGGTTTAGGGCTTAGGGCCTAGGGAATCATCGGGAGATTTCATACTTTCTGCTCCTGTGTCGTGACTGTTGTGGCTGCTGCTGCTGTTGTTGCGGCCCAAAGCACCCAAGGTTTCAAGTCATTGAACCAGGCTTTTGAGCTTGCTGGCAGTGTAGATGGGCTTAGGCAAGGCTTACAGGGAATCATCGGGGGATCACAGTGATCACACTTCCTGTTCCTGCTGCGGTTGATGCTGCTGCTGTTGTAATTGTTTTTAATAGTGCAGCAGGAGGAGACAGAAAGACTCCCTCTTTTTGCGCCAGTGCATCGCCTGCATCATAGGCCTTGCCTCACTGTCATCACTTGTCCTTTTTCTTCGACTTGTCCTTCTTGTCTTTGCTCTTCTTCGACTTGCGTTTCTTGTCTTTCTTCTCCTGCTTGTCTTTCTTCTCTTTCTTCTTCGTCTCCGGGCTCGAGTCATCCTCATCATCGTTGCCGCCGGTGCTGGGCTCTGCCGACTCTCCCTGCGGAAGGCGGAAGCTGAAGTCAACATCAAAAGGTTGAAGACTTTAAGACACGGGTCACTATGGTGTTCGGGTCGGTGTAGACTAGCAGAACGGTGATTCGGGACTTCGGGTTTTGAAGTTTGGGCTGTTAGTTAGGCCTGAATCTTCTCGGTGACCTCAATGGGCACAGCTGCGGAGCGAACACGACGGCGCCGATTGGTGCGACTGTCGATCTCATACAGGTCCTTGTCTGTGAACTGCTGGATTTGCGAGCAGAGCTCGTTCTGGACGGCGCCGAACATCTTCCTCTCGTCGTCGCTGTCATGCGAGGCAAGTTCTCCCTGGGGAAGCTGAATTCACCACTTGAACAACATTTTTCGGGTGTCGGCCCTAGTTTCGGCTTCAGGTTCTTTAGAACTCCAACGGCCTCGAAGCAGGAAGCGCGAAGGTGCCTGTACGAAAGCTTCCGCATTATGACAAGGATGGTGCGTTTTTCCCCCGGAGTCAACTTCATGACAGGCGGATGACGGCGCGGCGCAGGGCGCAGGATGCGGGATGGCGAATGGCAAGCCTATGAGCCTATGCCTATGCGAGGACAAAGGTGACCGAGGCCTTTATCAGATTGCCTCAATGCTTGCCTAATGCAGACCTTCAGATTGTTCGGATGCCGTGATGCTGCTGGGCTGTGCTGCCTGAACCACAACGCCGGCCGAAGATCATTGGCAAGTGGGTCCCCGGGTCCCCCACAGTGGTCAGTGGTCCCCAATCGGTCCCCTGGTTTTGAGGGGTTGGTGCAATCATTGGAGGCTTCAGGGTTTTAGGTTTGGGCTGTGGGATGCAGAAGTTAGAGCTATGCATGAAAGGAGCTACCCAACCGCCAGGCGAACAGCCTAAACCGTAGCGTAGCTTATCCAGGCGAAAGCCCTTAAACAACACATCCCAAACCCCAAACTCAACCCTTGACCCCAACTATTCCCGCAAACTACTTAACACCTTACCCAGGGTTACAGGGAGGGGCGCGGGAGGTATGTTGTTGTTTATGACTATCAGTACATTTTGAAATTTCAAGCCCTGTTGGAGTGTTGGAGCCTGCATCCGGACGATCAGTGGCCATCGGCGTGCCGGCGCCGCTCCGGAGGCTGCGGCTGCACCTCAAAAGTGCATCTCAATTGCATAACCACAGGCCACAGTAAGCCTCAAGCCTGAAGCAGAGCACTCTCAGGGCCCATGGAGATAGACTCACGTGTCAGCACACAGAAATTGATCCCGCGGCCAACCACAGCGGAGAAAGTCGGATCAGAGTCAGAGTCCCTTTCGGGCTCTAGGTTGTCATTACACGAAAGTTCGGGGCTTCCATGTTTATGTTTATCAGGGGAAGATACGGGAAGCATGAGCTAGAAAACACTTGAGGATTTGGACTTGACAAGCTATTTTCCATAGCTTACAGTCTACAGCACGACCAATTCAGTGATTCGCACGGCCGGCCGGCCACCTGATACCCAAAGAACACCAACACCAACAACCGTCGAACAGCTCTAAACCCAGAAAACCGGCCAGCGGCCAGCGAGGCCAGGGCCCGAGGCCCCAAGATGATAAGGTCCAGCCTGGGCGGCAAGCGTAAGGATATCAGTGCAGGGTTCCTGCATGTAAGGATGGACCCAAGGGCCCAAGGGCACCGAGACAATCAAAATCCCAAGTCCCGAACCCCCGCATCCCCGCAAACAATCCCTCTGCAGGTAAGGAGGAGGCTTTTGTAGAACGTTTGGGTGGTTGAATGTTATGGATTTAGAAGGCCGGGCCATTAGACCCCGGCTCCAACTCCGGGTTCCAAGCGTTGCGAAGAGAGCCGGCGATGGCGATGACAGCGATGAGGTACCTGAGGGCAAGGGGGGCGGGGGCCGAGGCCGGGGATACCGGGAACATAGGGCAACGTAATAACCCCAATTGGTGGAGGAGGACCTACAAACCTCCAAACCCTCGTCAGAAACCCTTGCAAAACGCCCTGCGATCTACCTGCACTCCTAGTGAAACTCCAAGGCTGCACATCACTCTGAGGCCAAAGCGCGAAGCGACGAGTCAAGCCATCCAACCTGGGCGAGTCGAGAAGAGTCGGGAGTCGGGACCGTGGGGATAATATGTTGTTATGATGTCGGTATGTAGGAGGAACCCTTGAAGGAACCTGCAAGACCTGCCAGAATCACTGCCGAAATGCTGGCCAGGAAGCCTCTTCCACGTCACAGCTCCATGAAGCCCAGCAGCAGAAGGTGGCAGCCACGACCTGAACATGTGAAATCACACAAGCATACCGCAGCATACCGACACCGTCGAAACGAGTCGAAACCACAACCCCAAACTGCATGCCACGGCGAAGAAGTGCCCTGTGCTCAAGTCAAAGTGAGCCCGTGAGTCCCACCCCGGCCGACTCCCAACTCAGCTCGTGCCCAAGCCTCTTCGCGACTTCCGCTGCGCGAACGGCACGATGTGGATCCCACATGCCACAGGAGTCACAGGAAACATGTGTGGGCGCGGGGACGGCAGAGGTTGGCTGAGGTTGGTATGTTTGTGGCTTGTGGCGGTCTGGCGGTGTGCCGAGGTTGGTATGTTTGTGGCGGCTTGTGGCGGTGTGAATGGGCCTGTCCTAAAGCTGTTGATTGCAACAGGCAACTCTGGGTGACAACAGTGGCCGATGAGCCATCTGAGAACCTGAGTAACCTGAGTATCATAATATTTTCACACAAACCTAGGCTTCAGTGCGGCTTCAGGTTTCACAAAATATCACGGCAGCATGACCAGGCATTGTGCTTTGTGGGAGTCTCTGGAGAACAATGTCAGCCGCTGAGCCATCTGAGAATCTGAGCATGTCTGAATAGTCTCGCATGACTCGCATCAAGGCCTTGCCTAGTTTGCACAACAAAATCACAGTGACATGACCAGGCACCCGGGAAATCGATGGACACCAACCGATCAGGGTCCTGTGGTAGTTGTCCCATCCCGGCCTACCCCCACAATCCCAGCTAGAATATGGCTTATAGAGGGGATATGGATGAATCGTTTTGTTTTATGTTTGCGTTTTTTTTCTGAAAAAACTGAAACCAAGACGACGACCACTTCTGGATTTCCAGAACAACCGTAAAACACTTATTGGGCACTCTTTTTTCGTAAAAGGCAAAACAAGCCCCGCAAGAAAGTTAACAGAAGAAGATGTTTGCAGAGGGTGTAAACAGAATGTTGACGAGGGTCGCTGAATCGGGTGTTGAATGCTGTTCCGCTATGTAGGGATCTCAACTGTTAGCAGACGGTTTCGCATACGATCGGACTACGTCTGGGTGAGTCGGGATGCGCCACTGTGAGGGAAAATAGTAAAGACGAAGGAGACGAAGCCGCGACAGTCAACAAGCTGAGACTACTTCCAATGCAAACGATGCGGTTCGATCCTGTAGACAGGGGAAGCAGCAGCTGCTGCAAGTGATACTGAATGATTGCGACAGTGATCACAGGGTGCATCAAGATCACGATGAGCACGGTGACGAGGACGCATGAGTTGCTTTATGTTTTGGGGCAGACTGGTGTTACCGCAAATCCTGGCACTGGCGCTCTTCGTCAAAAATAATGGTCATCGGCATCAGCAGCACCAGCACAATTAACGTGCTCATCATCATCCATGCCGTCATTATAACTCATTGAACATCCTCAGTCCATGTTACCCAGTTGTATCCTTTTAGTACCTGCTCTAGTACCCCGGCCCTTATTGGGAACCGCACGGTTTTGCCCGCGTGACTGGCTCGCCGTAACAGCGGTCGCTACGACTGCCAGCCGCGCAGACTGACGACATGCGTTGGTGCTCCTGAAGTCGGTTTGGTCTCTTTTGGGTTTAGGGGTTCCTCGAAACCCTTTTGTGCATCTAAACGTTACAGAAAAACATTAACACAACTATTGGGCCATTGGGAGTCTGAACCCATATCCCCAACGCCCTGAGACCCGGGGCGAGGCAGACCCTCTCGAGCCCTGAACTCTCACCCTTTAAATTTGTGAATAAGGAAGCCCCCAAAGCCTCACATGAAAAAACCCTGCAAGCTTTGAACCTGACCCACCGTGAACACTCGGACCCTCTGATCCAAAGGATGCAGCTTCCAGTCAGGGTGCGGGGTGGGGGATGTCGGGTTAGGGGTCCGGGTAGAAGCCTCAGCCTTCAGAGTTTAGGACTCAGGGATTGCAGGCCCAACAGCCATCCCCCCCTAGACTCCCAGACCCAAAAAACCTCAAACTTCGTGCCCCCTGCGTCCTCGTGTTTTCCAGTACAGCCCGCTGCTGCACGCTCTGCAAATTCTGGCGCCCCGATGGCTTGGCAACCTTTTGAACCGTCGAGTGGGGTCTCTGAGTCTGTTGCCTAATCCTCCAAGTGTCACAATTGTTTGATCCCTCAAGCATCTCTATGTGGTAAGTTCAGCGGACATTATTGTGGCCTTACCAGACAAAACAAGGTTTTGGTGTATCTAGACAATATTTTTAAAGTCAATATAGACAATAAAGGGATATTATGCAGACCCCCAAATTAGTTTACACTGAAAGTCGATGTACCGACATCGTAATTATGTACTTTCCAAAAGGGTCCACTGTACCTACATAGCTTAATGTAGGGTTTCTGTGAATGGAATTAGCATGTTGAGTCGGGGATGTAGCACCTCGGACCCTTTGTACTCCCAAAGGGTCCTATGTACCGATATAGTCGTAGAATGTAGGGTTTCCATAGTAGGAATTACTAAAATGACTTAGGCAAGTATCCCCCATAACAATACATAGAACCCTTTGTACTTGGGCTTGAAGGCGTCTGCATATGGCGACTCTGCGGTCGAAGTATGCACTTCATTCCCCAAGGCTCCATGTACCCTTACAGTAGGTACTTAAACCTTCAAGGGGTCCCTATATAGGTGCTTTAAGGCCTAAGTATACACTATAAGGGTGCATGGAGCCTTAGGGATTTAGATTCTTACCAAGCAGGGTTTAGGGGCGACAGGGGTTGTACTCAGCGTCTCTAAGGAGTTATGCTTTGGAGTTCAATGCCCATTGACGAGGGATTCCCCACTACTGATGGCGACCGTGCGTCAAGGAAGCCTCCCGAAAAAAAAGAGGTTACGAAAATTGGAAACCGGTTCCCGCAGCCCGGTAGAGTTCGAACCCTACCTTCAATAGAGGTCTGAAATAAGCAGGAACAGCGACCGCTGAGTGGGCTTCTAGCCTTTGTAGAAAAGCGGCAAAACGTAAGAGCTTGATGCTCCTGGATAAGAATGCATGTGCGGACATCTTCGAAGGCAGACTGTCCCAGAACATGCTAAGTCCCAAACTCTAAACCCTAAACCCTTAAGCGTCCGAGCTGCAAGCTTGGGATTCGGAAATATAGCAAACGAGACCCAAAAGACATCTGAGAGCCCGACGCCACTGTAGAGCGGCTGCACAGAAGAGTGCACGAATGCAATGGACATTGTGCCGGCCTTTACTTGACCCGACTTTGCTGTATGGCCACTACACTCACGCTACTCTATACAGGGGGCAGAAATCGCTCTGGAAGATGCACCTTGGCTCGTCCGGAGCGAGGAGTTAGAAACAGTTTTGATAGTTTGAGCCAAACAATCTCGCGAGGGCTTTTGGGTTCAGGGTAGCTTGCATGAACATAAACCTGAAATAATGGTTGTTAGTATTCTCACTGCAACAATAATAATAAATAATAATAATACCAATACTAAGAGAAGAACAATATTATTAGCTTGCGGTGCCTGACCTAGGACCCCTTTAGAACCCCGACGCTGGGACAAACGATCCGGAGTAGAGACGGGTCAGGGGCAGTATTTTGTTGCCGTAACCTCTGTCGTCCACTCTACAAACCCGGAACGCTCAACCGTTAACAGCATCCGGAATCCCGAAGCCTACATTTTGAAGCCATAATCTGACCCTGACGAGCCCTGAAGCCTGTGTGTTCCGGAGGCAGCTCCGAGGTGAGCAGTGGTCGTCGAATCTGGGTGGGTCTAGACCCTACCTATAGTCTCCATTGTAGTTCCTTTTCTTGGTTTAACCAACTTATATATTAAGGATCCTAAAAGGTAACTCCAAAAAGGAACTACAATTGAGACTATAGGTAAACCCTAAACCCCTAGCACCTCAAACCACGTAACTCTCGACCTCAGCACCCGGACCCAGCCCTAAACCCTACCTTAACCCTGAAGAACCTACCCTTTTTAAGGACTTAGAAAACGAAATCAGAATAGGGAACCCTAGAAAGGTAGGTTCTTCAGGGTTCAAGTAAACCCTAAACCTCAATCCCAAATCGCCAAACCCAGCGGCCTAGAAGTTCAGGGTTTTTGAAACCTGTTGAGGCCCTGAACTAATGTGGTTCAGAAGCTGCTTGAAACAGGGGACGGTCGGACTAATCCTTAGCTGCTGAGGTCATAAGCCCCAAAAAGTGTACACTTGAGTTTTACAGTGGGCAATACTATCCCAAAAAATTGTAAAGTGTATCCACTCAGCTACTAAGAATCAGTAATACCATTCCTTAGGTTCCTGATTGCAAACAATGCTATGCTATACCGCCTGGTCCTGGAAAGCTGCACCCTCACACACCCCTCAACAACAAAGGTCCAGATATCATGATGCTCAGGATCCTCCATGAAAGGGCTATATGGCAGACACCTATGTCTCAAATTGAACTTCGAAAACTTACTGCAAAATTTCACCTACTCTTCGAACCTCCTGATCTGTTATTGCAGAAACCGGATGAACAATCCACCTACATACAGCCTTGAGCCTATAAACGACATGTCCCTGTCAAAATGTTACTTCAAGCTCCCGTTGACCCATCCACCGCACGAGAAAGAAAGAGAGAGGGAGAGAGAGGGAGAGAGAGAGAGGGAGAGAGAGAGATTGTGAGAGGGAGATCGAATTCTTGCTCATACACCCTGAAACAAAAAAACGTCTCTACCTGAAATCCGAAAATTCAAACCCCGAAATCCTCAACCCTAAACCCGAAGCCCTAAACCCAAACCCGAAAACCTCAACCCCAAAGAAATAATCTGGCCTGTTTCGTAAGGAAGATATTGAGAGGCTTCAAGTCCCGGTGGAGCACCTGTAATGCAAGGCCGAGGCCTTAAAAATTAGAATAGGGTTTTGGGGTATATTATACGATAAATGCATGAAGGAACCCCCCAAATAGTATTGGTAATTTCTTAGGCCCCTATAGGTTTTAGGGATTGAGGGTTTGGGCTTTAGCGATTGAGGCTTTATGGCTAAGGGATTGAGGGTTTAGGGATTGAGATCATTTGACGGCTTCAGATTGAGCTTCGGGATCTAAGCTTTGGAGATTGTGTTTGGGCCTTGCAGACACAGTCAACCTTGCCTATCCCTGAACCCTTACCGTGAACCAAGTCAAAAGCTTGATTGTGAACTCAGCCTCTACCTTAGTAGCTGAGTTCATAAGCCCCCCAAAAGTGTACACTTTTAGTTCTAGCCTGGGTAATCTTCTCCCAAAAAGTATAAAGTGTATGCACTCAGCTACTGAGCTACCTTTGCAGGGGGCTCAGATGGCGACCCGTAGACTGGCTTCCCTGTGCCCAAAGCATTCGACACCTTGAGCCTCAACGTCGAAGATCAATCCGAAGATACATCGGAGCCGTAATGTAGGGTTTAGGGTTTAGGGTTTAGGGGTTTAGGGGTTTAGGGGTTTAGGGTTTAGGGTTTAGGGGCTTCCTTAGAGTTCCTCCTTGTAACTGTACCCCAGAGCCTCTTCGAATTTAAGGCCCCGAAGAGGTTATGTCTCAACAAGGGTTGAACTTCACTACTGCGTGATACACTTCGATGCCGGCGTGAGGGTGAGTTCACACTTAAACTAGCACTAAACCCCACCTGGACCCCACAAGTATGTAGAACAACAGGTTGTTTTTGCCAGTGTTTACAAAAGCCGGAGGGTTTAGGTAGACCCTCTAAGCCGAACCCACCGCCCACCGCAACCTTTAATTGAAGTGTGCGAGGCAGAGCTCCGTAGTCTCTAGGCGTAGTTAGCTAACCTCACTACAGTTGATGATGTAAATCCTGCATGACCTTAAGGACCCTAAACTATGGGAATGATGGTATTTTCCTTATTATGGGTAATGCAGGATTTGTATCATCAACCGTAGCAGCCAAAATCCCCGCTGTACAACGAGCTCCGAAACTTAGGTGGGTCAGGGTTTCGAATGTGGGGTTTCAGGAGTTGGGACTTGGGAGGTCTGACAATACTAGGATACCCAGTAACTTAAGAATAAAAAGGCCTCTCTTTTTGGTATTGGGTAACTTTATAAGGAACCTAGGACTACAAAAAGGGAATAAGGGTACTACTGGGCATCCTAGAATAGGTTCGGGAAGCCAGTGAAACCATGGGATAACTGCATAACTGCTCGGAAAGGGAGACCCCACAAACATTAGTGCCTGAAATCACAAATCAATGAACAGTCAAAAGCTGGCCGAAATTCCAACATCCCCCTACTTGAGATTACTGTGCGACTAATCCCGTGGCCTTCGATAGTGCTTGGAGGCTGGTAGAAACACCACTGGTGATAGTGATGGTAGTAAACGATCACAAGAAACCGAAGAATGACTATGCTGACACATGATGCTGTTTAACGGTACATGAATACTTGTAGGTAGTATGCAGATGCCGAAATCACGCATAAAGCCGCTGAAATGGCAACTGTGAATCTGCTGCTGCTAACGACGATGATGCTGATAATAATTATGTATGATGATGCTGCTGCTGGTGATGACGGTGGTGAGAGCTATGATGAAGCAGAAGAAGATCATGATGCCGATGCAAATCTTGGTGATGATCTTCACCATCATCATCATCATTTTCATGACGGCGACGACGATGATTGACGGCGGTCGATGGTTGGCAATGATGATGGTAGTGGTGGTCATGAAGATGGCGATGGTGAAGTAACGATGGCAACGATGATGATGATGATGATGATGATGCCGTAAATGACACAAACAAAGCAGAAGATTATCACATCATGATGATCATGATCATCATCATGATCATGATCACGATGACAACCATGGTGATGGAGTTCTGATAGTGTCGATAACATTGGTGTTGGGACATATGCACATCATGATCGCCAGGCCGTAAATCCGGTACCTCTGAGCTGCACTTCTAGAAGTCGGCCCTTACTCCTCTCCGGCCTTCCAGAAAGGCTTACAGAGAACTCCAGAAAGTTGGAATATGGTTTCATGGTAGGATACCCTATAATTTACCATAGAAGGGTTAGGATAATCATATTCCAACTTTCTGGCTTTTACCTTAGGGCTTAGGGTCTCCAGCCTTCCGAGAGTGGATGTAGATCAACGCCAAAGCAAGCTGAACAAAGATGAACATGATCTCGCGCTCCTTCTACCGGCTCTGCCGTTTCTGGGTGGGTTTAGGCCTTAGGGCCGTTGGGTTCGGGGCGTAGGGCGCCACGTAAGACTCTTGCGTTTAGTAATTATAATGGACCCCATGACCGTCTTCTAATCATTACGGGCCCCATATTCAACCCTGGCAGTAATCATTATAAAAACCTGTTTGTGGCAGTCTGGGCCTTAGCAATGGTTCTGTTGCATTTGCCCAAGACACACGCAAACTCCAAGCAGAGTCCAAGCTGGTTGCTGAACGGCAGGGAAACAATGCACCTCGAGACATCCACAAACCCTAATCACCCTTAACCCTAAACCCCTAAACCCCAGGCCCTAAGCCCCTCAACCCAATTTTAGCAAATCCCACTTCGGAGTCTCGGCCTGGGAAAGCCAGTGCAGGATTACGGCTTTCGGGGGATACTTAAAGGATCATGGGACTTAGTAACTGGGGTTATAATTAAGGTAACTGTACTTATTGTTACTCATAAGCCCAAATAAGGGACTTATAACCCTAGGTACTAAGTCCCATGATCCTCCAAGTAGTATACCTTCCCCACACCTTGGCAATCATCCAGGCTTCTGCACTGCCCCTGAAAACCACGACCCTGAAACTCTGAAACCCTTATATAATCCCAATCCATGAACACCTTCAACGCGAAAAAACCCTGAAACCCTAAACCTTCAGGCTAAACGCGTCCAATCCGAAACCTCGGCAACGCTGCAATCTGAAACAGGGACCAAAAGACGATACAGCTTGGGCTACTAGGTTGGCGCTTTAAAGCCTCTGAAAAGCATTCGGAAGTTGGACCCTCTTAAGCTCAGTAAGGGAATATGGGAATTTCCGAAAATTAGGGGCACCTTAGTTTGGGGTCCTTAGAATACGGATCCTACTACTTAGGGTACTATATTAAGGTCCCCTTAAGAGGCATGCCTCGATGCGCTTCGATGGCAGACTTGCGAGGAGCTCCAGTCCCCAAGGGCCCAAATATGATTATCATATGGTATGTAAATATTTGTATATATGTATATATATATATACTTAGAACCCCAAAATACCCTATAAATATATGCCAAAATGATACTTGGACCCGTTGAGAGTTAGGGATTTGAAGTTCAGGATTAGCTGCTGCTCATGGCTCACAGGGCTTTGGGTCAACTGAGCCTTTATGGTGAACCCCAGAAAGTTGGAACATAAATTTAGGATGAATATTGCTAGGATTCGCTCTGCTTTGCCTTAAGGGCATGAGGATAATGATGTTCCAACTTGCTGGCTTCTACTGTAGTGTAGATCCCCTGCTTCCTTCGCCCCGTTTTCTTGCCGTTGGACTGGACATTATCCGCAAGCTAGGGCTTCCAGGCAAAGGTACTGCAGCAAGCCAAGACCTAGGCACTAAACACCTAAATCCCACAGCAGATAGGGTCGCTGCAGCCCTTGTAGTATCTTGAAAGGAAGACCATCGTGCTAAACCCCAAACACTATAGCGCCGTGATAAAGACCCTTCTCGAAAGTAGGGGACCTTAATATAGTATCCTAAATAGTAGGATCCTTATTATATGGACCCCAAACTAAGGTACCACTAATTTTCGGAAACTCTAAACCCCTTATAGAGCCCTTTAAAGGAGCCCTTATAGTACCAGCAAAGTAACCCTTTGAAGGAACCCTATAGTGGAAGCCAGAAAGTTGGAACATCATTCTCCTCATGCCCTTAAGGTAAAGTATAAGGGATCCTAGCGCTAATCCTCCTAAGGCCATGTTCCAACTTTCTGGCTTCTACTATAAGGTATCCGACCTCATGGCTCAAGCTGAAACTGACGACCATCCCGATCCTCGAAATTCGTCGAGGCCTCCTTCCGATCCTGGAAATGGGAGTTTCCGAAAATTTGGGGGGGTACCTTAGGGTTCCTTTAAAAGGGTTATAGGGGTACTATAAGAGTTCCTTTAAAGGGCTCTATAAGGGTTTATAGAGTTTCCGAAAATTTGGGGTACCTTAGTTTGGGGTCCCTATACTAAGGATCCTACTATTTAGGGTACTATATTAGGGTCCCCTGTTTTCGGGAACTCCCAACTGTTGAAGCTGGCTTTATAGGGCAGCTTAGAGTCTTAGAGCATCTTTGGTTTACATATCATAGTGCAGTAGCCTTCTATAGATAACTAGACTTGGCCTTGGATACTTGGGGGGGGGGGGGGGGGGTAGATTTTTGGCACAGAAGAAGCTCGACAGGTAGAACCCCATGCCATTACCCTCATGCGACTCGTGCACATAGACCTCCTCCTGCTGCCGCCACACTTCTATTGCTACCGATACACGCTCTTCCCCTCCACCGCCTCCTCCTCCTACTGCTGCCATTGCTCCTACACGCTACTACCGACTACGACCGCGACCGCGACAACGATGACTACCGCAAGTCTAGGAACAAGATGCCGCGAATGTTGCCATGGTGCTTGTGAGCCTCATGTGCCGATGTGCTGTGGTTGGTGCCAGCATTGTCGTTCCTACCTATAGTCTCCATTGTAGTTCCTTTTTTTGGTTTAACCAATTATATATTAGGGATCCTATAAAGTAACCACAAAAAAGGAACTACAATGGAGACTATAGGTACTGACAACGGCACCATGACTCAAACTTCTCGTCGGCGCTGTGCAACTGTTGCCTCACAAAGTCCGCTACCGACGCCGCTGCAAACGAATGCCCGAACGGGCAGAAAAGAAAATGAGACGCAGTAATAGTAGGGCCAGTGCTAACATATATATATATATATATGCATGCATAACTATGTACATATTAGGAATAACTACCTGTGATGATGATGATGATGATGAGGGTGAAGGCGGCAATATGGTGAACAAGAAAATCATGATGCTGCTTCATGCAACCGACAGAAATGAGCCATCTCGCAAGCAGGAGCTCTGCAGCCGAATCTTGCTTCGAAAGACGGAAGCGTGCGACTGCCAGCTGCTGGCTTGCTTGGTCCTCTGACTGCTGATATGTTCCGTCTTCTTACTGCTGTGCTTGCCAGTGAAGTGGTACAATGACTTTGACTATGACTTTTACTGCCTGCTCGATACATGTTTCTCAATGTCCTCATGCCAGGACGAAAACGTCAAGAAGCACTATCACTACGGCAGCGACGGGTACCAATGAAACTGAGTCCTCCAGGATCGGAAGACGGCGACGATGCCTACTGTTGGGGCTTGTCGACTCTTCTGGTGGTTTTGACAACTTTAGTCAGTACTTCGTTTCCTATTGCTCCGAAATTGCCCGGGCTGCGTCCAATAACCCCTAAACCCTAAACCCCTCAACCCTAAACCCCTAAACCCTAAACCCCTAAACCCTAAACCCCTAGACCCTTAACCCCTACAGCCCCAAAACCATAAAAGCCTAAACTCCTACGACCTACGAAGCAAGCCCGGGCCCCGGCCTTTTTCAATGCCAGAACGAAGGTTCGAATTTGGAACACTTATTATCCTGATCATCGTCATTCTTGTTCTGATGAATACTACGGATTGCAATGGCGTCTTCTTCTTCTGCGAGGCTTGGGGTCCCGGAGGATGCGCCTGGCCTCGTATGGCTTAAAATAAAAGCCAAGACAGTTGCATGTCATGTCGACGCCTATTGTACCCAGATTCCTGGAGACCAAGTCCTTGATCTTGATCGCAAGGTCGCCGCCGTCTGCATACTCCATGACGATGTACCTACATGCTACGTAGCGTGAGCGGGTTGTAACTATCTCGAGCTCCTTGACTACCGCGAGGAGCAGTAGTCATGCTTAGAACAGCCGAAGGGTAGAAGAAGCTACTGCAAAGTTAATCCCCATGCAGCAACGGCAGACACTGCTACCCTTCATTGTCAATGCGGTGCCACAGCCACCAACATGCACTCAACCGTATCAACCCATACAAAAACCCAAAACGATATTTCCCACCAGCCATTCATGCCGATCGTGGAGGGCTCAGGGCTTCAGGATTTGAAGTTTGTGCCAAGAGACTCTCTTCAAGACTTCCATCCTTCGGATCACCAAAGGAAAACCAACGTCGCATGGCTCAACTTGCATGGACCTCTAGATTGTCTGTGTCTTACTTGAAATAGGGATGGGTTTAATTACACCCCAGGAAGAACGGGCTTGGAGTTTTCAGCAGCGGCGCAACATTACCTAGGCTCATCAGATACGCTGGGTAGACCCCAGACTCTGGACTCTAGACAAGCCGCAGCTCTGAAAACCCAACCCAATCATGAAGCAGTGTTTCAAGGGCTCTCGGCTTCTGCGACCTACATGGCGGTATTTCGAGCTCTCAGGACCCCACCCCCCACCCCCCAACATTTAAACACGATCGCCAAAAACTAACATTGGGACATTCAATAAGTAGAGTAGGGCTCTAGGGTTGAAGTACTGACAAAAGGGGACCCTGGAATACAAGGAAATAGCTTCGCTGGTGGTCTTTACCCCAGAGTCTTTACAACTCCTGAGAAGCCGACATCCTCGAACCCTCTGAGAAGGAGTCGATGTACGCGATGATGTTCCTTGGTTAAGGGTTTAGGGTTTTGGGGGAAACTCTTCGATTGGGGTGGGCCGCAACTGCGTCCGTAAGGTGGGCCCTACTCCACCAAATCCCAATATACCGGACTGAGTGATTCGACTTGATTGCTGGAGAGCAATGAAAATGTGTATACAGGCCGCTGTTATGATGTCAAACCATAAGGAGCCGGATGATCAAGAAACTCAGACCTCAGCCCCAAAAAAACTTAACAACTTGGCGTTCGTGGTTTAGGGCACATGGTTGATTGGGGGGCGGGAAATGTCTAGACAAAATCCCTAAACCACTAACCACTGAAGCCCAGGTTCGGGTGCTCCAACATCCGCAATACTTCGGACTCGGCAAGGGCTCCCTGTTTGCACGCAGAAAAGCTTGGGCGTATTGTTTGTTTATTCTTGTTTGCATCGGGTTTCGGGTTGAGTTTAGGGTTTAGGGTTTAGGGTTTGGGGGATAGTAGGTTACGAATAGGGTTTTTGCAGCCCATTGTACTATAGTTAGAATCAAGCGAGGGAGCAAGGCAAAAGCTGCAAAGAGAGAAGGGTTGAGTGCTAAGTATCCTGAAAAGCGGAAGGTTTAAGGCTTACAGGGTCTAGGATTTAAGGGGCTTAGGGGTTTAGGGGGTATAGGGTTTAGTACCCTAAACCCTAAACCCTTTTAGGGTTCCAAGGAGGGTTCTAAGAGATATCTGCAAGGACCTGAGGTCTTCTAGGATCCTAACCCTCAGGCTCTGAGGAGTTATCGTTTAAGGCTTCTGGGCCCAGAAACCATACTGTATGGGTGGTTGTCAAAATTTATGGTCCCTTTTCGGGTCCCTATTATAGTACGGCAGCTAATATTTATGGTACCCAAAAAGGGACCTTTATTGTGACAACTACCCATTTAAGGCCGTTATTTGGGCTATTTTTAAGAGTGGCAGGCGCTGAAGGCAATGAACAACATATGATAGTCAGCACTGTTTTTTTGTTGGCTTTAGGGTTTAATGCAAACATAGTAGTCAGTACTGTTTTTTGGCTTTAGGGTTTAAGGTTTGGGTTTAGGATCTCTATTGGCTGCCTCTAGGGTTGAGTTGCACTGAGTTTAAAGTTTGGGTCCCAGTATCTAATACTCAGAATCATATACTCCTTTGAGGATGAAGCTGCACACCCATAAATTGAAACCAAATGCCTGATTCTCGGGTCCTTTGGACCCTTAATGTGCTAAGCTTGGACCCTTCACCTGAACTCAAGCTGGGCTCAGCACCTTGGTGTTGAGCGCAGCTTGAGTTCCGGTGAAGATCCGGGCTTGGCACCACGAGTAAGCGGGTTTGGGTTTAGGGTCTTTCCGACACTAATGGTCTACTTGACAAAGGGTTCCACGTCGTGGCCCTGCCTCCTGTTGCTTTGCGGTGAGATGCGACCTCAGAACCACAGGCCAGCAATTCCGGCTAAGTCGGCAGTGCTCACCCTGGCCAGGGCTCAGGTGATGTAGGGTCTTTAGTTAGCAATCGGAGCACAATCGTCATGGTGTTTAGCACCAGCACTGGCATCGTTTTCGCCGACATCATGACGTTATCATTATCGCGGTCAGCGGACGGCTCATGCACTGTTGTACTGACGAGACTACCCCCACCCTAAACCCTAAACCCTAAACCCTAAACTCTAAACCGTTCGTATCCTTGTGGGAAGCGAGCGTCCAGCAGCGGATCCCTCGGTAGCACTCTGCAAAGTGCAGTCACTTCTGCGCGGAGCTGTGGTCAATCACCAGACCTCCGTTTACTATTATTATTACTATTACTATTACTATTACTATTACTATTACTATTACTATTACTATTACTATTACTATTACTATTACTATTACTATTACTATTACTAGTACTATTACTATTACTATTACTATTACTATTACTATTACTATTACTATTACTATTACTATTACTATTACTATTACTATTACTATTACTATTCCTATTACTATTCCTATTACTATTACTATTAGTATTACTTTTACTTTTACTTTTACTTTTATTTTTACTTTTACTATTACTATTATTATTATTATTACTATTACTATTACTATTACTATTACTATTACTATTACTATTACTATTACTATTACTATTACTATTACTATTACTATTACTATTACTATTACTATTACTATTACTATTACTATTACTATTACTATTACCGTGGGGATTTGATCCTGGTAATGCTCTGTATCGCTCACCCCACAAAGAGCTGTATTGACTGTTGGCGTGGTTGCCTTCTACAAGCTGGATCACCGTCACTTCCACTTCCACACACGCACTCCTATGCAGGCAGATCCAACGTTCGCTCCTTTTGCACACTCACGGCCGGCGGTGGATCGTCTGTGCACGGGATAGCTCTGATTGCTCTGAGGATCACAAAGATAATAGCACTTTAGCTACGGGCAATGCTTTCTAGAGCTTGTGCTCATTCTTGAGCCAAACGTTGCATGGGCGGTCATACTGAAAGGATGGATAGGCATTGCGGTGTGCGTAGCACTACCACAAGCCTACTCCTAGAGACGAGCGACGCGTGGCGTGCCCCCTTCCCTTGCACTTTACACGGTCTTGCTCACAGCTCTTATAGTGACACCTTGGAACTTGACAAGGCATCGCAGTCCGTTCGCACCCCCCATGAGTTGCGTCTCCGACGCTGCTCACCCGGAAGATGGCACGATAGGAATGTCAGAAAATTTGTTCCGCCGCAACGTTAATGTATAGATCAGAGCTTTTGCATCCCAATTAGAAACGTTGTGACACTCATCTACGTCGGTAACGATCCCCTGAAATGGCAAACGAATCAGGCGTCACCGAAGAAAGAGGCATTCGCGATGGAATTCCACGTGCGAAGCACAGAGGTCACAATCTTGAAGATGAGGTAGATCATGTGTTGTCTCACCGCCATCTTCGCGTTGACGTAGTATCGCGGTCCCAGGGCCGGAGGTTCTCCTCTGGATACTGGTTCCTCTGCTTTCCTTTGTCCTTGCCTTTGTTTCGGCCTTTGCCGGCGATGTAGTCGTGGTAGGAATTGGCGTTCCAGCCACCATGTTGCTCATCTCCGGTTCTCTCACGCCCTTTTGACGGTCCCTTTGCCGAAGAAGCGCTTGCACGTTCCTCCGTGGTGACGGGCGTGTCCATGATGGAAGTACCACCCGGAGGGAGATACTCTTCAGCCGAGATGTGATGTAATGCTTCAGGACGTCGAGTATTCGGATTCTGCTGTCTTTCAACTCTAGACTTGACCAATCTGTCCATGAAGTGCGCTGGCATTTGCACGTTGTGGTCCACCAGCAATCCAACGGTCTGGACGGAATAATCTGCATGAGTCAAAAGGATGCCGACCGGGTCGATGTACAGAAAGTCCACTGGTCCAGTTGGCGTGTTTCGTAGTACCGAAAACTGTTGATGTCCTGTCACCATCGGGATAACTTCACATAAGACGTTGAGGCAACAAAAGTGCATTGCTTTCACGTCTTCATCCTTGTTGCTCTTCAAGTACGTGGTTGGATTGAAGTTATCTCTGCCGATTCCCATCATGTTGGCTCCCCGTGTCAATAGTGAAAGCAGCTGGTTCGTTCGGAAGCGCTTCAAAGTGTAAGTCCCGTTGGGATCATACGACTTGAGGTTCTCAGGCTCCTTAGCGAAGCGAATGATCTCCTCGTCAGTCACGTCCCTGCTCACACCTGTTTCTTTGTCCACTCCAGCCAAAGTTCCCCACTTTCCGAGCACATCATAGCGTTGGCCAAGTGCGAAATTCTCTCTCATCTGAAACAACGGCATAGTTGCCCACTTCGCGAATCCCGACCAAGCTTTGTAGATGGTTCTGCATACGACGAGCGCCATATACGAAAGAGCGGCCATGTTGGCGTCGATGCAATGGGCGTTCCGTTTGCCGTGGTGGTAGGGCGGCTGCATGGCAGTGCGGGCGATTTGCAGTTCAGGGTCGATGTTCAGAGACTGACCGGCGATGAGGACGGGACGTCGTTCCTGTGCCACTGAATCTGGTACTTGGTCGTCAAAGTCCTCACCCGGTTCCGTGTCCATCTCTTCATCAGGTTCCTGTTCTGGATCGTCATCACCAGCAACGGACGGTTCTGGAATCGCTTCGGGTTCCGCAACCGATTCCGCTTCCATGGCTTCCTGTTCCTCGACGGTTGCTTCAGGTACTGCTGCTGCCGCAGCTTCCATCGCCTGAGCAATGAAGTCACTTGGGATCTCCGTCGGAGTATCCCGTTGTGGAGTACCTTGGTAGTATCCGCAAGAAACGAATTGTGACCAGCAGGATGTGCATCGAGAAAAGCATGCTGGAACAATGTTGTAGCACGCCGGGCATACCCTCATTCTCCTGCCATCCTCATCTCTTCGTAGATCTTCGGGTCGCCAGTTCTTGATGACAAACTTGATGCCCTTGTCCATATAGTGATGTCGGACTGTGTTCTCCCTGTGGGCCTCCAACACAGTGATAAGGTCTCGCATTATCTGATCCTTGCTTGTGTCATGGGGTCCAGGAGGCATCTCGCAAAGCAATTCCATGATCTTGCTCGGCGTTCGATATCTCTCGAATTCAGGAAGCAATGGAGATCCATTGTAGTCCAACACCATCTCTTTCTCCAATCGTTCATCATAGATCTTTTCCACCAGAGCGAATGAATGTGTATCCTGAGGATTCGGGACGCAAAACCATACCTCCTTCACGAACTGGAACGGTATCGTTCGACCAAGGATGATGACACCGCTGTCAGTGATACGTCCACCTTCTCGGGCAAGGTCTGTCGAAGCGACATGGAGGACCACAAGGGGCATGTGCTTGGCTTGCGGCCCGTGTACCCGAGTTTTGGTCGTTGCGTTCCGGTCATCGAACGGCGCAAATACCCCCCAGTAACTGTGGAGTCTGCCACCTCGGTTGTCCTGAAATCGACGCCGCTGTTCGAAGTCCCCGTCAGGATCCTCCGAACCAGGTATGACGCCATGCAGAACGATGGAATCCAAGTTGCGGCATGCCGTAGCGTGGAACGCGCCCCCGAGACGTGTCAAGAGGGTCATAGATGGAGATATTGCGAACCGGTCCTTGTCCAACTGAAGCAAATTGTTCTGGGGATCAGAGTGCGTAGAGTGACCACTTGTGGCCCTGACAGCCCATGGTTTCACCCAGCCATTGCAAACGTTCAGGTACCTCTGATTGTGTCGGGTACGGTCGTTGTTCTGGATCTCTGTAATCTGATCGGGAACCGACACCAACATGTTCGAGTTCGCTGATCCCAGAGTCTCTGTGCCGGGGTTCTTCACTCTCACACCCAGGAATTGTAGCCGGATCTTGGCCTTGTGGCGTTTCGTGGCTGCAAGCATATTCCCCTGGAACAGTAGCTGCAGTCTCTCATTGTACACTCTCTTCCTTTGGAACTCGTCGGTCCTTGATACCGCTTCGGTAATGCGTCTACTTTCGTGGGTCCATAGTTGCTCATGCCTCACCAAGTCTTCTATCAGCACCCACCCTCCTTCATCACATCGAATAACGCTGCTGAATGCCACTTGGCACCGGTTGTCAAGCCATTCGGAACCTGGGCGCCTGGCAATTCTGTGGCGCAAGTCAGACTGAATGCAAGACAGCGCCCATTCTGCGTTCCTTCTTCGATGATGGTTGATGTTGCGAAGGACAACTTCATTCACGATGTCCCATCGATTGTTGATGAAGCTTGCACCCTTGGTTGGGATCAGGTCAAGAATTCCGCATCGGATAGGCCTTCCACCACCGATGGACTCGTAGCCTGGATTTGCCCATTGTTGAGTATTCTCATCGTACTCGAAGCTTGGACGATCTCCTCGTTGAGGCAGTCGTCGGTCACGATGGCCCGAAAGCTGCTCAATGAGATCCACCACCCGCTGACTGTTCTCGGGTCCCATTTCCCGCAGCGGTACGCCACAAGCGTCATGTAAGCCTCGACGGTTCTCCACTTCCGTGCATAGGTTGTGTTTGTTCTCGTAGCGGATCAAGACCACATCACTCCGAACGGCTTCGCCTCCGCGTCGCGGTCGGGCTTTGGCCTTGGGTCGTCGGTCCGAGGAAGCAACACTCACATGGTCTGTGGCGTCAACGTCCATTGGCTCAGCTTGTTGCGTAGGTGGTCGACGTGGATAACGAAGAAGGCTGTCCCTGATGACCTGAATGCTTCGAAGTATCAGATCTCGGGT
Organism: Symbiodinium sp. CCMP2592; assembly: GCA_905221615.1. Lineage (NCBI taxonomy): Eukaryota > Dinophyceae > Suessiales > Symbiodiniaceae > Symbiodinium > Symbiodinium sp. CCMP2592. The sequence continues at coordinate 457,552 of CAJNDT010005910.1, read as the reverse complement.
TGCAGCATTTTCGGTGAAATCGGACAGATGATGTGATTCACTGCCACAAGCAATGCAGAACGTGAAGTTATTGCTCCCGACCGACATTTCGCCCTGAGCAAGTATTCCCACATAGTCCTGAAGCTGTGTGACGAGTACCTCACGAGTCCTCTGCCTGGGATCGTGCTCTTCAGCACCTTGTTCTTCTTCAGGTTGCGCATCCACATCAACGTCCTGTGTTGGTATTGGTGGTGCAACTGAAACCCCTGGATCGCCCGTGACGTTGTCAGCGGCCTGTGTCTCGTCGTTCCTTGCAATTTCTACGGGGTAGACATCACCATCGACGATCACAGTGAAATCAATCACGAGGTCAGCGGACAAGTTGTTGACGATCTCAGCGACTTGTTCATTCTTCTTGGGTGGTGTCCTCTTGCGTGGGGAGTCAACCGTGATGAGCTCGATAGCCTCGGCCGACGCATAGCGGAAGAACGATCTTTCGATTCCTCTCACGCACGCATTTGCCCCTTCAAGACCACCCCAATTTGGAAAATGGTTTGGGTACCTCATTGCTATTGTAAGAAGCCCGAGTGCCAGCTCCAATGTGTCGCCCAAGAGTTCCTCCTTAGGCAAAGCTGACCCTCTGTAGCATTCTTGGCGCTCTTCCGGAGTCAAAAGCATTCTCATGAAACCAGCATAAGCGCAGTTCCCGGCATCGTAGTAGCAGATGTAGCAGGTCTTCCCTTCGGAATCGCATCCTCTGTCCCATGCCAACTGTTTGGCTTTTCCCCATGCCGTGTACTCGATGGCCTGACTGGCTGTAATCCGGAGACCACCGTAGTGAGAAACCGTTTTGCCAATGTCTTCGTAGGTCACTTCCGCACATGCTTTGAGGAACTCCTTGATGTCCTGACGAGGGTCCACAAATTGAAGCCTCAGGTCATAGAGGTGCTTTGCGCACGCCAAGGTGTATTTCTGGGACGCGACTAAGTCGTTGAAGGAGTTGATGAGATGCTGCACCTTCAAAGCTGAAGTGTGTGCACATCCAATGCAGTGTCCAGGGTACCCGTTTCCTGTTGGCTTGAATAAGGCTTGTGCGTAGCACTCAGCCAATTTCATAGCTTCACAGCCTGGGCAATAGAACGCTCTCCCTTTGACATAGCCAGTGTTTGCGGTCGCGTAGGTGTCGATCCTGAACCAATAGTGCCGGTTGTCATAGTAGGCTTCGGGAACAGTCATGGCGATGTCAAAGTCCTGCCAAGTGACCGTGGACGACTCAGCAACTGTATCGCCCTGGGCACCGGACCTGATTTGTTGTTGCTGTTCTCCCGTGAACCATGTCTGCGAAATCTTTGTGGACGTGGTGACTTCACTCTTGTCCTCCCAGATCTCGACGAGCGACGGGTGCGCAACTGTATCGACGCGGACACTTTCATCCCATGAGCGGATTCTCGATGCCTCGACAAAACATGCAGATACCATCTTCTCGCTGAACAGCTGCTTCTCATAGATAGCGTAGCCCAATTTGAACCTGACCCGAGAGTCCGGTGCCGGCAGCTTTTCGGCTGACAGCGAATGTACGCTCGACGACGAATGTTTCATCTGGCTGTACATTCTCGACCAAAACGAAGATCCATGAATCACCACGCATGCTCGGGCCCGCAACTCCAGTTCAATGTACATTCCCAGCGCGTGGAAACCGTTGAACATAGAAGCCTTCTTGAGAAGGTAGTTGCTAGCTGCTCCAACGAATCGTAGGTCGTGGTTGATGTTGACTTAATTGGAGGGCGCGTAGTACGCTTCCCTGCTGCGATGATGGGGTCAACGTATGTTTCCTTGAGCTGTTGTTGCAACCTGGCACGAATTTCCGCTCCGTCACCAACGTCACTCATCGGAAAGGACATGTTCTCGATGAGGATTGCTTGGAGAGACAGATGGTAGTGCAACGTGACCGATTTGCTCTTCGCCGTAATTTGCTCCTGTCGTCGAGTTGTAACAAGAGTCTCGCTCACAATGTGAGTGTGTGCGCTGAGGTTCTTGCAATGATGTCAAAGTCCTGGACGAGGATCGTGCATTGAGAGCGCATAGTCGTGGCGTCGGGTTTGCCACCCATACCCAAACTGTTGCGAAATCCATTCAGCGTGTTCATGGTGTTGACCTTCGCCTCTTCCGGAACAGTATCGCTCTCGACAAGGTCGCGATCTGCCTCGATCATTACTGCCGAGGTAAGCAATGGAGGAGAAGGAAGATGCACGCATGACACCAACGCCAGGGCGTGGTATAGTCGTGAGTACATCCGAAGCCACGCCTTTGTGTTCAGCTTCACGTAGACCTTCAGGTTGAGACCTTTGTCATCACTTTGGGAAACGGAACGAATCCTTGCCAAATAGGTCACCAGCCTTCTGACGTAATGCTGAATAGGCGTGGTCCCCACGTCGTGGTTGGCCACAAACTTTGGCGTCTCGTCAATGGTAGCCGGGTACTCGTCGCGATCACGGATCGTCGCCAGCAAAGCAGAGCGACAGCCCTTCTCAATGATGTTGACATAGTGATACCAGCTTTCCTGAGCGCCAGCAGGGATTGGAGCTTCCTCCCATGCCGGTTGCGTTGGTTCCTCTTCCGGTTGTGGAGGCTGTTGTTGTGGAGGAGGTGCTGCAGAAGATGACGATGCCGATGCCGTTGCCTCGTCCGTCCTTGCCCTCTTTGGTCCATGACTTGGAGTGGCACGAGGTTCTGTGTTGTAGTCCCGCGCTTGTCCCGGCGTCCTTCCATGTTCAGGGTGCACGATTCCTTCCGGTTCGAGATTGCTTGCCGTGGGCATCGCAACTCTCCCCGACTCGTATACCCAGTTAGGATGCCGTTGAAGGTTGGGCGGAAATAGGCCATCATCTTGCATCAGCGGACTCGGTGCTCTCATCTGTTGGAATTCAGCTTCCCATATGCCCAAGGTGTCACGTTTGGTAGCGCAGTCAGCCACGTAGCCAGATTCAACTCCGCATTGGTTCCAGGCGTAGCCACGGAACGACTCCGGCAACTGGAATCCGTTCTTGTCTTGAGCTGCACATACTGCTTCCACATGGTGCTTGAGAAAGGCATACGTGGTATAGTCGGAATCGGGGAGCACCTCAGTAGTCCATCGGTAATGCGGGAGCCCACTGTGTGGATCTACCCACGACACATAGGAATGAAGCACGTAGAGACATATGCTGAATGCCTGGAGCGAGTTCATCGCAAAGGCGAGCGGATGTCCCATGCCCTGGGGCATTGTGCGCATCATCAAAGCCAGCTGGTGGACATTGATCGGCGAAGCGCCGTCGCTGCTCGCTGCACATTCTTGGTTGTAGGTTCGAAGCCCATACCCAGTATGCTTTGCGAACATGTACATCAGCTTGCACACCCTTCGTAGCGTAGGCTCTCCCAACAAGTCGGATTGGTCGGGTGCCCTGCCTGACACTGGCAACTTGTGGTAGTAGTCCTGGTTCACCGTATACCACTGCTGAATTCTTGTATCTGTCACGGCCTGGTAAGGAGTCTCCACGGAGTTGATGAGGACGGCGAGATTGTGGTAAACATCCGCGTTGACAATGTTCCTGGTCGCGGTGTTCAAATCGAACCGAACTTGTCCTCTTTCTTGCTCCAGTTCAACCACAGCCAGCTTTGCATCATCACGGATCACTTCCTCATCCACCATAAACCTTGTGATGGCATGGAACTTCCCTCCGTAATCAGCAACGATGTGCTTGAGGCCTCCACCAAATTTGATGACCATGGCGAGGATCTCCCCATAGGGCTTGTCCATGTACTCCTCCGGGGCGGCAAATAAGCAAGCCTTGAGGATCTCTCGAACTCGAATGGACAGGTCCCCTCCTGACGACAGATTTGCGCAAGTGAATAGCAAGACCAGCGGTGGTGCTTTGAATGCTGCCCACGTGCGGATGAGATCATTGTCGACCACTTTGTATTTCGTAATCTTTGGCGGGAGCGGTACGCTCTGCGACGAATCCTCAGAGTACATCTGCAGAAACGTGTGGAACTTCATGAACGTCCGCATCATTCCACCAGGTGGGAAAACTTCTTAATGGGCCACTCCTTCGAAGGACAGTTCATAGCCATTGTAGCTTTCTTCCATGGCTCGGGACCCGGTCCTTCCTCCGTGGGAGAGAAGTACCTACCCCTATATGACTTCGCGGTTCCAGGTACTCTGTAAGAGACACCCTTCCCCGATCAGTCAGGTCAGACCTTAGTTGTTCCTTAGTCGGGGCTGTCTAGTAGCCCCTCCATCAGCGTTTACACACTGACGTTGCTGCCATGCAGTGTCCTCAGATTCGTGTGCGTCACGACTGAGACTAGCATGAGCTCGAACAAGGCTGCGAACATTCTTCGCAATTGACCGCCATGACGCCTCAATGCACTGCGACAAACTGTTCCCCGTTTCATGGTCCAAGCAACCAGATGATTTCACCAGCAAACGATCCGCCTCGGGCATGTTAGAGAACATGATCCTGCGTCCACCACCATCGCCATCAGCACCAACATGATCATCAACCTTAACCTTTGTCACCTTGCTACTTGAAACAAGAGCATGCAACTCTGGCCAAGACCAACATGAACATGAAGAAGGCATGTCAAGCGAAAAATAGACGTCGAAAAATTCCGCACACTTCTTCAGCAGGCGTTTGAGAGATTTCAAGACACTTCTGAAAACTTTGTATTTCCCACCGGAACGCTTCTCACCCCCCACGCAAGCCCCTTCGCTACCTCCAGGACTGGCACCTGATCGCAAAAGCGATGCCACGAACAGCACAGGTGTGCGCAGGTCATTCCGGCACGACTTCTTCATTGCACCGATAAGGCTATCCTCGTCGGCGCTGGAGCCAATCAGCTCTTTACACGTAATGCGAGCGTATCCCTTAGTGGACTTGGACACGGCGTAGCCATTGCCCATGCCACAAAGGTCAACAATTATGCGGTCTGGCTTTCGTCCTTCAGCCTTTGACGGCATTGCAACCAATTTCCCGTCGCCCGTTGCCTGAAATTTCAAGGTCTTAAGCAATCTCCTGGAAATTTGACTGGTTAACTCGCAATTATCAGATCGATCCTTAGCGTCCGCATCAGTCATGTGCACATGTTTGGCTGAGCACATGTCAGACGACTTAGGATGCAACGCGGCGTTTGCGGCAAAGTACTCCCATTCATCCCTGCAGTAGCCGAGCTCAACGGCGGTTCCGGGAGATACAGGATCTCGGAAGATATAACGTTGCCCGTGAGTACACCCTTGGATCTTGATGCTCTTCCACACGGCGTCTTCCTGAAGTCCCTTGTACTGCTTGGTTTCTTGAACTTGTACGCGAGGAGGCACCTCAATGATGACTTGGTTTCCCCACGATGCCGCTCTGCGCGCAATTCTTTGGACGACCTCCCCCCAGGGGTAGTCCGTCCGCAATCTGGCCCTTTCAGGGTTGTTGGCGATTTTCCGACTCAGTCACGAATTCTTGCCTAACACCCCCGCACCGACGAAGATCACGGAGTTAGGGTTGCTTTTCCTTGCTTCCACCACATCGAAGAGGTAGGCGCACATGGCGTCGTCAACTTCTCGCCCCATACTCAGAACATTCACTTGCAGCCCAGGGTCGTAGTGAGAATCGGGAGCATGCTGCGCAATGCAGTCCTTGCCAGGAGCATACTCATTCCACCAGTTCTCCTCATCGACCCCTACCAATGTCCACACCGTCACTGCCTTTGGAGCATCTTTGATAGTGATACGGTATTTCCAACGGCTGTAAGGATTTTTGTAAGTATGGACCAACCCTCCATCGTGGTCGAGGAATTGGATCACCAGGCCCTCCTTGGGTTTGTTTTCGGCGAAGTTGACCACGTGAGGTACAATTGCTCCATCATACCCTTGATATTCCCTTTTCTGTTCGGCCGCATCATGCCATACATCCTCGTACACTGACGACCATTGGTCATAGCCGAATTGGGAGGCTTGACTTTTGGACAGGCCGTTGAAACAAAGAGGTAATGTAAAGCCCTGGTACCCCCCATGGATGGCACGAGCCAGTGTGACAACCACCGCACGCCATTTGGCGGGCAGGGCGCGCACATAAGGTGATTTGGCGCAACCGCCGCTCGCCATTTGGCGGGCAGGGCGCGCACATAAGACTGGCCCAAAGGCGGGTCAGGAGGAGGCAGAAACGGCGGCGCAAGGACGTCCGCAATAGCGGCTGGGCGCAAATGCCCCCGTACCGGATGGTACTGAAACACAGCACGCTCCACATAGCGATCGAACTTGCCCGGTTGGTCAAGGATAGCAGCACGATCCTCCATCTGGTGCCACTGCCCTTCACGAAGAATCCAGGTCGACCGAAGGTAACGACCAGGCGGCAACGCAGAAGGCGGCCCCCGCAACATGCGCGGGAACTTGACAACCAGGATGGGGTCCACACTGTCATGTTCTTGCAAGCCTTCCTTACTCGACAAGCCAGCGCGATACAACACCTGAGGGAGGATCGGCGTCTGCGTGTAAGGAAAACAGGGCACTTCGCTCTTGAATGAGTAGTGCTGTTGACCCTTCTCATCCGTGCTCTGGGTATGAGTAGGGCGCATCAGATCCATAATCTCTTGGGAGCCGATGATGGCCGGCGGGAAAATGTTGATAAGTTGACACGCATGTGTCCAGGATACAGAATCCTTGAACGACTTGGTGTGTATGTCCGCCGACATCTTGGCAGTGACCTCATAAGCAAGAGAAACGTAGCCCTCCTGAAAGATAGAGTGCATCCAGCCAATGCAGATGCCGTGGGTACGCTCCAAGTGACGCATTGTCGGATTCTTGCCCGTGCGAATCACCCCGATCATGGTCTGGTTGTCGTCGTAGAAGACGAAGTTGGGGTCTTGGCCCCCAAGCTGCTGCCACAACGTGATAGCAGGCAATCCAAGACGTGACATGGCAAAGTCGGCCGCGACAATCTCGGCCTCAGGTGTGGAGTGACTCAAGCACCCCTGCCTTTTGCTAAGTCCCGCCAAGGGAAATCTTGTGTGAGAACCTTGAATGTGCAAGTGAGCACCGGAGGTAGATTTCAAACTTTCTCCACAACCTGCATAGTCCGCATCTGCAAACAGCCCGATGGACGAGTCCTCCCAGGAGTTCCCGACCCATCCAATCATCATGTGATGTTTGGACTGGTGCACATAGGCCATGAGATGATGAAGAAGAGCATCCTCCTTCTTGGTCCATTTCGTGATCTTGCGTGCGAGATTGTTGATACTGCGCAGAAGATCAAAGCGGCAAATGCGCGCGGCATAAAGCAATTTCATGAGAATGCTTGCTGCCTGCGTAGCAAGTGCGCCGCGATTAGCCTCGTTGATCTCCTCTTCCTCTGGCGCCTTGGGAATAGGTGGAGGCGGAACAAGCCGACCGTCTTTATCAACAGGCATGGTGTGTCCGCACCACGTGCATCGATGGCTTGTACCTGACTGTGCCGGAGCGCGAGCTGGGTGATTCTTAGTCTCCTCAGCCGGACTCGGCGATGGTACCGTCTTGAATTTTGTCGGATCGAACCCAGTCACGTCGCAGTACTTCTTGACTGTCATGTCCAGGTACGTCTCCATGTCGTAGGTAACGGTCTGCACCTTCGTTTTGTCATGCAACGTTGCCTCGCCCTTGGAGATGCGACAACCCAGATACAAGCCTAGTGGCGTTTCTTCTTCCAATCGAAGTTCTTGGCGCAGCATGTCCCAACCCTTAGGCAGGTTCTCTTTGGGCCCTGCCATCTTGAGATCATCCACGTAGATGACAAGTAAGAGCTTCATCTGCGGGTGGAAATACAATGATGGCCATTCGTCGCCAATCGGCTTGAATCCTACTTTCTGTACCGCGGTATGGCAATGTTGTTCCCACATGGTTCCTGCATCAGGATGTCCATAGAGAGCTTTGATCAAGCGACACACAGGTCTACAGAATTTATGCCGTTTTGCAGATGGATGCCAGGCCTCATCAGGCAGTTCAACCCAACATGGAGTGCCCGATAACCTCGCCTGAATGTAGGCTTGGATAGCATCCGCCATCTGAACATCGTTGCCAGGGAGGCATCCGTAGTAATCTGCCCACCGTGAGGCGTCAAGCGTAGCCGGGGAATTCCCCAAATCCTGAAACAACGCGGCTTCCATATTTTGATCTTTGACCTGATCACCGAGTAGTACGCCTCGCCCTTTGAACTTCCTGGCAGGATCGTCCTCTTTGAGCTGATAGTTCTTCTCATATATCAGTCCATGTACTCGCGCCATATGTACTTTCTCACCTTTCTTCTTTGCCTCGGCGACGACGTCGTCATATTCACGCGTAGTTGAGAAGTCAAACACTTCTTGGTCCCACAATCCCTTCCATTCTTTCATGAAAGCTTCCATGGCCTTGGGATTGTTGATCATCTCTTTGCGTGTTACGGGTCGAGTGACCATGGCATTGAAGCACGATCCT
>CAJNDT010005910.1:417066-449000 GCA_905221615.1 Symbiodinium sp. CCMP2592 | reverse complement strand
GTCTCTGTGCCGGGGTTCTTCACTCTCACACCCAGGAATTGTAGCCGGATCTTGGCCCTGTGGCGTTTCGTGGCTGCAAGCATATTCCCCTGGAACAGCAGCTGCAGTCTCTCATTGTACACTCTCTTCCTTTGGAACTCGTCGGTCCTTGATACCGCTTCGGTAATGCGTCTACTTTCGTGGGTCCATAGTTGCTCATGCCTCACCAAGTCCTCTATCAGCACCCACCCTCCTTCATCACATCGAATAACGCTGCTGAATGCCACTTGGCACCGGTTGTCAAGCCATTCCGAACCTGGGCGCCTGGCAATTCTGTGGCGCAAGTCAGATTGAATGCAAGATAGCGCCCATTCTGCGTTCCTTCTTCGATGATGGTTGATGTTGCGAAGGACAACTTCATTCACGATGTCCCATCGATTGTTGATGAAGCTTGCACCCTTGGTTGGGATCAGGTCAAGAATTCCGCATCGGATAGGCCTTCCGCCACCGATGGATTCGTAGCCTGGATTTGCCCATTGTTGAGTATTCTCATCATACTCGAAGCTTGGACGATCTCCTCGTTGAGGCAGTCGTCGGTCACGATGGTCCGAAAGCTGCTCAATGAGATCCACCACCCGCTGACTGTTCTCGGGTCCCATTTCCCGCAGCGGTACGCCACAAGCGTCATGTAAGCCTCGACGGTTCTCCACTTCCGTGCATAGGTTGTGTTTGTTCTCGTAGCGGATCAAGACCACATCACTCCGAACGGCTTCGCCTCCGCGTCGCGGTCGGGCTTTGGCCTTGGGTCGTCGGTCCGAGGAAGCAACACTCACATGGTCTGTGGCGTCAACGTCCATTGGCTCAGCTTGTTGCGTAGGTGGTCGACGTGGATAACGAAGAAGGCTGTCCCTGATGACCTGAATGCTTCGAAGTATCAGATCTCGGGTTGCAGCATTTTCGGTGCAATCTGACAGATGATGTGCTTCACTGCCACAAGCAATGCAGAACGTGAAGTTATTGCTCCCGACCGACATTTCGCCCTGAGCAAGTATTCCCACATAGTCCTGCAGCTGCGTGACGAGTACCTCACGAGTCCTCTGCCTGGGATCGTGCTCTTCAGCACCTTGTTCTTCTTCAGGTTGCGCATCCACATCAACGTCCTGTGTTGGTATTGGTGGTGCAACTGAAACCCCTGGATCGCCCGTGACGTTGTCAGCGGCCTGTGTCTCGTCGTTCCTTGCAATTTCTACGGGGTAGACATCACCATCGACGATCACAGTGAAATCAATCACGAGGTCAGCGGACAAATTGTTGACGATCTCAGCGACTTGTTCATTCTTCTTGGGCGGTGTCCTCTTGCGTGGGGAGTCAACCGTGATGAGCTCGATAGCCTCGGCCGACGCATAGCGGAAGAACGATCTTTCGATTCCTCTCACGCACGCATTTGCCCCTTCAAGACCACCCCAATTTGGGAAATGATTTGGATACCTCATCGCTATTGTAAGAAGCCCGAGTGCCAGCTCCAATGTGTCGTGCAAGAGTTCCTCCTTAGGCAAAGCTGACCCTCTGTAGCATTCTTGGCGCTCTTCCGGAGTCAAAAGCATTCTCATGAAACCAGCATAAGCGCAGTTCCCGGCATCGTAGTAGCAGATGTAGCAGGTCTTCCCTTCGGAATCGCATCCTCTGTCCCATGCCAACTGTTTGGCTTTTCCCCATGCCGCGTACTCGATGGCCTGACTGGCTGTAATCCGGAGACCACCGTAGTGCGAAACCGTTTTGCCAATGTCTTCGTAGGTCACTTCCGCACATGCTTTGAGGAACTCCTTGATGTCCTGACGAGGGTCCACAAATTGAAGCCTCAGGTCATAGAGGTGCTTTGCGCACGCCAAGGTGTATTTCTGGGACGCGACTAAGTCGTTGAAGGAGTTGATGAGATGCTTCACCTTCAAAGCTGAAGTGTGTGCGCATCCAATGCAGTGTCCAGGGTACCCGTTTCCCGTTGGCTTGAAGAAGGCTTGTGCGTAGCACTCAGCCAATTTCATAGCGTCACAGCCTGGGCAATAGAACGCTCTCCCTTTGACATAGCCAGTGTTTGCGGTCGCGTAGGTGTCGATCCTGAACCAATAGTGCCTGTTGTCATAGTAGGCTTCGGGAACAGTCATGGCGATGTCGAAGTCCTGCCAAGTGACCGTGGACGACTCAGCAACTGTATCGCCCTGGGCACCGGACCTGATTTGTTGTTGCTGTTCTCCCGTGAACCATGTCTGCGAAATCTTTGTGGACGTGGTGACTTCACTCTTGTCCTCCCAGATCTCGACGAGCGACGGGTGCGCAACTGTATCGACGCGGACACTTTCATCCCATGAGCGGATTCTCGATGCCTCGACAAAACACGCGGATACCATCTTCTCGCTGAACAGCTGCTTCTCATAGATAGCGTAGCCCAATTTGAACCTGACTCGAGAGTCCGGTGCCGGCAGCTTTTCGGCTGACAGCGAATGTACGCTCGACGACGAATGTTTCATCTGGCTGTACATTCTCGACCAAAACGAAGATCCATGAATCACCACGCATGCTCGGGCCCGCAACTCCAGTTCAATGTACATTCCCAGCGCGTGGAAACCGTTGAACATAGAAGCCTTCTTGAGAAGGTAGTTGCTAGCTGCTCCAACGAATCGTAGGTCGTGGTTGATGTTGACTTAATTGGAGGGCGCGTAGTACGCTTCCCTGCTGCGATGATGGGGTCAACGTATGTTTCCTTGAGCTGTTGTTGCAACCTGGCACGAATTTCCGCTCCGTCACCAACGTCACTCATCGGAAAGGACATGTTCTCGATGAGGATTGCTTGGAGAGACAGATGGTAGTGCAACGTGACGGTTGCGATTTGCTCTTCAGACAAGCCGTCCAATGTGGTATTCACCGATTCCAATGACCTTTTCGTAACTTGGAAGTTGTAATTTGCTCCTGTAGAGATCGACGGGCTCACAATGTGAGTCTCGCTCCACCCATGCATGCTGAGGTTCTCTCTCAGTGTGTGCGTTGATCCTCTTGTTCTTGCGATGATGTCAAAGTCCTGGACGAGGATCGTGCATTGAGAGCGCATAGTCGTGGCGTCGGGTTTGCCACCCATACCCAAACTGTTGCGAAATCCATTCAGCGTGTTCATGGTGTTGACCTTCGCCTCTTCCGGAACAGTATCGCTCTCGACAAGGTCGCGATCTGCCTCGATCATTACTGCCGAGGTAAGCAATGGAGGAGAAGGAAGATGCACGCATGACACCAACGCCAGGGCGTGGTATAGTCGTGAGTACATCCGAAGCCACGCCTTTGTGTTCAGCTTCACGTAGACCTTCAGGTTGAGACCTTTGTCATCACTTTGGGAAACGGAACGAATCCTTGCCAAATAGGTCACCAGTCTTCTGACGTAATGCTGAATAGGCGTGGTCCCCACGTCGTGGTTGGCCACAAACTTTGGCGTCTCGTCAATGGTAGCCGGGTACTCGTCGCGATCACGGATCGTCGTCAGCAAAGCAGAGCGACAGCCCTTCTCAACGATGTTGACATAGTGATACCAGCTTTCCTGAGCGCCAGCAGGGATTGGAGCTTCCTCCCATGCCGGTTGCGTTGGTTCCTCTTCCGGTTGTTGAGGCTGTTGTTGTGGAGGAGGTGCTGCAGAAGATGACGATGCCGATGTCGTTGCCTCGTCCGTCCTTGCCCTCTTTGGTCCATGACTTGGAGTGGCACGAGGTTCTGTGTTGTAGTCCCGCGCTTGTCCCGGCGTCCTTCCATGTTCAGGGTGCACGATTCCTTCCGGTTCGAGATTGCTTGCCGTGGGCATCGCAACTCTCCCCGACTCGTATACCCAGTTAGGATGCCGTTGAAGGTTGGGCGGAAATAGGCCATCATCTTGCATCAGCGGACTCGGTGCTCTCATCTGTTGGAATTCAGCTTCCCATATGCCCAAGGTGTCACGTTTGGTAGCGCAGTCAGCCACGTAGCCAGATTCGACTCCGCATTGGTTCCAGGCGTAGCCACGGAACGTCTCCGGCAACTGGAATCCGTTCTTGTCTTGAGCTGCACATACTGCTTCCACATGGTGCTTGAGAAAGGCATACGTGGTATAGTCGGAATCGGGGAGCACCTCAGTAGTCCATCGGTAATGCGGGAGCCCACTGTGTGGATCTACCCACGACACATAGGAATGAAGCACGTAGAGACATATGCTGAATGCCTGGAGCGAGTTCATCGCAAAGGCGAGCGGATGTCCCATGCCCTGGGGCATTGTGCGCATCATCAAAGCCAGCTGGTGGACATTGATCGGCGAAGCGCCGTCGCTGCTCGCTGCACATTCTTGGTTGTAGGTTCGAAGCCCATACCCAGTATGCTTTGCGAACATGTACATCAGCTTGCACACCCTTCGTAGCGTAGGCTCTCCCAACAAGTCGGATTGGTCGGGTGCCCTGCCTGACACTGGCAACTTGTGGTAGTAGTCCTGGTTCACCGTATACCACTGCTGAATTCTTGTATCTGTCACGGCCTGGTAAGGAGTCTCCACGGAGTTGATGAGGACGGCGAGATTGTAGTAAACATCCGCGTTGACAATGTTCCTGGTCGCGGTGTTCAAATCGAACCGAACTTGTCCTCTTTCTTGCTCCAGTTCAACCACAGCCAGCTTTGCATCATCACGGATCACTTCCTCATCCACCATAAACCTTGTGATGGCATGGAACTTCCCTCCGTAATCAGCAACGATGTGCTTGAGGCCTCCACCAAATTTGATGACCATGGCGAGGATCTCCCCATAGGGTTTGTCCATGTACTCCTCCGGGGCGGCAAATAAGCAAGCCTTGAGGATCTCTCGAACTCGAATGGACAGGTCCCCTCCTGACGACAGATTTGCGCAAGTGAATAGCAAGACCAGCGGTGGTGCTTTGAATGCTGCCCACGTGCGGATGAGATCATTGTCGACCACTTTGTCTTTCGTAATCTTTGGCGGGAGCGGTACGCTCTGCGACGAATCTTCAGAATACATCTGCAGAAACGTGTGGAACTTCATGAACGTCCGCATCATTCCACCAGGTGGGAAAACTTCTTCATGGGCCACTCCTTCGAAGGACAGTTCATAGCCATTGTAGCTTTCTTCCATGGCTCGGGACCCGGTCCTTCCTGGGAGAGAAGTACCTACCCCTATATGACTTCACGGTTCCAGGTACTCTGTAAGAGACACCCTTCCCCGATCAGTCAGGTCAGACCTTAGTTGTTCCTTAGTCGGGGCTGTCTAGTAGCCCCTCCATCAGCGTTTACACACTGACGTTGCTGCCATGCGGTGTCCTCAGATTCATGTGCATCACGACTGAGACTAGCATGAGCTCGAACAAGGCTGCGAACATTCTTCGCAATTGACCGCCATGACGCTTCAATGCACTGCGACAAGCTGTTCCCCGTTTCATGGTCCAAGCAACCAGATGATTTCATCAGCAAACGATCCGCCTCGGGCATGTTAGAGAACATGATCCTGCGTCTACCACCATCGCCATCAGCACCAACATGATCATCAACCTTAACCTTTGTCACCTTGCTACTTGAAACAAGAGCATGCAACTCTGGCCAAGACCAACATGAACATGAAGAAGGCATGTCAAGCGAAAAATAGACGTCGGAAAATTCCGCACACTTCTTCAGCAGGCGTTTGAGAGATTTCAAGACACTTCTGAAAACTTTGTACTTCCCACCGGAACGTTTCTCACCCCCCACGCAAGCCCCTTCGCTACCTCCAGGACTGGCACCTGATCGCAAAAGCGATGCCACGAACAGCACAGGTGTGCGCAGGTCATTCCGGCACGACTTCTTCATTGCACCGATAAGGCTATCCTCGTCGGCGCTGGAGCCAATCAGCTCTTTACACGTAATGCGAGCGCATCCCTTAGTGGACTTGGACACGGCGTAGCCATTGCCCATGCCACAAAGGTCAACAATTATGCGGTCTGGCTTTCGTCCTTCAGCCTTTGACGGCATTGCAACCAATTTCCCGTCGCCCGTTGCCTGAAATTTCAAGGTCTTAAGCAATCTCCTGGAAATTTGACTGGTTAACTCGCAATTATCAGATCGATCCTTAGCGTCCGCATCGGTCATGTGCACATGTTTGGCTGAGCACATGTCAGACGACTTAGGATGCAACGCGACGTTTGCGGCAAAGTACTCCCATTCATCCTTGCAGTAGCCGAGCTCAACGGCGGTTCCGGGAGATACAGGATCTCGGAAGATATAACGTTGCCCGTGAGTACATCCTTGGATCTTGATGCTCTTCCACACGGCGTCTTCCTGAAGTCCCTTGTACTGCTTGGTTTCTTGAACTTGTACGCGAGGAGGCACCTCAATGATGACTTGGTTTCCCCACGATGCCGCTCTGCGCGCAATTCTTTGGACGACCTCCCCCCAGGGGTAGTCCGTCCGCAATCTGGCCCTTTCAGGGTTGTTGGCGATTTTCCGACTCAGTCACGAATTCTTGCCTAACACCCCCGCACCGACGAAGATCACGGAGTTAGGGTTGCTTTTCCTTGCTTCCACCACATCGAAGAGGTAGGCGCACATGGCGTCGTCAACTTCTCGCCCCATACTCAGAACATTCACTTGCAGCCCAGGGTCGTAGTGAGAATCGGGAGCATGCTGCGCAATGCAGTCCTTGCCAGGAGCATACTCATTCCACCAGTTCTCCTCATCGACCCCTACCAATGTCCACACCGTCACTGCCTTTGGAGCATCTTTGATAGTGATACGGTATTTCCAACGGCTGTAAGGATTTTTGTAAGTATGGACCAACCCTCCATCGTGGTCGAGGAATTGGATCACCAGGCCCTCCTTGGGTTTGTTTTCGGCGAAGTTGACCACGTGAGGCACAATTGCTCCATCATACCCTTGATATTCCCTTTTCTGTTCGGCCGCATCATGCCATACATCCTCGTACACTGACGACCATTGGTCATAGCCGAATTGGGAGGCTTGACTTTTGGACTGGCCGTTGAAACAAAGAGGTAATGTAAAGCCCTGGTACCCCCCATGGATGGCACGCGCCAGTGTGACAACCACCGCACGCCATTTGGCGGGCAGGGCGCGCACATAAGACTGGCCCAAAGGCGGGTCAGGAGGAGGCAGAAACGGCGGCGCAAGGACGTCCGCAATAGCGGCTGGGCGCAAATGCCCCCGTACCGGATGGTACTGAAACACAGCACGCTCCACATAGCGGTCGAACTTGCCCGGTTGATCAAGGATAGCAGCACGGTCCTCCATTTGGTGCCACTGCCCTTCACGAAGAATCCAAGTCGACCGAAGGTAGCGACCAGGCGGCAACGCGGAAGGCGGCCCCCGCAGCATGCGCGGGAACTTGACAACCAGGATGGGGTCCACACTGTCATGTTCTTGCAAGCCTTCCTTACTCGACAATCCAGCGCGATACAACACCTGAGGGAGGATCGGCGTCTGCGTGTAAGGAAAACAGGGCACTTCGCTCTTGAACGAGTAGTGCTGTTGACCCTTCTCATCCGTGCTCTGGGTATGAGTAGGGCGCATCAGATCCATAATCTCTTGGGAGCCGATGAGGGCCGGCGGAAAAATGTTGATAAGTTGACACGCATGTGTCCAGGATACGGAATCCTTGAACGATTTGGTGTGTATGTCCGCCGACATCTTGGCAGTGACCTCATAAGCAAGAGAAACGTAGCCCTCCTGAAAGATAGAGTGCATCCAGCCAATGCAGATGCCGTGGGTACGCTCCAAATGACGCATTGTCGGATTCTTGCCCGTGCGAATCACCCCGATCATGGTCTGGTTGTCGTCGTAGAAGACGAAGTTGGGGTCTTGACCTCCAAGCTGCTGCCACAACGTGATAGCAGGCAATCCAAGACGTGACATGGCAAAGTCGGCCGCGACAATCTCGGCCTCAGGTGTGGAATGACTCAAGCACCCCTGCCTTTTGCTAAGTCCCGCCAAGGGAAATCTTGTATGAGAACCTTGAATGTGCAAATGAGCACCGGAGGTAGATTTCAAACTTTCTCCACAACCTGCATAGTCCGCATCTGCAAACAGCCCGATGGACGAGTCCTCCAAGGAGTTCCCGACCCATCCAATCATCATGTGATGTTTGGACTGGTGCACATAGGCCATGAGATGATGAAGCAGCGCATCCTCCTTCTTGGTCCATTTCGTGATCTTGCGTGCGAGATTGTTGATACTGCGCAGAAGATCAAAGCGGCAAATGCGCGCGGCATAAAGCAATTTCATGAGAATGCTCGCTGCCTGCGGGGCAAGTGCACCGCGATTAGCCTCGTTGACTTCCTCTTCCTCTGGCGCCTTGGGAATAGGTGGAGGCGGAACAAGCCGACCATCCTTATCAACAGGCATGGTGTGTCCACACCACGTGCATCGATGGCTTTTACCTGACTGTGCCGGAGCGCGAGCTGGGTGATTCTTAGTCTCCTCAGCCGGACTCGGCGATGGTACCGTCTTGAATTTTGTCGGATCGAACCCAGTCACGTCGCAGTACTTCTTGACTGTCATGTCCAGGTACGTCTCCATGTCGTAGGTAACGGTCTGCACCTTCGTTTTGTCATGCAACGTTGCCTCGCCCTTGGAGATGCGACAACCCAGATACAAGCCTAGTGGCGTTTCTTCTTCCAATCGAAGTTCTTGGCGCAGCATGTCCCAACCCTTGGGCAGGTTCTCTTTGGGCCCTGCCATCTTGAGATCATCCACGTAGATGACAAGTAAGAGCTTCATCTGCGGGTGGAAATACAATGATGGCCATTCGTCGCCAATCGGCTTGAATCCTACTTTCTGTACCGCGGTATGGCAATGTTGTTCCCACATGGTTCCTGCATCAGGATGTCCATATAGAGCTTTGATCAAGCGACACACAGGTCTACGGAATTTATGCCGTTTTCGCAGATGGATGCCAGGCTTCATCAGGCAGTTCAACCCAACATGGAGTGCCCGATAACCTCGCCTGAATGTAGGCTTGGATAGCATCCGCCATCTGGACATCGTTGCCAGGGAGGCATCCGTAGTAATCTGCCCACCGTGAGGCGTCAAACGTAGCCGGGGAATTCCCCAAATCCTGAAACAACGCGGCTTCCATATTTTGATCTTTGACCTGATCACCGAGTAGTACGCCTCGCCCTTTGAACTTCCTGGCAGGATCGTCCTCTTTGAGCTGATAGTTCTTCTCATATATCAGTCCATGTACTCGCGCCATATGTACTTTCTCACCTTTCTTCTTTGCCTCGGCGACGACATCGTCATATTCACGCGTAGTTGAGAAATCAAACACCTCTTGGTCCCACAATCCCTTCCACTCTTTCATGAAAGCTTCCATGGCCTTGGGGTTATTGATCATCTCTTTGCGTGTGACGGGTCGAGTGACCATGGCATTGAAGCATGATCCTCCTGCATGATTCTTTTCCCGATGTACGTTTCTGTGAGAAGTCGTACACGGCATAGACGGAATCCAGTTATCATCCATGACCATATGCGCCGGAACGGCCGGCACGACATCTGCCAAGAATTGTTCTTGTGTGTATTGATCCACATAGGATTGTGCCCAGGACCACCCATCGTCGTCGTCAATGGACACGTTGAGTTGCAGATCAATTTCTTCACATGGAACAATCTTGGGAAAGATCATGTTGTCCAAAATCTTGGTGACTATCTTCTTTCCTATCGCGGCCTTCTTCCGGTCCTTCTTGGCAACTCGAGCTTTGTCTCGCTTTTCTTTCTTGTACGCTGCCTTCTTCTCCGCTTCACTCATTTTCTTCCATGCTTCCGGAGAATAGGAGTGGATAGGTCGCCGTGTAGGGAGAGTTCGTCGACCGTCGCTTCGGATCTTGTATGGGACTCCCCTTTTATCGATCTTGCAGGCTTCACCATCATCAGTGAGATATACAATGCCGTCCCCTTTCTTCCCCGTGCTCCAATGTTCAATCTCCTCAGGAGCCAACTTCTTTTCTTTCAAGATCTTGATGATCTCTCCAGGTTCTTCAATGTCTCCTTCGGGGATAAGTCTACCGGTTGGACCGACTTCGCGGAGCGATCGCCGATCTTTCCCAGTGACCTTTGGTTCAGAAGGAGGCGGTGCTGCACGTAGACCTAGCTCTTCGTCTAGTTCTTCGAGTCTTTTGTCTCCTATGGCATCAATGGCTTCATGTTCTGCTGACTTGAAGACTTCGCCAGACGGCTCCGTCTCTATGTCAGATGGATCTATGTCCTGTAAATCAGGATCTTCTCCGGGATCCGGTGGAGGAAGTAGACCATCTTGATCATCATCATCCCCGTTGCCATCATTTCCTCCAGGCGGACCGTCATCCCCGTCATCGACGTCTTTTATCTCCTTGCCAGCGAGGTCAACATTGTCCCTGAGTCCCTCAATGGTTGAGTTCATCCTCTCGTACTCAGCTTTCAGGGGAAATGTTATCTCCTCTGGGAAGTAGATAACCTCTGTCTCGTACGGTCTCATCAACTTCCTGGGAACAGATGCGTCCATCGACAAGTTCGCATTGGCAAACTCCTTCATATCCCATACGCGATACTTCTTGGACCATCCTTGACCAGCAGTGATGATGTATCCGGCAAAAATGCCTGGGATCCCCTTTGGATCGAACTTGTTGCCATATGTCTTCGGCCTTGTATCCGTCGGCTTGAAGAAGACTTTGGCCCCAAATGGTATGGCTTTTCCCTCGAAGTCCTTTCCAGTCATTCGTTTCCATGCTGAATCACCATCGCCCTCCACGTCTTCAATGTTGAGGTTCTGCATCACGCAATTCAGCGCAAAGGACCAGTATTGGGCGGGTAATCCGGCGTGTAGCATGGATGCTGCGACTGTGTTGATCACTTCTTGATTTGATCGTTCAGCGAGTGAATTGTTACTGGGTTTCCCTGGAAGGGAATGATCTATCACGATCTTCAACTGCGCCATGGCTGAATCGAACTCTGGTGCTTCATCACTATACGCCATATGAATCTTGCGTCTCCCCATTAGGCGTCTGATGGCCATGACGACCTCGTCAGTATTCCTTGAGGCCGTGGGAATCGCTGCGATCATTTTGGTGGCGATGTCTCTAATGACCAGAACTTCACGTGCTCCGTCATCGAGTCCGATGCCTGCTTCGGCGGCTTTTCGCATATCAAGGAAGTCGAACGTTACGAGATCCCCCCAGTGTTTGATCACACGTTGAAACGCACCTCGTTGTGTCCGCAAGTGCTTCATCTTCGCGCGTATGCACGATTCGCAATATGGATTGCGGTAGCGATGTGTACACAGATGTGCCAGCGTCTTTGCTTCGGCTTTCAGTGTTCCGACTCTGGCCTTGCGGCTCGGCGCACCGTCGCCTTCCACATCAATGATCATCTCATCGTCACCGTCCAATGGAACTTCACCCACTCCTGCTCCTTCGTCGTCCGGAGGTCGTCCGGCCTCGGACTCTGGTACTTCTTCTATAGGAGGTTCCTGGGGTTCAGGGTCAGGAGGTCGTTCATGAGCGTCACCTTCTTCTTCTGCTTCAATTTCGCTCGGTGCAGCTACAGCGGCAGCTGCGACATTGACGTCAACATCACCCGCGGTTAGCACACCCTTGAAGATTTCGGTGATTGCTTTGGCCTCCGGATCATCATGAACCAGTGACTTGGAACTCCCAGCACGAATGTACGGAATGTCACCGTTCACGAACAGAGATATTCTCTTGCCCTGCGGGTTGATCATGAATGGTTCCCTTCCGAGTGGCCACACAAACCCGTAATTGAAGTTCATGCATCTTTTACCTATGGAAAGCACCGACGGTGTGTCATCCAACACATAAGCGTTGATCGGTTCCTCGAACGACTCGGTCTGGAAGTTCGACACAAGATCGGTATCGGTGATTCCATTTGCTGTCTGAAATGATATGGGCTCTGGAGTCACGAGTGTTTCGAGACTGTGCTTCTCGATCTTCTTCTGAGATATGAGGTCATGGCCACACCCAGTGTCCATGAGAAACTTGATCTTCTTCTTGAGGATGACTGGTTGAACCATGCATTTGAACACACCTTGACTGATGATCCGTTTGCTGTGTGCAGCATCGAGTTCACGCTCAACGATGGAGTCCTCACCGTCGTAGAAGGAAACCTCTTCCACCCGAGACGTTCCTGGGATCCGTACGAATGAAACTCGATCTCCGCATTGATCATCATCGTCGTCAACCATGTCTCTCATGATCTGTGCCCTCAACCTCGCTTTGTGCTTAGCGAATTCCAAAGTCACGGCGCGATCCTCGTCGTTGACAAGTGCCTCCATGTCGACGTACTTCACCTTCCTTTCTTTGTCCTTCTTCGATCTTCTAGGACACGAAGAAATGAACTTCACGTCATCAGCGAATGTCACGTTGCGCTTGATCTCTTTTCGGGTCGACGTAGTCGGTCCCGAGGATTCGTCGTCGGTTGAACAATCCGAGTCAGCGTCGCTGTCAGCGGATGGACAATCTGACTCTTCCTCATCTTGTCTTGAAGATCGCTTCCATATAGCCGGGGCTGATGGATTCCACCTTCGGCACAATCTGATGGCGGGTGCCGCAGGGAGTGCCTTGGCCTTGGCATTCGGCTTCGCTGGAGCTGCCTTTGCTTCGGATTTGGCTTTGGCTTTTGCCTTTGGTTCCGGAGCTGGGGTAGCTGCGGCCTCATGCTTGAAAGGACAATTCTCTCTTGAGCACGAGCCTGTGTTCTTGAAAGAGTAGCATATCCTATTTCCTCCTCCTCCAGATGGACTTGGAGTTCTCGTCCTCGGCGTAAAGGGTCGCTCTGGAGTCTTCTTCGAGTGACTGAATGGGCACTTGTCACCATTTCGACACCCTGCATCTGTGAAATGGAACTTGCAGCGGATTTGCTTCTTGCTCTTGTCGCCTCTGTTGTCCGCCGACTCACTCCTCGTCTTCTTCTTGGGCTTTGGTTTGGTCTTCGCATGACTCTTCGCTTTGCTCTGAGGTAGTACAGGTGTTGCCTTATCCGGCTTGGTAGGCGAAGCCTTGACCTTTGCGGATGGAGCTGCATTAGGCGTTGGTTTCTCAGGTACCTTAGCCGGCGCAGCAAGCAAATCCTTGCCCTCAAGCATCTGGCGCAAACCAATTTGGGTCTGAGTGAGGTTTGATTGTTCTCGTCTCCGCATGATGGTACGATCAATGATCTTCATCAGATTGTCGTACGATCGGTCTTCATGATTGTAGGGCAAGTGTTCGTAGTGCATGCCCAACTCCATCTTCATTGCGGGCGAGTCCTTGATCTTGCTGTACAAGCAATCACGGAGAGCTGTTTT
Source organism: Symbiodinium sp. CCMP2592 (assembly GCA_905221615.1). Lineage (NCBI taxonomy): Eukaryota > Dinophyceae > Suessiales > Symbiodiniaceae > Symbiodinium > Symbiodinium sp. CCMP2592. The sequence continues at coordinate 435,694 of CAJNDT010005910.1, read as the reverse complement.
GGATGGTATGTCTTCTGGCCTCATCCGTCCCAGAACTTCCAACCACGTCTGCTTGAACGTATGAAGTTTGTTGTCGCCTTGGTACTGGAGCTTCACCAGATACTCGAGAGTGATGATCATGTCGAGACGATCATGCGTTCGAAAACTTTCATACATCATCGCAATGATTTGTCGTCCTTTGATGATCTTCCCTTCGGGCCTGCTGATGTAATCGTTGGCCTTCCGGTTCACCTCCAGGTACAGATCAGCGGATTTGTCACCACCAGCGCGTAGCATTGCGACCATGGCGATCCCCAATTTGACATCTACGCTCTTGAACTTCTTGTGTCCTGAATCATTCAGCGCTTCGACATCAGGGAATGGATTGAACGCTGGTGCCAGCCATAACATCCAGTCCTCATGATTTGGGTCGGCTGATGCTCCTAGGACATTCGCCGTGCATACGGACCGCCAATTGTTCAGGTGAGTGAGAGTAGGCCATGGAGGGACTGTCACTTTATCGGCCTCTCTCCTGGAAATTCTCACCTCCGTGACTTCAGGATCTGCGTCTCCATCAGGATCACGCGCATGAGGGTCAGGATCCGGTTCAGGTTTGCCTCCACCGCTCCTCTTCTTATCATCATCGTCATCATCAGGCGGATCTGGAGGGTCATACCCCGTGCCGGCTCCTTCATCATGCTCTTCATCACCGTCATCGTCTCCATTGTCTTCCTGAATCGTTTCAGCGAATAATCTCCACTCATCACGATCAGCTCTGAGACGCTGTTCGGCTTTCTGGGCCTTGAGTACTTCGCTTCGTAGATCAGCAATCTTCTCTTCGTACTGTTCCGCGACCTCTTTCTCGATCTGACGTCTCCTTGCCTCATGGATGGAAGCATCGTAGGTGACAGGGGCACCATTGGGGTCGTTGCCCTTCGTAGATGCGATAATACCGTCGATACCGACAGGTCTTGAGGAGCTGGCAGATGCTGTGGACTTCGATCCCAACATCCCGCGATCCTCCAAGAGTTCACGTAGCTGTCGATCACGCACGGCTGCCGCATCACTTTGCCCATGAAATCCGCTTGGTATGCCAAACAAAGTGGCTGCACTGGGCGTGGAACGCGCATGTGCTGGACTGCTAATGCCTGGCACGTAGTGCTCGGGCATTGCATCCGCCACGATTGGCGTTGCGTAGGATCTATCTACCTCACCTTTGATGCGGCCAGTGAAGAAGTTTCCACCAGTAAATGGGATGCCATCCATCGCAAGGTTCTTGTCCTTGTCCGATTCCGAGAATGCGAACTTCTCTTTGGCGACTGGACTAATTTGACTTGGGGACCGTATTTCAGGGGATCGTACCTCACCTCCTACGGAAAATGCAGGCACTACTTCCTTTCCTACGTGCTCCCAGCCAGACTCAGTAGTCCTCGAAGACATGGGCATGCTCGAAGTCCGTGTCACTCCGCCATGGTAGTTGGAGTTCCGTGCTGCCTCCAATTCGCTGCGTGTCCTCGCTTGAAGATCTTCTTGTGCTTTGAGCGTTTTCCTGAGTTCACTCAGCTCGTCGTGTAAGGTGGGCAATGCACGCCTTGCATGATCCTCATTCTGATGAAGTCGGTCCTCTGCATCTTGCATCCTCCTCACAGCCATTTTGCGGAACTCTTCTTCCTCACCAAGACGTCCGCGGAGCCGAAGTCGTTCTTGATCGATGGCTGCGCTGTTTCCAGCTAGCCCTTGAATCTCGTTTACGGCCCGCAACTCCTGATTCCTGACCAAGTGGAATCTTTCCTGCATCGCTTGTAAGGCTTGTTCCGAACTTGCTGTGTTCGACCGGAGGAACAAGTTCTCTCTGGCTTGTTCATGAAGTTCATGAGTCAGATGCTCATACTCACGTGCCATAAGCTCACCATCGCCTTGCGCTCTTGCCTCCAACTGCACAAAGTTAGTGGCTGCTTCCGTGCGGAACACATGTAGCTGCTGAGCCAATTCCTCGGCAACGGCGTGTGCTTGACGTTGTTGAGCAGAGTTCTGTTCATCCATGCGAAACAAAGCTGTTTCATAGTCTCGCTTCATCTCCTGATTGACATTGTTGATGTGCCTCATGGCTAAGCATGCATGGTCACGTTGTCGTTCCAATTCTTCGATGCGAATCCCAGATCCTTCATCTTCTTGCTGCATCTCCTTGATCTTATCCATCAGGGTCTGGACAACTCCTTCGTACTCTTGCATCTGACTGCGATAGTACATCTGCTGTGCAAGGTTCGATGCTTCGAATTGTTGCGAAATCGTCAGTTCCTGGTAGGCATTCGGACCATCAGCTATGGCTGGCGTAGTCACCGATGAAGCATCACCACGTGCAGGAGTAGTGTCCAGAGTCATATCCAGATCGTCAGCATCGCGTGGTTGATTGGTAACCATCCGATTCCATGTCATGGACTTGTCACGCCCACGAGTAGCCGAAGTCCTTGATCGTGCTGAAGAGCTTCTCGAAGATGATGGTCTCGACTTCTTTTCCAAGGTCTTCACTCCCTTGTCCTTGGCCCTGGACGTAGTCCGAGGTGCCTGAAAACCAGACGCTTCGGACTCGTCGTTCTGGAGCCTTGCCCGTCCTCGAACCTGTGGATGTCGGACGCGAAGGCGTAGATGCTCTTGGTAGACTCTTTGCTTTCACTTTGGGAACTGCCTTTGCAATGGCAAGCGCAGAAGATTGACCTTTGTCATCTTCCGTGGAGCTATCAACGGATTGCACCACTGTGTCATCAGCTGTTGACTCACCAACGGCTGGCGCTGCCACGTCGGCACCGAAAGTCATTGTCGTATCTTGGCTTGATCCCGAGTTCATTGTGGTCGTAGTAGATCAAGTAGTCTTTGCTGCAGAAAGGCAGAGCCGCGTACGGCTGATAACCTGCGTGGGGATTTGATCCTGGTAATGCTCTGTATCGCTCACCCCACAAAGAGCTGTATTGACTGTTGGCGTGGTTGCCTTCTACAAGCTGGATCACCGTCACTTCCACTTCCACACACGCACTCCTATGCAGGCAGATCCAACGTTCGCTCCTTTTGCACACTCACGGCCGGCGGTGGATCGTCTGTGCACGGGATAGCTCTGACTACTCTGAGGATCACAAAGATAATAGCACTTTAGCTACGGGCAATGCTTTCTAGAGCTTGTGCTCATTCTTGAGCCAAACGTTGCATGGGCGGTCATACTGAAAGGATGGATAGGCATTGCGGTGTGCGTAGCACTACCACAAGCCTACTCCTAGAGACGAGGGACGCGTAGCGTGCCCCCTTCCCTTGCACTTTACATGGTCTTGCTCACAGCTCTTATAGTGACACCTTGGAACTTGACAAGGCATCGCAGTCCGTTCGCACTATTACTATTACTATTACTATTACTATTACTATTACTATTACTATTACTATTACTATTACTATTACTATTACTATTACTATTACTATTACTATTACTATTACTATTACTATTATTATTACTATTACTATTACTATTATGTGTGCTTTCTGCCAAATATTGAGTTTGCAATGCTGTACGCCAAGAACAATCCACGTCAGTGACGATCTAGCAGCCCCTCAGATGGTATACCAAGACAAGACTGGTTGACTTTCGACTCCATTGTATCGGTCCTCTACTTGGCCCTTGGCCAGTTCCACTACATTAGGAGCCAGATAACAATCCTAAACCATGAGCCATGAACCCTGAACCCTGGTAGATAGCGACAAGTCTTCTCCGTCGGCCTGTTCTGCAGTCGGGACCGTACAAGCACATTCGGGAACGGAAGCGAACGCCAATCAGAGCAGGACGTTTTGATTTTTTTTGGTGTGGGTGGCGGGGGGGGATCTTTTAGGACTCTGGGACCTGGTCCAGTCGTGGGTGCTCTGATGGGTTTCATAAGTAATGACAGTTGCGGTTACATTGTTGAATTTATGACTCTACTTGCTAGCCCCAATGATCCCTGGTGCGCTGCATTATTTAGTGACACACTTCAACGACGGCAGCAGTAGAATCCACGGAAGCGAAGCCAGATGTCAATATAGTCTTTTGAGAATCATCGGTGCATCTCCATGTGGCCATACCTGTACCGTGGCCCATACGACATGAACTCTGAACTGTAGGGCTGCGAAGTCTTCGACACAATGACAGACATTGGGTTCGTGAACATTCCAATCCACTATAGGCTAGTGTGCAAGGCTCCAGGTGTCGATTTGGCTTTGGGGTTTGGGGTTTAGGGTTTAGCAAGCGGTTATCGTACCCCTGGTGTAAGGACTCCGCATTCCGAACACCGAGCACCCAAGAACCCCTGGACCCTAAACCTGTAAACCCTAAACTGACAAACCCTCCACAGGACACTGAGTCGAGGACACCCGGATCTCTTTCGCAACTTGGAGGGCGTTCTCTCGCCTGCCCTGACTTCCAGTTTAGGGTAGGGTTCGGGGCTTCGGGTTTATATACAGACGTGACATCGGTGATCTTTCCCTCGGATCATTTCCCACACACCTCAAGACGATTGTATCCGCAGTCTCCAGCCTCTAAAACCTAACCTGGATTCGTGTCGCCCCCACGGAATGCATGTGCTGCCGGCTCTAGCAAGATCCTGACTAATGGTTCTAGCATATGATGGAAGCGCATGAAATCATCACGAGCGCCTTGGTGGGTGAAGGAAACCTTAAGACCATGCAGCTTGCTGTTGTTCATACACAGCAAACCTTCGGATATCCTGATTGACAGTACTGCACCTATTGAATCCCCACTTCTAAGTAGTAAGGCTCCCTATCTATGGATCTCTCCGCCCCCCCTAGGAATTTTAGAAACGGACGCGCTCATTTCGGGTAACTTCTGACAATTGACCCAGCAGAGCCATGCCACGACTAATGTGCTAAGATGTTTAGATTGGTACGACTGCAACGACCACCGCCTTCGACACGCGCATCACCGTAATCATCATGAGCATCATCTTTACCACCACCAAACAGAGTAATCCCCCCACATTCGACACCTTCATCCACATCAGCAAGAGCTTGATCACCAGCAATATGGGAGTTTCCGAAAATAGGGGACCCTAATATAGTACCCTAAATAGTAGGATCCTTACTATACGGACCCTAAAATCGGGTACCCCTAGTTTCGGAAACTCCCATATCCACCCGACGGATCTGGCCTTTGGCTTGACGAGGTAGGCAGCGCCTCAGTGATGACTGTCTCAGGAGTCTCCTGTGTAGGAATAAACAACCCGTTTCGGTAAAAAAAAAAAAAAAGGGGGACCCTGCGATATAAATCCTGCAGTAATTACCCATAATAAGGAGTATACCATAATTCCCACAGTTTAGGGTCATTAAGGTAATGCAGGACTTATATCATCAACCGTAGCAGCCCTAACATGGACCCAGCAATCGTGGGTTTCTTGACTCCTGGCACGTGCAAGCGCAAATACCCCCAAACCCTAAGCACTTATAGTAGAAGCCAGAAAGTTGGAACATGGCTTTAGGAGGATTCGTGCTAGGATCCCTTCTAATTTACCTTAAGGGCATGAGGAGAATGATGTTCCAACTTTCTAGCTTCTACTATACACCCTACTTGGAGAACCACGACTAAGTAAGAGTAAGTGAGGTGATGAGTACATATATAAGTACATACAAGTAGTGCTGCCTCGCTTGTAACCTCAACTGCTAAGTCTCATGACCCTTTCGGCCCTCAGTCCCAAAAGAGCTCTTCGAGGAATCCTGCAAGACAACACGTTTCGGCTTCTAGATCTCGTGATCCTAGTAGATACTCAGCGTCTGCAGTTTGAAGTGTTTCGGCCTCTTCTCGTGTCTGTGATGCAGGCTCGGGCTTTCGTTACAAGGTTCCACAGAGTGCTCCTGAAGGGTCTCCATGAGGCTTGTGGAAGATCTATTCGGGTCGAGTGGCTGTGAGGGGCTGAGGACTTGCGATGTTCTTTCAAGACGTTACGAAAGCCCAAAATCCGAATCCTCAGATTGAGCTGCAAATCCGGAACCCTAAACCTTACACCCTTGACCCTGAGCCCCCTACACCTACACACTAAACCCTACACGCTGAACCCCTTAACTCTACACCCCAAACCCTAACCCCAATAGAACTTTCTGGCCAAGTTACCAAAGGCTCCTTCGCCCAAGAGCTTGATCTTCTCATAGCCTAGCAGCTCAGGCTTTCGGGATTAGGGATCAAGGTTTAGAGTTTAGGATTTAGTGTTTAATGCTTTAGGGGTCAGGGTTTAGGGTTTCGGATTTGAGGTGTGCAGTTTCGGGCTGCGGGTGCAGGATGTCGATGTGAGGGTTTTGCCGTAATGCTTGCTAACTCGATGAAGAGAAACCATTAAAGTATTAAGAAATGGCTGGGAAATCGCCAGTTCACGGCTGGGGTTTGCGCAATGACTTTTTCGGTTAGGCCAAGGTTTATTCATGGTTACGAGACCTTGATAAGGAAACTTGGTTGTCAATGGAGGGTTGGGCGTAACTTTATCTTCACCGAGACGCCTCTGAACGCCCTGTTTAGGACGAAGAGTTTAGGGGTTGGGATACTCCGGTGTTGGCAGTCTAGGTTTCTTCAGGGTGCACATACTAATTATCAGGGCCTTAATGATTAGAACAGGGTTTTCGGCCCGCAATACTGTACTTATAATAAGGAACCCCGAATAGTATAGGTAATTATTAAGGCGCCTATATTACAGGAGCCCCACAACGTAACTTTGCTCGAGGTATTAAGGCCCGTGACGCTGGGAACATACGGTCGACCAACTGAGGGTTACCGTCAGCATCGTGCATGCTGTTCAGGGTTTGGGATCCAAGAGCTCGGGACCTAGTGTGGGAAGTCAGGGTTTCTCGATGGCGACCCATCCACGCAAGAAGAAACAACGGCCTCTTACCATTATCATGTGTAGGGTTTTGGACCTTGCTTTGGAGGATCAGGGGACTTAGGAAGCAAGGTTTGAAGTTCTTTATTTGGGGTTACAAAGTAATTGTAACTGGCGTCTACTGATGCCTTGTTTCTGTCACTAGTTGCTAAGGTCTGTGATCTGTTCATGTAGGGCTTCGGACGGTGCAGTTTGGGAAAGGTGGCATGACGTCAATCACGGTCACAGCCAAGAGACATTCTTGGAAAGCTTTTGGCATGGTCCTGGTGACTGGCTGAGGTTCCAAACTATGTAACAACTAAGTCTCTGCTTGCGATCCTTGGAGAGCAAAAAAAGACTATTTTGACTTGGATCCTTATGGACGTAAACAAAAGACGTAGTCGCTAATAAATGTCCCCGAAGGCATCTCTTCAATCCAAAACACTCAGATACCTGCATGGTGAGCAACTGTCTTAACATGCCCGAACTCCAGACCCCCTACACACTGTGGTACTCTGGAAGGTTAGTGTGCCTATATACACCAGGCCGTAATCCCCCAGGAACACATCTTGAGTTCACTGTCACTTAGTTCTCGACTTTGGATCTTTAGGACAAACACAGTTTAACCGTGCTACATTGGAACCCGCCGTGTCTCGACAATGCTGCCTGGGCCTCTGCTCCTTCTACGCCTGTGCACTTAAGCTAAACCCTGAACCCTAAACTCCGGGACCATGAGCAGGTACATAGGAATCCGCAAACCCTCAGCCCTAAACTAAACTCCAAAACGATAAGCAGGTAGATAAAATCTCCTCCAAGGGCAACCTGAGCACTGAACACCGGGACCCAGGAAGAACTGCTCCAAACAAAATCCGAGCTTGTCTTCCCAACATGTCATATGACCTTTTATTCGACTATACTGTACTTCTATAAGTTATACCACACTAAGTCTTTATAATACTCCGCAAACATCAACAGCCATTTAGACCTTCCGTTCGCCATGTGTTTGATGTTGTCCTAGAGGAAATATCACCAACTCAGGGGGTGTAGGGCTTCGGTTGTGTTATGGATCCTGCAGCAAGCCTTCCGATTTCCGCTTGATTCTCTCCCTTCTGGACCGCAGCTGGAAAGAAGAGGCCATCACCAAGGCACCGCCCACACGAAGGGCTGCTGAAACTTGGTGGTGCAGTCTTACGGGATTTAGACCATGGGTCCAGCACATTCGAAACAGAATAATCCCTAGACCCCACGCCGTTATAGAACCCATCTGAAGGTTGCAGGGTCCAATGTAATTGGGGATCGGAATAGGCATGCAAAATCCAATATTGTGTTTCGGCAATGTAACCCCTATTCTAACCATTAAGGTCCCGATAATGAAGCGTACACAGCACTTTGACGATGGCTATTCTGTAATATATCAAAAAACCCTATATTGTTAAGGTTCCACTATTAAAAGACAGGACTAGACTTCAAAACCCAAAACCCGAGAATTAAGGCCCCTACGTTGGACAAACTTAAAAAAGTCCCTTAACCCTATACCTTGAACCCTTAAGACTTAAAACCGGAACCCACAGAGTCCGTCGCCGAAGCAGCGACAAAGGGCCATCACTTCGAAGCTCTTCCAGGTGTTAAAGGCTCAGGGCTTGAGGCTTGAGGTTTAGGAATTAGGGGGTTTAGAGTGTGGGGGCTCTGGGGCTTAGGGATTCGTCGTATAGCTGGGATTTGGGGCGTTTTGGTGTTGTCGCGTGCAGCGGCCGTAGGATTGAGGTGTCGGGATTTCGCCGTGTCTAGGACCTGAGACTTGCTTGTCGCACGCCGGCCATAGAATAGAACGACTACACAAAAGTCTGCCGAGAAGGAGGATATCCACTGAAATCCTGCACCCCCAGCTTTATAACTCCTATACCCTATTGCAGAAAGCAGCATAGAACAAACGGGCTACTCACGGCATGCTTTGATGCTGCGACGAGGACGGGTTGCTTCTCCCTTGAATCGCAAAGTACCAAAGAAGTCGCTACCTTCATAAACTAGGGTTTAGGGCTTAGGGATTATGTTCTAGGCTTTAGGGTTTAGGGTCTAGGGCTTGGGCAAAGTCTCAAGGAAGTCGGAGCTGGAATGATTGCCAATGATATTCCATCGGTGCTTCTTAACATAATAGTGCTATAGCGTGACACCCGAGTCCGAGCTATCAAGGCACCTGATTTAGGGGTCTTAATAATCAGAGCAGGGTTTTGGTGTATACTATACTGTAAACACAATAAGGAACCCAAGTATTTAAACTGGGTTCGCCTTTAAAGACCCTGAAAGATATTTATGTATAGGGTCCCTTATAAGCACAAATAAGGAAAACAACAAATGTCCCCAAATCCAACCTATTCTAATTATTAAGGCCCCTTTAAAGGGAACCCTACTCTAATTCTTAAGGCCCCTGTATCAGGACGCGGAACACAGGTCAAGCCCACTGGGGCTGATATGGCTCAGAGCCTACCTATAGTCTCCATTGTAGTTCCTTTTTTTAGTTAACCGGTTTTATGGTTAGGATCCTAAAATAGAGATTTTGGACCAAAAAAGGAACTACAATGGAGACTATAGGTAGGATTTGTTGCGGCTCAGGATCGTGTGTAGGGCTCAGAGCTTACTTGGAGGATCATGGGACTTAGTAAGTAGGGTTATAAGTACCTTAATTGGGGTTTTAAGTAATTATACGTATAGTTACCTTAGTTATAACCCTATAGTTGCTAAGTCCCATGACCCTTTAAGTCAGATGGCGTGGGTTTAGGGTTTAGGGCCATGTGGGGAGGGTTTAGGGTGCAGGGTTTTTTTTCTCTTGGCCCCAAACACCACGATTCCCAAAGCTCTATCACAAGACTTAGGGTCCTTGGGGTGTTCAAGAACACTGCCGAGGAAACAAGTCCAACTAGTATACTGTACCTTCTTTAAGATGTCATCGAGCCTCAATGTCCCGCAGAAACCCGGCAGCCTGCTGCGCTCGCATATACCCTGAGCGCCTCAAAATTCGAACAGCACAACTCATCATGCTCTGAACACGAAACCTTAAATTAAGCCCTCAACTCAAAACCGTAAAGGTCTCAAAGCCGGGCCCTCATCCCTGAACGGTCTGAAGCCTGAGGGCAGAGGTGGAAGCACCTCCCGAATGTCCGCCGTCAGCTGCATGATGCGCTCCAGAAGGGTCAAGACACGTCGAGACGAAAGCTCCTAGCTCATTGGAGGTTACCCAGAGGCCCCTTAGGGTTCCTTTAAAGGGTTACTATAAGCGTACTATAAGGGTTCCTTTAAAGGGCTCCAAAAGGGCTTTAGAGTTTCTCTTATTGGAGGTTTGGCTTCAGGGGTGCAGTTTTTTTCGGCCAATCAGTTGGAAACCCAATAGCCTCAATCCTTAAGAGTAATGTATTGGGAATCGCAGCACTATTTAGCCTTAATCCGGTTTCCAACTTTATGAGGTTCACTGTATGGGCTTTCAATCTTTTTAAGGTCTCTAGCAACGCTGCAGACCAGCATCATATGTTGTATCATCTGCCTATATGCACGAACGGCATAAGCGAATCATGTCCACAAATATGTTGCAATCCACTGTGACTGCGGGTATATAGGGCGTGGGCTTTCCAGTAGTCGAAGGTGTTTGTAATGCTGCATATCAGAATCATCTGTTGTATGGCATTGTATGGTATTGCAATATGCGTGAACTGGCATCAGCAAGTCCGCTGTTCTGCGATCCCTTGTGACTCATTAGGGTTGTGCCCAACAGACAAGAACCCATTACGTAGGGTACCTGGGCTTCTACGAAACCCTCAGGATCAAAATAGACTCAAGGCCTTATATTTTGTTATATCATATAATATAGTATGGTTTCTGTGCCCAAAAGCCTCAAAATAATATGAGTCCTCAGAGCCTCCGAACCTAAGGGAAAGCATCCGAACGCTTCTTGCCTTGGCAGCTGGCGCCAGCACGCTGTCGCCTCAGTGGGACATGCGGACAGGCCTTGCTTGGAGGATCATCGGACTTTGTAAGTAGGGTTATAAGTACCTTAATTGGGGTTAAAAGTAATTATAAGTACAGTTACCTTCATTATAACCCTAGTTGCTAAGTCCCATGATCCTTTAAGTAGCGTAACCCCCCAAAAAAAGGGTGAAACCGATGGTGCTGGGATTCGGATGCAGGCTATTGGGATTCCAACTTTTCGGCTTCTATTGTAGGTCACAGGAAGCACGAGCTACATCCGCAAGAAGCCTCACACTTGTATAGGTGTTTTGGAGGACAATAGCATTCGGTAAGTCAGGCTAATATAGGTTGTACAGCACCCTGGTCGTGCAGTGCAGCTATGTGCTGTAGTAAACATCACTGAAAACCTAAACCCTAAACCGATTACGAGCCTGGAGATGGTCCCATGATCCTGTACCCGACTGACCGAACAAAAAGTGCGGCATTTCCGACACGGCTTATCTTCAGGCATGCCTGGTTTTGGTTGTTCAAGCATCAACTCCCCAAGAAAGAAAATATGTTAAAGGTACTCTTCGTAGGCTGGTTCCCGACAAAGAAACAATGGGGCAAGACACAGTCAGCCTCGTATGTTCGAAAGCAGGACAGAATTTGCAACCGCCACGAAGGTTGACAGGGCGACATACAGGACAAACAGATACGCGAGGACAGGCGCTAACTAATAGCAATGTCAGATTACAGGGGTGTTGCATGCGGGCTTCCGCGTGCCTGGTCCGTAACCCGCGACACAGCAAGCAAAAGCCTCTACCGACAACGTCTGCCCGCTTGCCCAAACGGTTCAGGCTAAGTTAGATACAACTGGCTGGTTATATATATATATATAGATATATACATACATACATATATATATACATACACACATGTGTAACACGTGCATATACACTATCTCAGTAAACGGATACATATTAACACACGTATAGTCTATGTGTGTGTACATATATACATATATATATATATATACATACACAGAAAGCCTTGCCCTGAAGCTGAAACCGTCCACTTAGATGCTACGCCCTCATTGTCAACCCCAAGCCCTTAACCATAAACTCCAAAATTCTAGACCCTAAGCCCCAAACCTTGAACCATGGCTTAGGGTTTAGGGTTTAGGGTTTAGGGTTTAGGGGAACCATGGCCCAACCCTAAACCCGGGCTCCGTGCGCATCAGCCTGGGACAGCGAAGGATGGCGGCCGCCTCACACACAACAGTGAGCCCAAATAAATGGAAGAGGATTCTGGTTGTTATCCCTTTGTATACGCACATATAGATAGATAGGTCGATAGGTAGATAGATAGAGAGTAAATGAATTTGTATATGCATAGATGAACACATAGACAAACAGAAGGATAGATACATAGATAGGTAGTTAAGCAGATATATAGAGAGATAAGTAGCTGCATATATATATATATATATGTATTTACATTTATATGCACACACCCACAGAGATGCATGGTTGCAACGGGCGTCTTACTCGAGCACTCTCACATGGAGGCCGATGTGCCAAAGATATCAGCACGTCGTGTAACCAGAAATGAGGATAGTTAATAATACAAGTATTATTCCCGAAGCTTTCTTGTGAACATTGTACTAGAATATACCCCATGCCTGTTTCTAGATGAAAGACCCCAAAAATTCATGCTTTGGAAACCGGAGCCTTTGCAGTGTTGAGGATCTAGGTTTCAGGGTTTAGGGTTCAAGCTGTTCAGGGAAAAGGTTTCCCAGGAATAACTGCCCTTGGCTGCGCTCCATCTGATGTCTTTAATCCCTTAACCCAAAGGCCTCAGAGCCCCAAAGCCCTCAACCCAAAACCGTACATCGAGCCCCGAGGCTGAGCTTCAGACCCTAAGCCACCTGATCGTTGACAATGTCAGGCTTACATGTGTCTTTTCCGTCGAGCGGCGATGTCAAGACTCTACAGGAAACGATGTCGTGTCCTGGGACTGCGCAAAACATGAGATTCAACCGATCTCGCTGCCCACTTGCTTTCAATGTCCGAGAAGGAGATCTGACACCGCTCATGTCCCCCATTCCACTTCGCACTCCACTTCTATGGGCTCCGCAAAAACACAAGCTCCATCCTACCCGACAAACAACATGCACATAGATGCTAAAGAACCATGAGAACATCAGGCGACGAAACTGCCCCAGCCCCAACTGAATCAAACAAAATTGAACTTCAAGCTCTGTAGACCTTGGGGTGAGCATGTGGTGCTTAGGATTGTAGCACTTTGGGCCTGGGGTTTCAGGCTTGAGGGATTTCGGGGTTGAGGGCAAATGCAAGCATACCGCGGCTCGCCGGCCAGGAATCTCAGACTTAATTTCCGACAGCCACATACAAGAACGAACTCGAGCCACCCCTCGCTTTGCAAAAACAGAATGGTTGAGTGGCAGACTCAATCAGTTGCTGTGAAGGTGGTTGGAGTTTGGGGTTTGTCGGTTCCAAATGGGAGTTTCCCCAAATTGGGTACCTTATTCTATTTGGGGTACTAAATTAGGGTCCCCTATTTTCGGAAACTCCCAAATTGCAGGCGGCATTTGGTGTATTTTCTAGGGCAACCTGCAGAGCTGATCGGTTGAAACCCTGTCCAATGTCGGTTGAAGCGACTGCAGCTAATCACTGCAACATGGTAGCCTCACAAATATTGAAACGCTGGTGCCGACTTGATTTGTGAGGCCGCATGAGCGAAAGAATGCGGCCCATCCACTTGCCATAAGGACTCTTGTTGCGAAGCCTATAAACCCACCTTAAACCCTAAAGCTTCAGTCACATAGAAAACCGGAGCCACACAAGATCGATAAGACTCATGAGCCTCGAAAACATAAACAATAGAAGAAACCAAGCCCAAGCGGTATCTCGACGAAGAAGCACGGGTTTACGTAGGGTTTAGGGGTCTAAGGGTTAAGGAGGCCCACGAACCGTGGACGTTCTGCTATAGCTCGCTCCTGGAGACGCGCTGTCGCTTTGCTGGCTTGCGATCTCCCCTTCGTACCGGTGAAAGGTTAACGGCTCTAAGCCCTCAAAAAGATATTTTTGCGCCGGGGGGCCTATAGGGTTTAGGAGTCAACAGCAGCCGTAGATCCTAAAACCTATATCCTACCTGTAGCCCTCAAAGCCCACCTTTATAAGGAAATGTAAACGAAAGTCATAATGAGGACCCCTGATTTCTTGGCCATCAAGATGTCTGACTTCTAAGATCCACGGGGTTGGAGCCTAGAACTTGGAGTGTGAAGTCACCAGGAGAGTGGATCAACAGCTATTTAGGGTTTCTGGTTTAGGGCCTCTATGGTTTCAGGTATGGAATGGATGTCTCAGGCATCAAAATTAAATGAGGTGTCTCCATCGAGGGTCCAGATGAGACTCAGACGAGTCCTTCTGGCGATGGGTGGCATGTCTATGACCAAAAGATCGGAAAATACCGGCCCTCTGAGGGCCAGCACCCAAGAGATTTGGGAGGCCATGCAAACGTGCAGAAGCTTTTCTTCGCTCTTACAGGTACGTATCCTATGCTTTCAGGGCTTTCGGAACAGGCACGTCTTCTAGGCTTTAAGGGCTTTCGGATAAATGTCCTGTGAAATTCACGGCTGTGTGGACTTCTCGGGGATTGAGCCGTAAACAGGTCGAGCCGCACAGAACTCTGGCCAAACCTTCTCTACAAAGCAAGACCCTGCTCTGAGCATTGAGCCACTGCTTGAAACCCTAATGTAGGGACTAGAATAGGGTTTTGGAGTATATTCTACTATGATTACAATAATAAGGAACCCCCAACATAGTATTGGTAATTAGTTGTTTAGGCCCCTATTGTAGATCCAACATGATCGAACGGGAGCGTGCGCCGGTTTTAGTTTATAGACTTCTCCTATAGGTTTTGAGGCGGCTTGGGCTCTTTCGCTGCGGGCGAATATCATATACATCGGGGGCAACATAAAACCCTTTCTGTCCCAAGACTGGTCCGACCTTGCGACGTTGAGGCAAGGTCCTACTTCTGCAATGCACTTTCCGTCTGCTGGGTTGAAGTAAGGTTTAGGGGGTCTGGAGTTTAGGGCTTCGGATTTCGGGTTCAGTTTCGGGTTTAGGTGTGTAGGGTTTAGCTATCTTCGACGCAGTCGCGTCTTCTGCATTGCACGCTTTTCCTTTCACATATATAGTGTGGATGGCGCGTCTCAAAACTAGATACATGCCGTGAGTGTAGCCTGTTGGTGCTGTTGAGGCCAAAATGCATACATGCAAGCACATTACCATAAGAATCTTTGGGCTATCATCGCAGTATCATTCTTATATGTGTTCTTCCACCTGCTTATCATTCTACGTCTTTGTCTTCGGGTAATGCTGTCGGTGCTGTACCGGCACAGATGCTGACGAACAATGGCAACAACAAGCATATCAACAACAACGCCGACGACTACTACTCCTCCTACTTCTTCTGCTACACGTGCTGCTACTGCCACTGCCAGCCACTGCCTATTTGCGGCTACTACAAACTGCTACTAATGCTGCTGCTGCTGCTGCTGATGCTGCTGCTGATACTGCTGATACTACCGACTACGACTACGACGACGACGACGAGCACGATGGCCGTGGCGACGACGACGACGTCGCCACTCATAACGATAACAGCAGCAGCTGCAGTATTTCATGATTAGCAACACCAACCTGATATTCACGATTTCGTATCAGCGGACGCAAGAAAGTGTAAACTTACGAATACCCATGATGTCAGGATGAAGCACTGCAGACTTATATACCATGCGGCACAGTATGTGACGAAATCCAGGTGTATGCAACCAACCGCTGGCCTCAATACATGAAACAAGATCAACATCGAGGCTACACACCGAGCCACACTTTGACCCACCAAAACCTAAGCCGAAACTGTTGTAGGGCCCCTTGTAACAGCAAGATTAGGGCTTATCATAAGAACGTACAAAAAATCTAGGGTTTGGTAGGATAAGGGTAGAGTTCTATAGGTTGGAGGCCTTTCTTTTTGAGACACGCCTGTGATCTGCAACCACAAGGATGCTTTCACCCGTGCATCGGGTCCCATTCTCGTGGTCCGGCACTACCAGAGCCTGAAAGGTCTTGTGCGTAGGGTTTAGGGTTTAGGGGTTTAGGGGTTAGGGTTTAGGGGTTTAGGGTTTAGGGGTTTAAGGTTTAGGGGTTAGGGTTTAGGGTTTAGGGGTTTAGGGGTTTAGGGTTTAGGGTTTACTACCATAGCCTGCAAGGTCTTGTGCTCCAAACCCTTAACTAGACCTATAGTCTCCATTGCAGTTCCTTTTTTTGGTTAACCAAAATCTCTATTATAGGATCCTAACCATAAAACTGGTTAACCAAAACAAGCAACTACAATGGAGACTATAGGTACCCCCCCCTTGGAACCCATAGGTAAAACAACAATGCTTTTAATACTCTCTTGGGCTTTATATGAGTAAAGGTAAAGAAATAATTCCTAAGGAGACCATACTAAGGGAGCGGAGTCGGAACTCTAAACTTTGGGAAACTTCGAGCCTGAAGGACTTACCCTAAGGGTCCATGTACCTAAATAGTATATACCATTGGCCTTAAAGTACTCCCTATATGGGTACATCGGGCCCAAAGCGTATACTACTGTTGATGGACAAAATCCTGCATGACCCTTAGGACTCTAAACTATGGGAATTGTGACATATTCCTTATAATGGGTAATGCAGGATTTTGTCCATCAACAGTATTTGGGTACATGGACCCTTAGGGTTACAAACCTGGAGCATGGGCCGAGGATGATCGTGGTGCTGGTCTAAGCTGTGGGCACGAGAATAGTCATGTTGCGATTTTCTGGCAGGTACTAAACCTTACAATCCGCTTTAGAGCGGGGTGTAGAGTTGAAAGGTTTAGGACTTTAGAGCTGCGAAAGCCGGCAGAGAAAGTAGGATCCGTATTTTCGCTCACCCCTATACCTGAGGGTCCAAAACTAACAAGCAGTACCCTCCGTACGGGTCCAAAGTTCCTACTGATTCGGTAACTGTTTAGGATAATGGCAAGTGAGGATGAATCGTGCGGACTGCTAGACCCTACACCTGGCAAGCTGAACCGCAGAAGCACGAACAAATCCTGCAACGTATGAAACCCTGAAATCCTGAGGGTTAGTTTGGTGTATGCAGCGCAGGATAAGCAAGTTTGCAGATGCTACTGGCTTCGGAGATTGGGGGTCCAAGAACAACACCGAATTGAGTCTAGCGTTTGGGTTTATCGTCCTTGGTTGGTCGCGGACTTCTGGCGGTAGCAGTGCTGATCACAAGCATGGTGCATATATCTCAGTGTCGCCATGTTGGTGCCAGCAGCCGCGGTTGCAACATCAGTACTAGGACGGAACCTGACGGCAGCAAGAACAATCAAAATCAACGAGAGGAGCGTAGCTCAGTCATTGTATGTGCGGACCTACGCCTGACACTCCAAATCCGCCACATCTCGATGCCTTTTCATCCTGCAGCTGCGAACCCCGGCCACAAACCCTAAACCCAAAACCGTAAACCTTAAATCCTAGACCCCTAAACTCAAAACCCTAAGCTCTGTTCTCCTAACCCTGAGTTTCCTGAAATCCTTGCTTGAAGTTTGCACCATCTGGGGCATCGGCAACAAATGGCCACTACCTGGCACCGTTCGCCTACATCTTACACTACAGTCAGTAATATAGGGGCCTTAATAATTAAAATAGGGTTTTGGGGCCCTCTATACTATTCATAATCAGGAACACCAAAACTAGTATAGGAAATTCTTGAGGCCCTCTATTACGGTTTACGGGGCTTCGGAGAACTACGATTGAGGTGCTCTGGTTGACATTGGGAGGTTTAGCCATTGTTGCTCAGAGTGCGAACACATCCCCCTTAAAATCCTGACACACAGGCACAGAGGCACCTTCGAGGAGGCTTAGCATACCTGCATGTAAATGTATGAACATAGATACCAGCACGTTCGGTCATACATGTGTATATATATATATATAGATGCATGGGTGCATTAGATATAAATAACACACGTTTGCATGCCTATCTGCGCACGCAAGACATACATAGCAGGTACATACATGAATGCATGCATACATGTGTGTTGAAAACAGCAGGATTTCAACACGTCAGGTTCTAAGCCTTGGGTTGTCCGGGGGTTGTCGGCGTTTTAAAGCCTTCGGTGGTGTGGCTGTGCGGGCTTTGGGGTGCTTAGGTTTTGCTGCTTGAACTAGACGTAACCAGAAAGTCAGAAACCTCAATGAACATCCAACTTACTCACCTCCACTTCTCCATGAACACCCAGATTCACAAACGCAAACACCTATAGGATCTAGACACCCTCATGAACAGAAACGAACACCAGCAGTTACACTCCAAATCTCCAAGACTCCAAACCCTAAAGAGCCTTCTTTAACCTCTAGGGTACACCGAAAACGGGCGCCTTGAAGTGCCCGTTTCCATTGCAGGCGAGTGAAACCCAAGGACATCTACTCCCACCTGTCAAGTAGCCGGACTTGAGGCTTGTGCAATACTGCTGATGATATAAACCCAACATTACCTTAAGGACCCTAAACTATGGGAATAATGGTATATTCCTCATTATGGGTAATGCAATATGTATATCATCAACCGTAGGTGCCCGATTTCTTTGCTTCGGGAGGGCTTAAGCTTCAAATTCAGGGCCTCGGGCGCCGTTATTGAATTGGGGTGTCTGTGTGTGGGCTTCATAAATTTACAGGGAAGGTCCGGGAGACTAGTGTTCAGGATGTTGTACCGGAAGCGC
>CAJNDT010005910.1:144566-414566 GCA_905221615.1 Symbiodinium sp. CCMP2592 | reverse complement strand
ACTTAAGCTTAACTCCCAAACGCCTTTGCGCTCGGGTTTTTTTTGCTTCCTGACATCGGGCTTCACCGTCAGGTTTGGCTAGAGTTTCTGGCCGTAGGTTGTACCCAGAGGCCCCAAAGTAGTTCCTTTTTTGGTATCCCCTTATAGGATTCTATATATGAACCCCAAAAAGGAACTAGTATGGGGCCTCTGGGTAGGACCTGACCGCATCTCAAGATCCCAAGCACCCCCTAAACACTAAACCCTAAAACCCTAGACCCTGAAACTCTAAACCCTAAAACCCTAAAGCCCTAAACAGCGCCTAAACCTCTCTTGGTAAGGTCACACCAGAGAAACTCGCAAGAAGGAGCCCCGAAAGCTCAAGACTTAAAGGTAGGTAGAGTCTTCTGGGTTGCGGGAAACCGTCAAGCCAAACAAACAAAGGCAATAAACGCTCCGGACAGTCTTGGTAAATTGAGTTTTTCCGCCTCCTTACAATAAAATTTCGGAAGACCTCCGGTACCGCCTACTATGAAGGCGTGCTGATCCTGAAGCCCGAGCCCTCAAACTCCCAAAAGGAAACCCTGAGTTAAAGACACCCTAGCCCTAGCCCTTTGACTGAATCTCAAGGAGTGCGAGTCGTCAGCCACCCTAAACCGCTAAACCCCGAAAACCCCAAACCCCTAAAACCTTAAACCCCTGAAACCCAAACCCCTAAACCCTAAACCCTAAACCCCTAAACCCTACACCCTAAACCCTAAGCCCCTAAACCCCTAAAATCCAAACCCGCCCCCATGAAGGCGGTTTTCAGTCCAGACGGGGCTTCGGGATTCAAGGTTTGGGTTTTAGGGGTATCGGGCACTGTACCCAGAGGCCCACAGTAGTTCCTTTTTGGGGGTACCAAAACGGAACTACTATGGGACCTCTGGGTAATGCACTAGGTTTTCTTTGTGGGTTTAGTGTGTGAGTTTACAGTATCAGGGAGTGCTAGACTGATTCTGCTAGTTCTCGGTGCGACCAAAAAGAGACGTCAGTCAGAGCCGTCAATTAGCTTGAAGTACTTAACTCTACAGGATCATGGGACTTGCTAACGAGGGTGCCAAACATGGCGAACAGTGGTTGTAGAAACATCGGGTTGAGGGTCTAGACTAGTTACTAGTAAAGTGCCTGCTGACATAGCAAACTCTGGTAATCCAAGACAAGACAACTGAACAGGACAATAACAAGGACAAGACAACTAAGCATAACAAGAACAATAGAGCAACAACAGAACAATGATCTGGAGGCAGAAGAGGCGGGCGAGGGAGGCACTGTGCTTGAATGTGTTTTCGGTGCGTATCCTGATTGTTTTCTGTCCCTTGTTCATGCCTTGTCTTTGCTTAGAAAACTAACACTAACAAACAACAAACAAACATGACACCCAGCCTCATGGCCTGCGCTTTTCGCACTCTTTATGTGGTCTTTGTTGTTGTTCCGTGTCTGTTCGCTCCTGGCCTGATTCAAGTGCTACTACTTCAGTTGCTTCATTGTTGGTTTAGGGTTTAGGGTTTGTAATTGTTTTTTCCATCTTTCCCATACTGTATATCACAGAAACTGCTTGACGCGTTCTCTGAAATTGAGAGTTTGGGAATGCTTGAATTCGGGAGCAGACAAGGCGGGTTAGGAGCTGGGACAATCGTGCAATGCCGGGCAAAGTGTCTTGAAACGTTTGGGCTACAGAGCCATCTCTTCATGTACTCAAAACGCATAAGTACATCACTGCACGGTGCTCCTTGGAAGATTGGGCATCAGGGGCGAATGGCCCAGCTTTCTCAGTGGGCTATGCAGCGTAGCGTGGTGCACAGACAATAGTTACAGCGGAGGGTTTGACAACAGAACCGTGGTTAAGGCCAATTATTACGACTGGATGTATGAGACCAGACTTTCCTAAACACTCAACGATTACAACTTTCAACCATGGTAAAGAGTTTACCGAGCTCTTCGCCGTCATGAAGTCGGTCGTCGTCACTGCTCTGAGAACGCACACGTTCTCGTAGGTCCTGGCAATTCAGATTTCCAAAGTGCCTATGTCTTCAGGGTCTACCGTCAGGGCCGTCGGGCCTTCGCAAGACTGCAATAGCCCGATTCTGAACCCATGTCGGCATTGGAACGGACACGAAGCAGTGAACCCTAGGAGCTAAAACCCCCCAAATCCCAACCGTAGCGTCCTCTGGCAAGGAAACCAGCCCCCCGCCCCTCAACGCCCTCTGCCCAACTCCCAAATAGCTACAGAACCCTTTAAACCCTAAACCCTCCCCTCGTGTGGTCCTAAGCGTCAGATAGTTGCATCTACAGCTAGACCCAACCTCCAAATGCCAACCCCCGAAATCCCAAACTGAAACACACCTTGAACTGGCCCTAAACCTTTTATGCCCTATACCCCAGACCCCTAATTCTGACCCCTAGAAACCTTGAGCCGTAAACCCTCTGGGGCCTATGGTCTCCCATGACGCCAACAGAGCGCACGGTCGGCAGGAGTACGGCAAAGGCCTCGTCGGGGTTTAGGGGGCTCGGTTTAGGGTGTGGGGTTTGGGGCTGGTGGGCCTTGGGGGTTGAGGTTTGACGGCTGAGGGCTTAGAGGGGTTCAAGGGGTTCCTCGATTTTCCTCAATGGTTAGGAACTTGCTAATCAAACACTAACCCAAAAATATAAGTAAGCTCCGAACACAAATTTCAGGGTCTCAAGCTTCGGGGGTTTTCATGATTCGGCTGAAGTGTCTGTAGCAGTAGCCTGCTACTCCTTTGAAGTGGCTGCCTCAGCAGTAGGCCATGACTGTTCTTGGTGGATCACCGGATGTAGTATAAGATTAAGGGTATAAGTGCTTCGAGTGGGGAAAGCAGTATTTCCAACTATCATAACAATATGTATGACCTTGGCTTCTAAGTTCTCCGTTCCCACTCTCGTGCAGTCCCATGACTCCCAAAATCATGTGTGCGCGAAGCTGGCTTACCAGCAGTGCAATCGTTAGAATGGTTCTCAAAATTGAGCTCCCTTTTTGGGTCCGAAACTTCATACGACAGCTACTATCTAGGGTACCCCAAAAAGGGATCCCAATTTTGACAACTACCCGAATGGGCCCCAGAAAGCCAGATAGGCCTTGGAGGGATAATAAGACTTCAGGTTTCGTCGGTTTGCCGTCCTTACCCACCCCCCACCCCATAGTCTACATCCCAAGTGAACCTGAAACCTAAAGTATAAATCCTAAGCTCTACACCCTCAGCCCTAAACCCTGAATCCCCGAAAGCCTCAACCCCAAACACTACACCTTAAGCCCCGAACCCCAGAGGCAGTCAGTCTAACCTACCTGGCCAATCTTGTCGTAGTGGCCCGTCTTCCGAAGTTCCTCCAAGGCTTGCGTTCCGTCTATTTTTTGTTCAGGGATTTAGGGGTTGAAGGTTTCCGAGCATTATGGGTACCGTTTTGGATTCTGGTATTCTGGAGTCTTCTAGTTGGGGTTTGCTTTAAGGTGTCGCGAATGCGCTGAGTGAGGAAACTCACACGTTTGCAAACGATATCTCTGATACGCCTCACAAAGATTTTCCTAGGATTCGTTTGCTACCACAACGAAATGTCTAGTCAAAGCTTCACAGGGATAACAAGATCTGCACACAAACCCCGCCATGGCGGCGGCGGCCCTAGGTACACCACAGACACCATCCACCCCGATAACACAAACAGTCAATTAAACTCTAATAAGGAAATATCCCTAAGGCTCTAAGGACTCATACATTAAGGCTTTTGGGCCCAAAGACCATACTATGAAAGGCTTCTGGGCTATTTTGAGCCTAAGGGTATGGTCCTACTAGGTCCTACTATCCTCTATGTCCTACTAATGTAGGAAGCTGATTAAGAAACCTTGGGCCCTTATTAGGGTTTTCCTTTTATGAGCCCTACTATTTTGGAATTACAGGCCCAGGGCTTCTTAATCAGGTTCCTGCATTATCCTCTCGACATCGACTCCGGAGCCCCTTCCCCTAAGGGTTGTGCACACCTTGAGCCCTTTTAAGGCCAAAGTGTACGTCTAAATGGGAGTTTCCGAAAATAGGGGACCCTAATATAGTACCCCAGAAAGTAGGATCCTTGTTTTAAGGAGCCCAAAATAAGGTACCCCTAGTTTTCGGAAACTCCCAAATAAGCAAGTGGACCCTCAATACACCGATAATCATATGCTCGTCAACGGGAAAACCTGCAGAACATGGCCCTTTAGGATTTCTTTCAAGAGGAGCCATCGGTGTAGACCCTAGAGCCCACACTCCCTCGACTCTTACATCTTGATACCCCAAACCGACCTCTAAGCCTTTCTCCTCGATGCAAACTACACCATCTAAGCCGTAAATCGAGCCCTTGTAGACAAGAATCCCGCAAAGAATTGTCCTTCTTCAAGAACCCTAATTGTAAAGAACAAGCTCCTGGACCCCTAACCCCCCAGAAGCTTAACAGACCCTACCTATAGTCTCCATTGTAGTTCCTTTTTTGGTTATCCAAAATCTCTATTATAGGATCCTAACCATAAAACCGGTTAACCAAAAAAAGGAACTACAATGGAGACTATAGGTAAAGATCGCAACCCTCAACCCTAAGCCATAAATCCTAAGCAACCCGAAAGACTCCTCGATGTAGATATCATCTGCCAGGCTAAGGGTCTCTGCGCTGTCCTTGGTGACCTGGCAAAAGCCCAATGGGCTTTGCAGGGTTTAGGATAAAGGGTGTAGGTCCATGCACATGTGGAGGGGAGGATAGGGCGATTGGGCTTAGGGCTTAGAGCTTGGAGTTCAGAGTTTGGGCCGGGTTAAGGGGTGGATTTCGGGTTTACAGCTGTGTATTTGGCCTTTTGCAGGGCTTTAGGATTGTAGATTTGAGGGGTGCAGAGCTGCAGGGTTTACTGTGTAGAATTCGTCATAAGTCGTCGAGGTTTGACAAGAGGAAGAAAATGAGGCAACATCGGGACTTTGATGGGCTCTAAGCGGATAGAATTGCTACTTGTTCCGACCCCTCCGTTCAGACAAGGCACACTACAATTCGACTCGCAAAGCCAAAGCCCCAAACCCACCTTGCTAGACTCAGAACACAAAACCACAAAAAACATTCCAGGCTTCTCCCCTCCACCTCATTTTTGTTCGAGTGTGTCGTTCATGCTTCGGGTGTTTTCAGGGGGCCTGGGCGTCAGAGGTCGCGGTTGATGGTTAGAAGGACACCATGCGCTTGCCGTCTCTTTCACTCATGTCACGCATCTCTGCTGCTGTAGCCGCGGTTTGTGAAACCCCGCGATGCTCGTCCTTGAGACCAGGTGAGTATCCAGGTGATATAATGGCCTTAATTGCATGGGAACTGCACGTCGGATTTAGAGCATACAGAAGCCGGATGAAGATAAGCCACTCGACAACTCTTCGCCCTGCAGCGGAACATGCCAAACAAGCCGACGCAGCTTTGCTTGAATTTACGGCCACTTCGATATCCACCGGTCGCATCCACGCGAGCACAACATAACTTAAAACTCCAGCCATCGCAAACTATTCACGGCTTTGGGGCAGCCTCAGAGCAAAACCCCCTGAGCCTACCCTCAAACCTACAACCTTAAGTCTTAGGGCTTTGGGGTCCTAGACCCTAGCCTAAAGCCACTCACTTCTTCGTCGGCTTGTTGCCGAAGAGCTTCTCGCCTACAGCTCGGCCCACGTCATTGAGCCTCAAGCAAGCATGGCTGAGGGCGGTTTACGGTGCATGAACCCAATGGGTGCTAAGTACCTGTATGGGGGCTAGTTGCCCAAACCACTAATTAAAGTAAATCCTACAAAGGAAACCCTATTCTAGTATGCAGGTACTCAGAGACCCGTGGGGAACCCTAAACCCAGACCCTGAACTTTCGAAGTGTGGCGCCCAAGGTACCGAGACGCAAGCAAGCGATGCGATGCAAACATGGATGTGGGTCAGCTATATCGGGACACTGAGACGTCTGGATAGGATAATCCGATATCCCGCCCCGAGTTGTGGTTCTTACCCATATAGACGCCCGAAAAGTTAGAACATGACTTCGGGTCACGTCTAATAAGAGCTATAGAAGCTCTCAATATACTACCCGAAAATCCGATTCTATATATGTGGCCCCTATGCTAGCCGGCTCTTTGTTTCGGACGCGGCTTCTCGGGGCGTACCTGAGATCCACACAACTTCAAGCCTTCAGCCATCCGGATCCCTTAACCCCCCTCCCAAAAAAAAGCACCGAGGTTGGAGGGACTAATTAAGGTGCAAACTTGAACCCTCGACTCCGCAATCTATGAGTAGTAGTAGTGGCCAAACTCCTGCGACTTAAAGCTGCAACCCTTTACCATGACCTGAAGGAAATGAAACCGCAAGGCAGGCAATGCCATGTCTGAGCAGCGTGAAATCTTCTTTGCCAGTGAAGTCTGAGAGCACTTTCTTCGTGATGTCCCCGAACTGATAATCCTCTTTCCTCAGATCTGGAAGCAAGCATCGTTGTCGGCGGCTCTGTCACCCCGACATCTGTCATTGACATTTAGTGAACAGCATCATCAATAGCAATCTAGTGAACTTTGTTCGCTCAACCGCTTGAGCATCACCACCATCACACCGAATGGTGCCAACACCAACATCACTACCACCACGATCATCATTGTTATCATGATCATCACTATCATCGTCGTCACGGCGGTGTTGGCTGTGAAGCGCATGTACCCTCTGAAGACCGTTATATGGTCATGAAAATAGCAGACCGTTCGCAGATCATTGGACAAGACTTGGAGGCTGTGGAGCGTGTACAGACTTCATTCTGCTTAGGGTCTATCTATCTTACCCATGGGCCCCGCAGTAGTTCCTCTGGGGGTTCATATTTAGAATCTTATAAAACCCTAAGCCCTAACTAGAATCCTATAGTAACCCTAAACCCTGAAGCCCAAGCCGATCACACATGAAGGGAGAGACCTACAACAGACAGGGAGCCCTTAGCCCCGAAAGCTAAGACTCTGAAACCCTGCCCTAAACACTAATGTAGGGGCATTAATGTTAGAATAGGGTTTGGGGCTCCTTAATACTATAGGTATAATAAGGAAGCAGAAGGAATACTACTAGTAATTGTTTAGGCTTCTACATAAACAAAAAAGTTGTTCAAAGGCTCCCGGTGAAGTCGGTGATGAACTTCTTCGTCAGGTCACCAAACTGGTATCCTTCCTGCGGCTCTTGCTGACGAGCTCTAGATAAGAACCCTGAGAGCCTAAACTTGACTGCATGTGCCTTCCCAAGGGGATCCTCGGTGTTTTCCACTGCATGTTCGTGAGCTTGATTTGAGGTAGTGATGCTGCGGTTGCTTGGTATCAGTTTATTGATAGGGAAGGTAACGGGCTTTGCATGGCACCAGGATTTGGACATGAACAAGTTCTGATTTAGGTTGCAATATTTTGGAGGCCAGTATTTGCAAGCCAAAAAGTGCATTTAAGATACTACAAAAACACACAACCCTTGGACCCCTTAAAACAAAAACAGTTTTAGTTCCCTTCTAGCCTCATAACTCCAACAAAGTTCCAGCTTGACCGTCTTGTAGCGCCACTACCGTATAGCCTTTGCATGCTGGCTAGTGGTTTAGGGGTAAGGAATTAGAGTGTAGGGTCTAGAGTCCCTATATGGAGAAACGGAACTACAACGTGGTGCAAGGGCGTAGGTAGACGGAACAGGAAAGATCCTTGCCCAGGTAGCTCTTCATCCACGCCGCGCGCCGGTTGTTCAGCTCCCTCGTGACATCTCCGAAGGTATAGCCTGTGCTTGTTGGAGATTTAAGGGCCATGGCGTGGGCACTTCGGCACCGCCGTGAAACCGCTCACCTCAAGGCTTCCCCTGGCCACTCTGCCTCGAATGCGTGCTGTCCCGCCGAATGCGGGGCTAACGAGACAGCATGCACAAACTGAGCCAGCACCCTCCCGAGACAGCATGCGAAGAAGGAGTTTCAGGCCTTAAGTTTGAAGTCGGGCCAATCTCGCTGCGTGCTGTCACGAGTTTGCGTGCTGTCTCGCCTGATGACTGCGGCGATCGAGACAGCACCAATCGAGGCAGATTGGCTGGGAGAATCTTAATCACCAGCCCTAAACACGTTCCTCCCTCCCAATTCTGCGGCTAGGGCCCTCTAAAGCCGCAGTCCCCTACGTAGGGCAGGAGGTTTCATGATGTTTGCATAATTACGAATGCGATCCTGTATAGTCAGCCTAACTTATAATTGGTATACTTATACCTAATCAAGTATGATACTTCACCCCAAGACCCCTGTCAGACTGTTAAGACCCACTGGAGTGACCCTTAACCCTATTCTGATTGTTGGTTAAAGCGACTACATTGAGCCACAGCTTCCAAGTGCTAAGCTTGAGTGATCTGCTGTCCCAAACAGAGCGGCTCTCTTTCCCAGTGAACTCGTTCACAGTGTTCTGCACCCGGCGTGTGACCTGCGGATCACGGCTCTAACAAGGGTTGAGGAAAACCCTGTTCTAAGTGTTAAGGTTGCCTAGGATTTATGGCTTAGGGTTGAGGGTTGCGATCTTTACCTATAGTCTCCATTGTAGTTCCTTTGATTTTGGTTAGCCAGTTTTATGGTTAGGATCCTATAATAGATTTTGGTTAGCCAAAAAAAGGAACTACAATGGAGACTATAGGTAAACAAGGGCTGAGGCAGGTTTGGGGTTTCGAAGGTTTGGGTTTAGGCTTGCTTGGGGGGTTGTGGTAGGGTTTTGATGGACTGAGGGCTCCGAGATTTTGGGGGATTTTGTGTCAGACGTAAGGCAATTGGGGTAGAGAAGGTCTAGTCAGTCTTGTCCCGCGTAAACCGCTGCGTCTGCAGGGAAGACTTGCGTAACAGAGTGAGGTCCGAGTCATCGCGGCACCTGACTTGCTAACTTTAGGGGTTAGGAGTTGGGAACGGACAGGCTTCTTTGTCTTAGAAGATTCGAATGAGCATTATAGCTGAATGTTCCGGAAGCTGGATCCCTAAACAGATATTCATTGGCAAATGTCGGCCGTACGTTCTTTTGGCATGCCTGGGGCCGATGCAGTGCCGTCCATTTTAAGCCTACTTCCGTGTACCCCGGGCTTTAGGGTTCTGGGCTGAGGATCCGAAGTCAGGATTTACCTATAGTCTCCATTGTAGTTCCTTTTTTTGGTTTAACCAATTATATATTAAGGATCCTATATAGGTAACCCCAAAAAAGGAACTACAATGGAGACTACAGGTAGGGCCTCGCGTTTAGGAATCAGGGTCAAGCGACATCAACGACGGTGACACCCGGAAATAGGGCCCCAAAAAGCACATAAGCAAAAATTAGGATAGGGATATCCCATATAAAACCCCCCATATAATGAAGCCCAATAAGGTAGGGATATCCCCATATAATGCATATGCTTATGTGCTTTTTGGGTCCCTAAGGAAACTGTTAGAGCGAAGGATGCCGGTTTCGGCTGCGCAAGCTCTTGCCGAAAGCTTGCCCTTCTGTTGGCGAAGTTACTTGGAGGATCATGGGACTTAGTAAGTAGGGTTATAAGTACCTTAATTGGAGTCATAAGTATTTATAAGTACAGTTACCTTAATTATAACCCTAGTTACTAAGTCCCATGATCTTTGAAGTAAGCACTGCTCAAAGGGATCCTCACTGGAAGTTCTCCGCCTCAGCTTGGCGCTCCTGTCCCCAACGCCGTTATCCTTCGTTGCGCGTGGCGAGCCGAGTGCAGCTTTTCAAAGCGCAACCAGCGCAAAGGGTGTGACAAAGGTGCGAAAGCAAGACAGCGCCGGAAAACAAGAGCAAGGTTGCGAATTCCGGCAGAACACCCATGGAAGCATTGCCCGAAAGCCGACAGTCCAGACCCAAGACAAACAGCCCGTAACTAGGAATCAGGGTCCATGGACCCAACTTGTTCTATACTTTTCTCCGCTGTACCGGTATAGGGACTACTTTAAAACCTAAGTATATACTATTTGGGCACATGGATCCTTACCCTAAGGCCCCAAAATCGTTCCTTTTGGGGGTTCGTATTTAGAATCCTATGAGGTAATCTGCAAAACTACTTTGGGGCCTATGGGTAGGGTAGTACTTGGAGGATCATGGGACTTAGTAAGTAGGGTTATAAGTACCTTAATTGGGGTTATAAGTAATTATAAGTACAGTTACCTTGATTATAATCCTAGTTACTAAGTCCCATGATCCTTTAAGTAGGAATGAAGAAGTTACCATGGTTATCAGGTGCCAGAATCCCGCTGCTCTTCGGGTTTAGGGTTTACCCCAAGGGTCCAAAGGACCCAATAATGAGGTACTCGGCTTTAGGATGCTAGTTATGTAGGTTAGGAATTTTGGAGAGCATATGATTATGAGGTACTTGGACCCTTAGGGTTTAGGGTTTAAATCGAACCTAGAAGAAGCAACCACCAGAAGCGGAACCCTAAACCCTACCTATAGTCTCCATTGTAGTTCCTTTTTCTGGTTAACCAGTTTTATGCTAATTAGCCAAGAAAAGGAACTACAATGGAGACTATAGGTAAACTCTATACATCTCTGAAACATCCGAGCTACCCTTTCACACCTGCGAGGCATGAAACCAACCCTACGAATACCTAGACCCTGGATGGTCGTTCTCATTTGTTGTCGCATTGCTTCCTACCTATGGCCAGGATCTCAACTACAACATTGGTGATAGGTTAACCATAGCTTGAGCCCTCAACACCAAACCCTGAGGTACATCCAAGACTACAAGTGATACAAGTCTGCCTCGCGAGTGAGGTCGCCAGGCTCGTATGTTTCCTGCGCAGGCTACGCAGCTGCAGGGGTCCCTTGTGACTCCCCTCCCTGAAAGTCCATGTGCTTATACAGCTCATGCATTGACCTAGAAAGGCGCCCCTCTGCTCGATAAACCTATAAATCCAGGACCCATGAAGGAGGTTCTAAAATGTTCTCCAAGGGTGATAATGGAAATTAGGCTGTAGTTGGAGGCTCGAGTTCGAGGACTTGGTAAGTAAGGTTATTTTCAACTCGGGCTAACAGTTCGACAGTTCGGCTAGCAGTAACTCCTTATGTGCTCGCCTGATTTATGATATGAGTTGCCAAGTCCCGCGACTCGGCAAATACTATTGCCTGTATGCCTATTCGGCAATGTCCCCTTGTAGCACCTACTCTATATGTATAGATAGAGACAGAGAAAGATACAGAAAGAAAGAGAGAGATACATTGACTCAGCACATAACTACTTGAGCAGCTAATAAACGAACTCATGTAACATCAACTAACCATTGCCTGAACCCTCACCCATAAATCCCGAATCTCATTCACAACCCCCTAGACCAGAAATCTAAACCCCACAACCCTAAATAACCTAAAACAAAGCCCTGAGCCCGAGGCCCTATTACCCTAACAGCTACCCATCTACCTCTCATTAAATCCTTTTCGGTCGTCACTTTTCCAAAGGGTCCACGTAACAGTATCCCCTGTACACTTTTGGGGCGTAGATATTCCTAAGAACCCGCTATAATGGTACATGGACCCTTTGGGTCTGTTTGCAAGCCTTGCCGCAGAAATCCGCCACGACGACCTTCACTCGGCGATCGACCTCCTCGCAGATGAAAGGTTTGGGGTTTTAGGGTTTTGTTCAGTGTTTAGAGTTGATTACTTGGGGATTTACGGCTTTTGGTTTAGGGTGTAGAAACCTCAATAGAACCTGGCAAGGAAACCTGAAAGGAATCCCGGACCGTCGGAGACATCCTAATGTAGCCCTCTTGACGGCTTTAGGGGGTCTGCATGCTTGGAAGGCTTGGGGTTCAGTGTCCTCTTCTTCCCCGCTGCACCCGGTCTCGATTTCAAATTTCCCCAAAACTGTTGATAATAAAGGCTCTATCTAAAACAACAAGGGAAATCAAAACGTTTTCCCCAATCGATACCTAGCGCAGTATTGGTACGTAAGGGCTTGCCTAGATTGGCTTCACAATCACCCTCCGAGCAAAGCATAGAACGAAGGAGAACGCCTTCACGCGAAAGACGAACCCACTTCCACGCGAAACGAACGCGCTGCACCTGAAACATCGACTTCCAGCGTCATGCGCAAAGGTATAGATGTGTGATTAAATGTGCGTGTGTGTGTGTGTGTTTATAATTCTATACATATATATATACATATATATATATATATATATATATAATTAGCATATAATTATATATAAACTCAGTATGATAGGACATAGGTGACTACGAAAGCCGGGTCCTTCGACAAGTCTCCCATCTCGTACTCGCCCGGGTCCTGAAGATCAACTGAATCCGGGCATGGAATTGGTATATACAGGGTTCCTTTGAGGGTGCATGTACTCATATACCATATACATTGGCCTTAACGTGGTGCCCAAATATATGCTATATGGGTGGCTGTCAAAATTATGGTCCCTTTTTATAGGTCCCTAGAATAAAATGGACCCTAATTTTGACATCCACCCATATGAGTACATGGACGCTTAGTGTTCCATAAAGTGTTGAGCGGGGTTGTACTAGCGAGCTGACCGTGTTGTTATACAACTTTTCTGCCATACTCTAAGACCCTGTAACCATACCATAAAACCTGGCGTCCTTGCCCGTGACCTTGCAAACCTCATCCTTGACAATCTTATCCAGCGCCAAGGTGAGATCACCAAGCTCATAATTCCTGGGGTCGGGGTTGACTTACTATTGGTTAGTAGGGAATGGAGGAATGGGATACAATTATAACTACGATTACTACCATTCCTCCCTTCCCTACTAACCAAAAGTAAGTTGAAGGTTTAGCTTTCTAGTGTGCGGCCCAGAGGTCCCGAGCTGGAAACTGCCACATGCTGCTTTGCTGGGTGGGGTCGATATGGTCCCTACATGTCCTTACAAGATGCAGGTGGCTGCAACTGAATTTTCAGGTACGGCTTCGTGGGAGTTTGGAACCCTAATCCCTATAACCCGAAACCCCTAAACCCTAAAGTCTTAAACCCGAGAAGGGTTCGGAGTGAGGCCTTGAGAGACCCGGGATCGAGGGACGAGGCCTCCACCCCTAAACAGTTTTGATCCCAATGGGTCGTATAGGTACTGTTATGGGGAATACTTCCCCAAATTATACTAGGATTTCCTCATTCGAATACTGTATAGAAACCCGACATTCTACTATGCAGTTACTTTGGACCCTTTGGGGATACAATGTCGGGGTTCAGAGTACCGTTGGGTTCCCCTAGACCCTTAAGCTTTACCTTTAACCCTACAGTCAACCATGAGCCGTAGCTGTGCAGTCGCAGGCCAGACCTTCCACCAGATCAAAGGCTCAAGGGAACTCTCTCCAATCTCCGACTCATCCCGGGGTTCGGGGACTTCGCAATGCAGCTCCCTAAACCCTAAACCCTGTCCGTACCTGTTCGAGGCGATCCCAAACTTGAAACTCGACAGGCTTTGCAAGTCTACTGACGATGCTTCTGAGGGAAGAGACCCGTAGTATGTCCCATGGCCCATGACCCTACCAGTAAATGCTCCAATCAACCTCAGAACCAGCCAATCCGCCTCCAAAGTTGGATTGCTCTGAGAAGCGTTAAACAAAAGGGCTCTTAATAATTACCCATACTATTTTGTGGGCTCCTGATGATACTTACTGTACAAGGAGCCTCAACACCCGGTTCTAACTATTACCCTATACCTTAACCCTGAAGGACCTACCTTTTTACAGACTTATATAAAGAAATCATAATAAGGAGCCCTAAAAAGGTAGGTTATTCAGGGTTAAGGTATTAGTTATCGCCTACCCTAGCCATAGGCCCCAAAGTAGTTCCTTTTTGGGACTACCTTATAGGATTGTATATCATATATTCATGAACCCCAAAAGGAACTACTTGGGGGCCTATGGGTATATTAGTTATCGCCTGACTTCCTGTTCGAAGCGGCTTGGGGGCGGGACTTCTCAGCCACGCAGCTCTTTGCCACGCATGTCCGCAATCACCGACTGCAGGGCTTAAAGGGAACTCCAGAAAGTTGGAATATGGTTTCAGGGTAGGATACCCTATAATTTACCATAAAGTGTTTAGGATAATCATATTCCAACTTTCTGGCTTTTACTTTAGGGGTGTAGGGGAAATTAATAATAAGAATAATGTTTTGGGTAGATTATACTGATTATACTATCCCTATAGTCTCCATTGTAGTTCCTTTTTTGGTTATCCAAAATCTCTATTATAGGATCCTAACCATAAAACCGGTTAACCAAAACAAGGAACTGCAATGGAGACTATAGGTAGTTATATAATAAGGAGCCCCAAAACAGTATAGGCAATTCTTGAGGCCCCTATAATAGGCCTTGGAGTCAGTCTGGAATGCTGAGGTATGGTTTGGGGTTTCTGGTTCAGGCTGCTTCAAGCAGGTTCTGAACCTTCCGCCCTGTTTGAAGTTGTGGCAACGCTTGCTGCAATTGGCTGGAGGTGGGCAAACAACAGATTACAAAGCTTCCAGCGTTTCAAGCGTATGTGGCGCTTTAGGGGCTAGAAGCTAGCTAAGATTCTGGGTTCTTCGCTTATGTGTACAGTTAAGCGGTGATCGTGCGAACGCGAAAGATCTCAACACAAACCCCAGCCAGTCACAGGAAGACCTTCAACCATGTCCAGGCATCTGCAGAACAACACCCGTCATAATCGGCAACCCCCAGGGGAACATTCAGTTCTAGTGGCTTGAGTTGAGCGAGGCCCAAGGTTTCTTAATCAGGTTCCTATATTAGGAGGTTCTAACCCTGCCAAGCAGGTTTCTATGATCTATACGGCAAGGCCGGCCATGATTAAGCTTTATTATCAAAAAGCCCAAACCAACGCCCTGGCTATAGTCTCCATTGTAGTTCCTTTTTTGGTTATCCAAAATCTCTATTATAGGATGCTAACCATAAAACTGGTTAACCAAAAAAAGGAACTACAATGGATATTATAGGGGCTAGCATATTACAATGGCCCCCACGGAAGCCAAAGGGGTTCATGAATCGGAAGCATGCGTTACGGACTTCTGGTCCTTGACGCGCGCATCCGCCTCTTTGCTGAGGTCGCCAAATTCCTTGCAGCACTGTCGCACGAAAACTGCGGAAGCCCTCATCATCGCAGTTCGCTAGATCCGAGGAACACTAACACATGAATGAGTCCTTAGACCCTGTAGGTTGAGCGCATGCAGAGAAGAATCAGCTTGAAGAAATTGGGTCACGGGATCCTTTGCGCGGCGAATATGCAGGTTTTTTGACTTTCAATCCCTGAACACTACTGACTGCAGACTCCACTCCCCCTAAACCCTAAGCCCTAAATAAACCCTAAACCCTCAATGAACCCTAAACCCTAAACCCTAAACATTCATTCTAGACCCTAAACCCTCAATGAACCCTAAACCCTACATGAACCCTAAACCCTAAATATTCAACCTGGACCCCAAACCCTATATGAACCCTAAACCCTAAATATTCAATCTGGACCCTAAACCCTAAACCCTTCGAACCTGGCTCTAAAAGTTCCTGCCTCGGGCCTGTCGGTCTTTCGGGGTGGAGGTTACAGCTTCGAAGGTTCAGGAGAGGAGTCCGGGAGTGCAAGTTTCAGACTATCGCCGCTGCAGGCTTTGAGACACTGGGGAGTTTTTGTTCTTGGTTTTGGAGATCTGAGCAGATTCTGGGCATGCGACGCGATGACATGAGAACTACGCTGAACGAGGGATTGTGGAAAGAACTCCACGCAGGGCCAACGCCATACCTAGACCATACCTAGATCCTGAACTGTAATACAGGGTTTTAATGTGATATTTCTATAGTAATACTATGATGATGCTATTATTATAATAATATAGATTAATACTATAACAATAGTATAACTCTAGATCTGTTGGCTGGCAGAAAGCTTCGGACTGATAGGTCGCCCGTTGTTGCTTTCGCGGACCGAGGTGCATAGTTGTCTTTGCCGATGAACTCGCGTACTCGGCCCTTAATGCTCTCGCGCACCTCCCGGACACATACGTGGACATACCAGTACGCAAAATTCGTGTTCATCGCATTCGCTTTGCTTTCTTTCATCACATGACACCAAGGCTTTCCTTCTTCAGGTGCCAAGTAGAAAAAACAACTGAAGTGTCGTAAAGATACTCTCGAAAACACGATCCCAAGAACAAAAAAGTCTGGTTCACTCAGGGTACCATGTTGTAGTCACAAGACAGAAGGAAAAGCAGCTGCCTCCAAAGTTCTGCTTTTCTGAATTTCATGTGCATGTGTGGCTGGGCTGAAGAAATATATGTATATACATATATATATATATATATATATATATATATATATGTACACACACGTATGCATGTATGTATGAATGTATGTGATGTATATACTGTATATATAAACACTCATATACCCATACAGGTATATATAT
This sequence comes from Symbiodinium sp. CCMP2592, assembly GCA_905221615.1. NCBI lineage: Eukaryota > Dinophyceae > Suessiales > Symbiodiniaceae > Symbiodinium > Symbiodinium sp. CCMP2592. The sequence continues at coordinate 398,152 of CAJNDT010005910.1, read as the reverse complement.
GTATACACATATACATATGAAGATGTAGGGGTGTGTGTGTGTGTATGTGCATGTTTATATATATGTAGATAGATATAAACAAACACACACACACACACGTATGTATATATATATATATATGTATACATACATACATACATACATACATATATACATACACACACACACAATATGTATAAGGTCCTTCATGAACATGTCGACTCGTGTTTCGGGGTATATTGTATTACTAGGACTGTGAAGGTACGAGCAGGGAAGGCTACCACTACGTGTTCGAACCCCGATCTTATGCCGTTTAGGGAATTCGTGCAGTAAATGCCTTAGGGCTGAGGGCCTCGGCTCTCGCAAGCAATGGAGTTTACAGTCTACGGTTCAGGATATTGGGTTTAGAGCATAGTAGTTCCTTTTTGGGATTACCCAATAGGATTCTAAATATGAGCCCCCCAAAGGAACTACTTTGGGGCCTTTCGGTAGTGTTTGCGGTTAAGGGTTTAGGGGCAGAGGATCTGTCATGTTGCCCACTATGCAGGGCTTGTTGGGCTATAGCTACGGCCTTGGGGCATGCCGTTATACTTGTAGCATACAAAGAACATTGAAATACGGAGCCCTATAAGAGACATTATATCTCAGCTTGTTCGTATAGATTTACAGCTATACGCGTTGGTTTCCGTCCGAGCCGCCCGCACTGTCCGACATAAGCCTCAAATCTAAGACCCGAAACGCCGAACCCTAAACCCCAAACACTACCGAAAGGCCCCAAAGTAGTTCCTTTGGGGGGCTCATATTTAGAATCCTATTGGGTAATCCCAAAAAGGAACTACTATGGGGCCTATGGGTAAACCCGAGGCCCTGAGCCGAAACTTAGATTCCTTCAGGGGATTTTTTCAGGAACCCACCCGGGCACCGCGCTGCGCAGCACGATGCCAAGCTCTATCCCCAGACCCAGCCACTCGTCATCGGCCGCAAGATTCCCAACCTACCCATGGGGGTTGTGGAAAGCTTTACATGGATTTTGGGGTTTAGGCGTTTAAAGATGGGTTTCATGGTGTGGGGTGACCCGCCCGTGGGGGCTCATGCTACACGTGTAGGTCGTAGTAGACGTTATCGCATGGTGGCAGGGGAGCGGAAGCTACACAGCACATATCCACCGACTACTCTGGTTGAAGACGTTCACGTTGAGAGTTACTATGTTCGGGTATTCTCTGAATAGTAGCCTCTGTGCCATTGTTGAAGGGCATCAATTTCGGATGCCGGACCCTACAAGCCTAATGACCCTGAAGACCTTATCGCACCCCTGCAAGCTATACCTTAAATAAACCCTAAACCCCTAACCCCTAACCCCTAAACCCTAAAGCCTAAACCTCTAAACCCCTGAACCCTCGACCCTAAACCCCTAAAACTCCTAAACCCGACCTCCTCGGCTTTGACGATGGCCAAAGATTCTTTGGGCACTGCGTCCCCTTCTGCTCTCGCCTTGAGGCCGCGGAGCCTCACAGCGTGGATCGTTTGATTGCGGCTTAGCTATAGTCTCCATTGTAGTTCCTTTTTTGGTTTAACCAAATATATAATTAGGGATCCTATAAGGTAACCCAAAAAAGGAACTACAATGGAGACTATAGGTAGGGTTCAGGGGATTAGGGGTTTAGGGTTTCGGGTTTAGGGATTAAAATCTAGGGTTTAGGGAGTCAGGATTAGGGCTCGAGGTTTAGGGTTTAGGGTTCCGGGATTAGGGATGCAAAGAAAGGGTTCATACTTGCGTTGGGGGTCTGCGTTCCCACGTTTGGCAGAAATTCTCACGGGAAGAAAAGTGATGACAAGTACTTGATATTTAAGTGTCTGTGAGTCCTGTTTTTTGGTAAGAGTCTTGAGACTATCTACCTGAGGGGTCCAAATGCCATCGATGAGGTGAACCGCAAACCCTAAACCCTACACCATAAACCCCTAACAAGCAATCCCTCAAGGGCCCTAATCCTCTAAGAGTTCCTGCGAAAGCTTCTTCAAGGGCGACCTTATCGGTTTAAAGGGGTTTGGTTTACATAGCCTATAGTTTGGTCGGAAGACTATACGAGAACTCCTTCAAGGCCAAAAGTATCTCTCACAAAAACACATGGGAGTTTCCGAAAATAGGGGACCCTAATATGGTACCCCAAATAGAAGGATCCTTATTATAGGGACCCTCAAGTAAGGTACCCCTCATTCTCGGAAACTCCTACATCAACGTCCAGGGATCAGGGAGATGTATAGATTAGGAAAAGCAGGGCAAACTCTGCCGCGAAAAGTCGCCCTGAGTCTGGGCTCTGGGGTTTCGGCTGGGCTGAAAAGCTCACCGAAACCCTGAGTAACCTAGCCTCCTAGGATTCCTTGTCGTTATTCTTGTGACTTCTGCATTTAAGTCCTATCCCAGAACCCTAGACTCCAAAAAGTAGACCCGAGGCCCTGAACCCTAAACTCTAAACCAAAAAAAAACAACTTTGCAAGGATCATGCAGCTCGGATCACTTTGGGGAGGTCGTCCCACCATTTACGAAGCCAGGAAGGGCAGAGTGCACCTCGAGCACACTTGGAGGATCAGGGGACTTAGTAAGTAGGGTTATAAGTACCTTAATTGGGGTTATAAGTAATTATGGGTCATAGGTACAGTTACCTTAACCCTAGTTACTAAGTCCCATGATCCTTTAAGCAGCTTGCAAATACCGCCAGACGGCCTTTTTTTCACAAGCACCCATTCAGGGGGTAGAGGGGTAGGGGGGCAGGGGGCCTTCATACCCATAATAAGGAACCCCCTGAATCATTAATTGTAGGACAAAGCTTGGAAAGAAGTTTGACCTGCGTTGACTGCAAAGTTGGGCTTCTGCGTCGGAAGCTTCGCCAAACCCGTCCGGTTACGTGAAAGCTCCTCGCATTGGCTCTATACACTAAATAGAACGCTGGGAGCCTGGTCAAGAGCCTGCAGTTGTCATACACGACAACTGCAAGGCAACCATTGGAGGACGATCTACTGCTGCTTGGGAGTTCATGACTAGTTCGGCCCCAAACAATATTCAATCAATTCTTGCTTGTCCCCGAATCCGACACCCTGAACTCAACCCCTACTTGGAGGATCATGGGACTTAGTAAGTAGGGTTATAAGTACCTTAATTGGGGTTATAAGTAACTAGAAGTACAGTTACCCTAATTATAACCCTAGTTACTAAGTCCCATGATCCTTTAAGTAATGCCCCTGCAGAGGACTGCCAGCGCCAGCAGCAGCAGCGTCCAAATGCGTGACTGCCGTCGGCTGCCCATGGCGTCTCTGCCGGCTTGCAGCTGTTTGAACCTTTTTTAACTAGGATACCCAGTAACCTGAGAATAAAAAGGCCTCTCTTTTTGGTATTGGGTAACTTTATAAGGAACCTAGGACTACAAAAAGGGAATAAGGGTACTACTGGGCATCCTAGTTAACATATGGGAGTTTCCGAAAAGAGGGGTACCTTGTTTTGGGGGCCTTATAACAAGGATCCTACTTAACTTATGGTGTCACAAGCTCTCTAGCCTGACTAGGGATGGTGAGGCGGCAATATGGTACTCACATAATATATACTATAAAGTGATCTACCAGGGGTTGCCGACTCTTGCGACCGCTGTATTGGAGTCCGAATTTAGGGTCCTGCTTGGGCAATCGGATCTGTCGTTTCACAAGATCTTGTTTCAAGCGTTTCGTTGCTTGTCTTCTCTGGTGATGCCGTCGCAGCTGCAGTGATCGAAAGATGTGCCTTGAAAGCATTCCCTGTGTGGATCTGTTTGCTTGACTGTAGGTCACCCCCACCAAAAAACACACACACACACAAAACTATGCTCCCGGTCACCCCCACCCCAAAAACATACACACACACACAACACTATGCTCCCGAACAGCCTGTCCTGGGCTTGAGCAATTCAGTGGGAGACAAATCTGGTCTGAGGTGTCCTTACAGTCGAAGCCCGAAAGTTATTAATCATACTAATACCAGATACTCATATTGATAATATACTGATACTAGTACAAACACCAATACTAATGCGAGATCTAGGGTCTAGAATATAGAACTTAGGGTTTAAGGTTTAGGGTTTCGATAGCCTCCATCCTTAAGAGCAATGTATCGGGAATCCCAGCACTATTAGGCCTTAACCCGGTTTTCCAACTTTAGGGGGTCTTGTGTACCATAATACAACTACCAGTTTTACAATTATCTTAGGTCTTATATGAACAAAATGGAAAAGTAATTCCTAAGGAGACTACAGATCAGGATTTCTGATGCAAGTCACAACTAAGCTCGCGAGGCTGCTTTTTCTACACCCCCATAGAACGAGGGTTGAGGGTGTAATATAGGGGCCTTAATAATTAGACTGGGGGAAAATAGTGTATACCTTGGTTTTAATGTAGTCCCTATATAGGTACTGTCGGGCCACCTCACCTATACTACTTGGGTACATGGACCCTTCGGGTAAGAAGGCCCTAAACCCTAAACCCTCAACCTAAAATTTTAACCCCTGAACCCAGAACCTTAAACCCTAAACCCTATGAACCTAAAACTTCACCCCCTAAACCCAGAGCCTTAAACCCTAAACCCTATAAACCTAAAGTTTAAACCCTAAACCCAGAACCTTAAACCCTAAACCCTATAAACCTAAAATTATAAATCCTTTATCCAGAAGCTTAAACCCCAAAACAATAAAGCCAGAAGCCTAAACCCTAAACCCTAGACCCGAAAACCTTAAACCCTGAACCCTAAAGCCTGTTAGGGACGTTATGGGGGCCCTGAGCCCCTCCTAAACCCTAAACCCTACTTAAAGGATCATGGGGCTTAGTAACTAGGGTTCCTTAAAGGGTTCCTAAAAAGGGATCCATAAGGGCTCTATAAGAGGGGTTTTGGGGTTACTTAAAGGATCATGGGACTTAGTAGCTAGGGTTATAATTAAGGCAACTATACTTTTAATTAGATATAACCCCACTAAGGGTACTTATAACCATACTTGCTAAGTCCCATGATCCTCCAAGTAAACCTCGCACCTCGCCGATAATTCGGATGCCCAGCCCAGGGCCCGGGAAAGGATGTCGCATAACCTTGAAATTTCAGGGTTTGGGATTTCGATGGTTTTAGGGAGTCCAGGCTTTAGGGTTTTAGGATGAATTTTGAGGGTTTCAGGGATTTCGGCTTTTAGGGTTTAGGGTTTGGGGTTTAGTTTGTTCGGCACTTGGGCCCTGAATAGATGCTCCAAAGGGCACTGCAGTCTACGCCCTTGACCCTTACCTCTAAACCGTAAACGGCCCTTACCGAATGGACACATGTGACTGGTAGCCTCTCCTTCGTTCCTGCGGACTATGGCGCGAAACTGATCACCGTTTCTCTTACAACAGCCGTGGGTGTCATAATTCACCGATGTTCATGGCATCAAGAAGGGTGATATTACCAGCAACCCAACATGTATGTCCCAAAGCCCCAAAGATACACTCACCAATACCGCTGAGAGGCCTTGTATATACAAGTGTATATATTACAGTCACGGTCGTTCCCAGCGCAATCAACGGGCGCGGCTTAAGGTCTTTTCCGTCAGAAACCTTTTAAAACATGCAGACGGGCCCCTACAGAATATATACAGGTTTTTAGGTTCCATATCGGAACTTGGGACGCGAAGGTTCGGGATCTGTTAAAACAAAAAAAGGCTCCTGGGGGGAGCGGCTCGAAAGGCCTTAAGCCTCTATTAGTGTCTAGGTTTTAGGGTTAAGCCCCAATCCATCCCAGGCACCCACAAGCCCAACGACCCCCAGACCTACATGAGAGGAAAACGCACGCCATCACGATGGGAAGCTCGGGCAGCTGTCTTCGTAGTTCTTACACCTCCTGAGCCCTACAATCCTGCATCCTCGACACACTAAACTTAGTTGCTGAGTTCATGAGCCCCAAAACGTGTACACTTTTCGTTTTATAGTGGGTAATATTATCCCCAAAGTGTAAAGTGAATCCACTCAGCTAGTAAGTAAAATGTAATACTGGATCTCTGTTCACCCACAACATAACCTTACGGTCTTGGCGAGTTGCGGACGTGACCGGCAAGCCAAGCTCGTTGCCTCGTTGCGAGCTTACAGCTCTGTTTTCAATCTGAACCCTGTTGGTTCGGGCTTAAACCCTAAACCCTGTTCCCTAAACCCTGTCTACCCTACCTATAGTCTGATTGTAGTTCCTTTTTTGGTTTAACCAATTATACATTAAGAATCCTATAAGGTAGCCCCAAAAAAGGAACTACAATGGAGACTATAGGTCAACCCCAAACCCAGAAAGTTTCGGACTTAGCTTGAAGGTATCTTGGAATAGCACTTCTGTTTAGGGTTGCAGGCTCAAGGCCTTCAGAGCAGTGAAGTGATCGTGAAGGGTTTAGCGTCGTAGAGGCTCAGGGTTTACAGGGAACTCCAGAAAGTTGGAATATGGTTTCATGGTAGGATAACCCTATAATTTACCATAGAAGGGTTAAGATAATCATATTCCAAGTTTCTGGCTTTTACTGTAGGGGTTTAGCGTTTTTATGGTTTAAGGATTTAGGATTTAGGGTTTAGGCCTCCCCTGATGTAAGCCGTCCCGGCGGAGGAGACTGCAATCGCTGAGAGCTCTGGTTAGTTCAACCGCGCATCTTAACTCGCGAAGTACGGCTTCAAGAGAACAACTTTTCTGCACTTGTTAAGAAGGTTCCGGTTTAGGGTTTAGGGTTTTAAGAAGGTACTTGCGTCGATCTTTGTCGGGAAGCTCGGGAGACCAATAATGCATAGTGGCATCGTGGCTTCCTCTTGGACATGTTGGACATTGCTCCATTTCTTTCCCAACCAGGGCAAGGGACGACAAAGTGTGTAATATGGGGGCTTTAATAGTGGGGGCCAATATACTATATTTATAATGAGGAGCCCCCAAATTAGTATAGGCAAGTATTTAGGCCCCCATATGAAGCCAGGCCTCATCAGCGGAATTGCCCTAAGTGTGATGTCAGGTGCGGAGTTCAAAGCTCCGGGCCCTGAATGGAAGGGAGGGGCTTAGTAACGAAGCTTGTGCAGTGTACATAAGGCAACTAACTATAGTTAAAGTGACAATTCCGTATAACCCCGAGATTTATTGTTTCGGGCCGGGTACTGCTAACCTTACTTCCTTGGTCTCCCGATCCTGTGCACATGAGAAACAACAATCGCGACTTGCAACCCACCGCGAGAGACTCCATACATAGTACCATTATGGAGTTGGATCCCTAAAGCCCTGATAACTTACTACCCCAATAAGCCACCGAAATGAAAGGTTAAACTTTCTGATTCCTACTAAACTATAAGAACCCGAAAAGGCTAGCGGCTAGGTATTGGGGATCTAAGGTCCTGATAAGGATGGTCTGTCGGGGCCTAAGTCCATAGTGGTACATCTGGAGCCTCTGGGAGCATGTGCTTACTTGCTAAAGGTCCGCACGACTTAGCCCTACAGCCCAAACCCCTGGGGTCCAGTCACCCGAAGCCCGAACTCCTGCTAAATCCCACCCTGAAACGAGTTCACAAGTTACGTAGCCCCTTCAAAAACCTCTTTAAACTACTGCGCGGGTACATGTTTAAGGAAAAAAGACATCCTGGGATAGGGATTTCTCCCTCACCCTCGCTAGGAGTCCATGTGCGTGAAAACATGGCACATACTTCGGGCTTGACGAAAATCCTATATAGGTATAGGTATGGGTACATAAATTGGCCTTAACCTGGTTGATGCAAAAGTGCTTTCAGGGCACTATAATACAAATACATGCAGTGCCTTGGCTTGATCAAACCCCCTGAACGCCAAAACCCCCCCTAAACCTTAAACTCCCAAACCCTATACACCCCGGAACCCTTTTCCCCCCAAAACCCCCTAAACCCTAAACTCCCAAACCCTAAACTCCCAAAGAACCCTTGTCCCTCAAAACCCTCCCAAACCGTATACACCCTAGAACTCTGATCCCTCAAAAGGATGCTCCCTGCAAATCGTGAGCTCCGCACCCAGCGCGCGCACCTCATCCTTGAAGAGGAGCCTCTTGGGCTGTAGGTAGGGTTTAGGGTTTAGGGTTTAGGGTTTAGGGTTTAGGGTTTAGGGTTTAGGGTTTAGGGTTTAGGGGCATAGAGGTGTAGGACAGTATAGGGTTTAGGGTTTAGGGGCATAGAGGTGTAGGACAGTATAGGGTTTAGGGTTTAGGGGCTTAGAGGTGTAGGACAGTATAGGGTTTAGGGTTTAAGGGGTTTAGAGGTGTAGGACCTAGTTACCCTAAGGGTCCATGTACCCAAAGCGCATATGCTTTGATGCAAAGTACCCGTTGCTTTATGGCCAAGGTATATACCATTTGGGTGCATTGGACCCTCAGCGTTTCTTTCAAGTCTCAAGGGCGGCTAAGCACAGAAATGTGAAGTGCTGGACCCGGCTTATGGAAAGGCGTATGCCTCTGACTCTGTGTGTCTATGTACATGTGTATATGTGCACGTAAAACATCCCAAACCAAACAAATAAACAACTACACAAATACATCAGTATATCTGGAAAACATTTCCGCACATATTTCTTTATAAATGTATATGTATGCTTACCCTGATCTTCACATATACATCTGCATTATTTTATTCCAATGATATTTATACTTACATGTATCATTAAATAATACTTATCGAGAGAGAAGCGTACTATGTACATGCATATGTATATGAGTATACATATGAATGTATATATATATATATATATATGTACACATCTCTGCATACATTTGTATTTTTGTAGGTTTGCAGGGTTTAGGACTCCGTGCTTCGATTGTTGCAGGAGAGTTGAAGACTCAGACACTGGCCTGAATGCCTCGGGTTCAGGATTTCAGGATATAATATAAGTGAAAGGAACGAAACGGCGAAGCCGCCAACCGAACCCCGAAACCCAGAGCCCAAAACCGGTAACCCTGAACCTGAACCCGTGAATGCAAGCGCTGATAAAACCTGACGAGCCGAAACATGCACAAAACCCTGGCCACTTACATCCATACACTTTTCCAATTAACACAAACCACACACCCAGGAACGCTGGCTCCACACAGTGTGTGTGTGTGTATATGTATGCATGCATGCATCGACACAATCACATAAACTACATAAAGAAGCCGGAACAACAACTACAATGCTTAGACATAGGCACATACCTGTATAGATAAATCTGGAGATACATGTATATACACATCTATATATATATATACATATATATATATACCTATATACCTATATATCTATATACCTATATATCTATATATCTATATATCTATATATCTATATATCTATATATATCTATATATCTATATATCGATATACCTATCATCTATACCTATTTATCTATATATCTATATATCTATATATCTATATATCTATATATCTATACATCTATATCTATCTATCTATATATATATATATATATCGTAAACATATATATATATATATATATATATATAGATATGAATGTGCACGCTCACGCCACTCACTCACGCACGCCTCGCTCTCCCTCTCCCTCTCCGTCTGTCCCTCTCTCTGTCTCTCTCTCCCGCTCTGTCTCTCCCAGCCCCTGAACCCTAAACCCGAAACCTTAATCCCAAACCCTAAACCCTTGCAGGGGCCTCAAAGGCTCGATCACTTCCATCTTCATCCTATCCGGCAGACCGCCGACCTCTACTTCGCAAGCTCCAGGGCTCGGGGGCCCTGTTGCTTCACAGAGTTTTGGGGTTTGGGGTCTGGGAGTTTAGGGTTTTGGGAGTTTAGGGTTTAGGGTTTTAGGGTTTAGGGGTTCAGGGTTGTGGGTTTAGGTCTTAGGGTTTAGGGTGTAGGGATTGTAGACTGTCATCATGATGATGATTGCTCTTGTTATGCTTGTGACTATGCACATCATCGTCATGGCTAGTGTTATTGGCTGTATATGTCTGTAGAGCAAACTTGAGGGTGATCCAGGTATTTTGTTGTTATACGTTGATGTCGTCGTCGTTGTCGTCGTCACAGCGGCGGAGCTGAATGTGGTGATGCTGGCTGTTGCTCTTGCTTTGTGGTGCCTAGGTCTTGGGCAGTTTGATCCCTACATCCCCCTCCACACGTCGAAATCAAGAGGCCGCTTTGGGGGCTTGGGATTGGGGTCAGTCTTAGCAAGGACCTGAAACGCAACTGCTGGCATGGTTGCCTTATGTCCACCTCACAGGACTCCAACGATACGAGGACTGGATAGACCCGCGGATCATCATCCACTGGCGAACTTGCACGAACACAGGCGGAGGGGGAACAACAAACACGGGATAAATATTGCGCTGCACGATCGAGTACGGGCTTCTGAGGGGATATACAACTCCTGATACCTCCCTACCGATACCCTTCATTGTAGATCCTTTTGTTGGTCACTCGCACTCCAATTCGTACTACGTGGTAGCGTGCGCAAACACACACACAGACACACACACACACACACACACCTTCACCCCTCAGGCCCTACGCCAACCCTAAACCCTACACCCCTGAGGCCCTAAGCCAACCATGAACCCGACACGCCTCAGCCCCTGCACTGACCATAAACCTAACATCCTTCAGGCCTCAAACCCCAGAGCCCTAAACCATCACACCCAAGAGCCCGAAACCCTAAATCTTCCAAAGCCTACAGCCCCAAAGCATCGCAAGGGCAAAACCCCAAGCCGTAAAAGCCATAAAATTTAAGGCTTCCCAGTAGAGTGTAGGCAATATGAACCTGATCCGAAGGTTGAAGCAGAACGATGATCTGAACTAGGAGGCACCCTCAAGCAGCATGGCTATGGGAAGCCATGATAAATTCCCTACACCCCCCTAAACCCAAAACCCAAAACCCTTACCCTATACTGAACTTAGAACCCTAGCCAACATTAAAATTTTAGCTGTTTCTTAGGGATTATAATGACCAAAAATTAAAAATTATTTCTAAGTACCCCTAAGTAACCCCAAAAAGAGCGCCCTGGAGGACCGAGCATTGTGGTGGGTCTTGATGACGCTGGACGGGCCTGGGCGTTGCGGCTGCTTAGTGTTTACCTGTAGCCGAAAAGACCTACCTCCTACCCTTCAAAGGAACTATATATATATATATATATATGTCTCGAAACCATAATAAGGAACCCTAAGAAGGTAGGTCTTTCCGGCTACAGGTAGTGTTTAGGGTTTAGGGTTTTGTGTGGGGCGAGTAACTTTTTCGGGTGGCTGCAGTTTAGAGTTCGAGTCTAGAGCAAGGTTTTGGAACTACCGACTTTACTTGTAAGGACTCTAAAAGGCTTCTCGAGGCTTTCTTTGAAGGGCTTGGTGAGTAAGCCTATAAGCTACAAGGCCTGAATTAGGGGGAGTGGCTCAACTTGGGATACCCATCACTGACACTTTAGCTAGCAAAAAACATGATAGCTCTGGCTACCAAATCCCACGCTACAATTAAGCCCTGAACAGATCCCTCTATGATAACATTCCCGTAAGAGTTTTAGGGTTCCTTTAACTGTTCCCTCAAGGGTTCCTTCAAGGGTTCCTTTATAGGCATCCTTTGGGTACGGCCCCCATACAGTAACAGTCTATAATAGGGCTACTATTAAGGGCCTTATATAATATATCTATATTATGAATATTATCCAACTGTTACTGAGTGGGGGCCGTACCCAAGGCATCCTTTAAGTGACTGAGTCCCACGATCTTTGCAGTAGGGTCTTAAGCGGTTAGAAACTTCGGACGGTGGGGCTTCCTGGCCAAGTTCGGGCTGGCTTACTGGTGGCACCTACCCATAGGCCCCAAAGAAGCTCCTTTTTGGGACTACCTTGTAGGATTCTATATGAACCCCCAAAAAGGAACTACTTTGGGGCCTTTGGGTAGTGCCAAGAACATAAAGCTGACCAGGATTATGAGAAGCGTGCTCTTTCCAGCTCTGGATGCTTTCATGGACGCCGTGCGCAATTCTAGCACAAAGCTGGAGACCCCAAACAACACGGATGAACTCGGGCGCCGCACCCTTGTAGGACGTCGACTCGATGACATCGGGGTAGAGGGTTCCCTGCAGGAGGAGGCACCTGAGCTGATCTTTGGGGCAGTGATTTATGAAAAAAGATGCTAGAACCTGAAACTGATAATGCAAATAGCGAGTGAAAACGGTCATAACAGCGTTCGTAATCATAATCTCACCACGCAATACAACGATATTAAGCACAGGAACAACCAGAATAACAACACAAGAATACACGATAAAACCATGGTAGTGCTCAACACGACAGTAAAAAATGATACTAGCATTATTAAGGCAGACATACTTTCAACAAACAAACAAACCGAACGAATTAGACCCATGAAACCAACCAACCAGCCAGCCAGCCAGCCAACCATACATACCTACATACATATATACATACATGCATACATACATACGCATGGATACAAACAACCGGTCACATACATACATTCATACGTACGTACATACACACAAACATTACATACACGACATACATGCACACATACATACATACATAAATACCTGTATATGCATGTGTGTATATGTATATATATATATGTATATATATATATATGTATATATATGTATATATATATATATGTGTATGTACATATACACACATACACATACATACACACACACACACATAACTAACATTGGTGACAACAATACGAACAGAAGCAATAGTAGCAGTAGGAACACAAGAAGCAATAATAAGACTCATAACAAGAATACCAAGACAGCAACAGAAATGCATGATAGCAACAGCAACAACAATAGCCACACACACACACACACGACCCAAGCAATACTTTTGAAATGCAGGTTCATGATGACGGAAATACTAGGCAACACAGACAAAATTCTGTCCATCTTGCAGACAAGAACTATCTGAGTTATGTTCATACTGACAATCCTTGTAGCAGTTGGCAATAGCAATAACAATAGTGATAATAATGAGCTGCACGCTGATAATCTTATAGTAGGTGCCGGAAAGTTAGAACATCGAGACGGGATATCGCATGCTACTACCAACCTGGACTTTGCAGGGGGGGGGGGGGGTCGGCTTAAGGTTTCATCAGGTGAAGTTTTAAGGATTGGTCTTGTAACGTTCTTTCTGGATTCTGCTGTTGGCGCTTGGGGCTTTGGAACTCCGCTGTGCTACTCTTGTGTTTCGCCTAAAGCTGAGGAATCTTACTTGTCGGGTATCATGGGGAACTAAAGGTTACCTAACCTTTTGGTTTTATAGGGATTATATAGGGGCTACACTCCCCGAAAGGAGGTTAAAGGTTATCTACTCTACTACTAGGGAATAGTAGAACGGAGTGCCAAAGCCTGAGCGCTGCCACTCACCGACATGACTACATGAGTACCCCAAAGGGTCCTATGCACTGTTATCGGGGATACTTCCCTAAGTCACAATGATGCTTCTTACTGTGGAAGCCTACATTCTACTATATCGGTACATTGGACCCGTTGGGTACTAGATCTTGGAGAATTGCCTCACGTACTTGGGCAGCGCTTCCCAAAGATGATCATGTTGTGATTCAGACAAGAAGACTGAAGATATCATTCCTGCTGCTGTTACTGCTCCTTGTCATACTGATGCAGATAAACACAATTCAGTGCAGCTGATAACTCTCGCAATTCAGCCAATTCACCAGCACTGCCATGTCTTCGTCAGCATTGTCGTCGACACTATAAGCTCACCATCCCGTTTTGGATCAGCCTGGTGGAGTCAGCACGATCACATTACCATCATCGTCACTGCCACAACCACAGTCATCGTCATCAACAACAACATCATCAGCAACAGCAACAAGATCTTTTATCATCATTCAGCGACATCCATAATCACCCCATGGTAAGCACACATGCTACAGCCGTCATCTTTGCGGTCATAGCAACCCATACAGCCGCATCTTCAACATGACGGCGGCTTTCACCATCATCATCATCACCACCACCATGCCTGTTCTCACAGTGACTACCAGCGTCAGCATCGTTGGTAGTGTCGCCGTCATCTTCAGTCTCAGCATCACCATCATCAAATTCACTTGCATCTTCTTCTGCACGATAGAGAAAAGTCAGAAGACCCATAGATGTTCAACACGAACCTGTCCGTAAGCAAATTCTCAGGGAAGTGGGGTTGCATCCCAGCCCTGCCCCCCCACCAACCCGGAGGCCCCAAGCTCTCAACGTTGAGCGAAGGCTTGATCCTTGCTTCGGTGCCTTTTGGAGATCCGCGGCTTTTAGACATATGCCCCCAAACTGGATCCAAACCCCATCCTGCTTCTCAAGGACACCACATTGAACCCTATCATATCCTACGAGTATCCCAGCAAAAGCTTTAAACTGACTGTCTAACAGATTAAACCCGGTTCTAAGCCTAAACATGAAAGCTGTGGGATTCGAAGCCCCGGCGCCTGGATGATCCTGAACCCTACACGCTCAACCCTAATAACCCTAAACTCAAACCCTAAACCCCAGACCTTAAGCCCTAGACCTTAACCCTAAAAAACCCAACACCCTAAACTTATAAACCCAAAGGCCTGAACTACTACCTCCGCTGGGATGAGGCCAACGCTTTTCATGTGGAAGACCCATCTCCGTGACAGCCTTCTCGAAGGCCTCCACGAAAAGCCTCGAAAATCGTCTGGGCTCTTCTTTGAGGGATATAACTTAGGGTTCCTTTCAGGGATCTATAAGGGATCCTTTGGGGTTAAGGGTTTAGGGTTATCGCGCGTTTTTTGCATTGTGACGGTTGAGGGTTAGTGCCAAAAGAAGGGCCTTCATAATTAGAATAGGGTGTGGGGCCCAAAATACTATAATCATAATAAGGAACCCGAAAATAATGTAGGTGATTATAAATGCGCCTAGCTCCTGAAGAGTTCCTTCTTTTTCAAGGAACTCTAAGGAATTATGTTGGCAACTGTTCAGGCTTCTACGTTCGATGATGTTTCGTTGAGTTAGCCACTCCGCACACCCCGAATCTGCAGCCCCAGACTCGGTAGTACTCTAGCCTAGCGGTCTCAAGTCTCAAGACTTACTAAGAATACTTTGGGGGCTCCTTGTTATAGTTAAGGTATACTGGGCCCCCAAACCCTATTCTAAGTATTAAGGCCCCTAAATTACCATTCTGAATCCTGTTTTAAGACCGGTGCCTTTATCAAGGCCCATGGACGCCCCCAAATGCTGCTGTAAGGGGCTTGATGTTACGGTGCTGGCGTAGATTACGGCACGACTATAATGGTACTTCTCCGTCTCGAAAGTAGCCCTGATGAAGATACATATGGGAGGTTCCCCAAAGTAAAATCCCTTGTTTAGGTCCATAGAGAAGCACACAAGCACAAATGAGGCTAGGGATATCCCATATAACCCCCTTATCATGAAACGTAGTAAGGTAGGAATATCCCGATAAACAACTTTTTCTTGTGTCCCTTTTGGGTCCCTAATTTTTCGGCCCCCAATATAGTACGGCACCCTTCTAGCGAGGACCCTAAAAGGGACGCTCTTTTATAGGACTGCCCGTGTCGACTTACTTAGCAAGCCACTGATCCTCCAAGACTTCTGGACATTCACCGAGGAGGCCGACTTCCACGAAAAGTCTGATCCAAAACCCTAACTCGCCTAATGCAGGGGTCTTAATAACTAGAATAGGGTGTGGGGGCATAATAAGGGACCCCCCAAAACGCTCTTCTAATTGCTGGAGGCCCTTACATTAAACCAAAGATCCTGCCTGCCAATGATTTTCCGCTTCTTCTCGGGCTCATCCACACCCGCCTTAGCGAAAAACTTTTAAGTTCAGGGTTTGGGCTTTAGGGAAGCTCTCGACCCTAGCACCTACTAAATGGTCGCTGTGGTTAAAAACTCTCCTTGAAGGCTGATGGGGACTTAGTACATTTGGTCGCAAATGACCTATTCGCGAGTGGAGGGGGTGCGGGGGAGTAAGCATTTAAAACTAAGCTACCTTGTTGCCAAATCAGTTGTGATATGTACCGTGAACCGATAAGTAGGACATGAGGTTCGGCTTCGTTTCCCTCGTTGGCTATTTCGTCCGCTCATGCATCCTGAAGCAGGATCAGGTTGACACACACACGCATACATTTGTCACACAGAGATATGTGTACATGCATATATATATATATATGTATATATATATATATATACTCATACTACAGTCATACAGACATAGACTATCCGAGCATACATGCACACGTGCATATGTAAGATTTTGGCATCACGGGTTGTAGTTCGCGCAATTTAAATGGCGGATCCGGGCTCTGCAAACCTCGCAAGGCTTTTTAGATCTTATGTCCGTGAATCCCGAATCCCACGCCACCTTAACCCTAAGGCCCAGGCACCTATGCAAAATATACTGAAGCCTTGAAATCCCCCCCCCCCCCCGCGTAAGGAACCCCTCGCAGGACAGGTATGCAGTGCTGCATAGCATCATGGACCCGTGTAGTAAATCCCAGCCCAAGCCCGAATTCAGAGTGGCCGACCAGCTCCTTGTAGAAATGAAGGCTCTCATCCAGCACCTTTCCCCAACTACATCCAAAGTTTCAGCAGTCTCATGACCAGGCTCTAGCAATTGGAATGGGATTCGGATATAGGATATTCCTTAAACCCTAAATCCTAAACCTCTTATCCTTAAACCCTAAATCCTAAACCCCTAATCCTTAAACCCTAAACCCCGAATTCCTAAACCCTTAGCCCCTTAGGGTGCATCATCGAAGCCTTTGGGCTATAGGCATCAGAAGTGAAAAGTTTGCTAGCGTGCTGCTAGCGCTGAGCTAGTGCGCGCCTAGCGCGGATTGCCCATGTTATCACACAGTTTTTGGCTCAGCTGTGATGATGTCAACAGGAGATGTTGCTTATGCGATCTTATGCGAATGAAAAGTATACTTGCCAGGAAACAAGCTTCTTCAAGCAATGCGCGATTGGAGTGACATCGTAGTTTGCAGGCTGCTAAACCCTGGTAGCAGCAGCAGGAGAAGTAGTAGTTGTTGTGTCAATAACAGCAGTAGGAGTGGAAGTGGGAGTAGGAGCAAGAGTAGAAGTAGGAGTTCAGAGATCGAGTAGGAGTAATTCGGGATAGGAGTAGAGAAGGCGTAAACGGTGTACAGACTCATCATACCCTCCAAGCATGAAATCAATTATCTCACGAACCACTTGCTATCTAGAACCCTAGCGCCAGGCTAACGCTGTCCTAGCGCCAAAAAGGGGGATTACGGAGCCCAAGTTGCGTGACGCCTCTTGTTGTAAATAAAAATATAGACCCCAACAATCAAACAGTAGGTTGTTTTGTATAAACTTCGCGACAAAGTATTTTGACCACCGCCCAAATAGATAATAGTATCTGAATGGACGATGCGGAGACACTATTCCTAATTCTTCCGACCTTTGAATTAGGCTTTCTTGAGTCGTAGAGCATCTAGGGTTTAGGCTGGCGTGCAATGTTAGTTGCATGGCGCCCCATATCCATATAGGTGAATCTTGGAGAGTAAAACTGCCCTAAACCCTAAAACCCCGAAACCTCAAACCCCGAAACCCCAAACCCCAAAACCCCGAAACCCTAAACCCCTAAACCCTAAGCTTTGGAAGATCGAAAGTGCATCGAACTGTACGGGCCGTAATGCTTCGAATGTGGCTCCGTTACTGTGTTCCGTGTTTGGGGATACGATAAGGAAGGCTTAGTATAAGGGCCTTAAGAATCAGAATCGGGTTTTGGTGTAAATTACATATCATAATACTGTATTACAACTTGGATTATAAGGGATGATATTGCTAATTATTCCGACCCAAGTATTAGGCATACGGTCTGCATCAGGCTTTTGACTAACCTAACTGGACCTGGACCTGTAAGTAGCCCGAAGCCCAAATCCGAACTCCCCTTTTCTCTCCCCGGCAGCGCGCACAAGTGTTCAGGGTTTTGGGCCCAAAGACCATTTTATGTTCAGGCCTTTGAACCACTTGAAGCCGTAGGGCCCTTAGGGTTTAGGGTAAAGAACATCTGAGAGTACCATTGCCATAAAACGAGAAGTCTCCAGGGGATGGCTGCGCTAGTCTGAGCCAAAGTTCCCACCAAATCCCCGACATTATGAAGCCCCGCCTTAAACCCTAGAGATTCAAAACCGTAAGAACCATACAACTCCAAAGACCTTCTAGGACACTGAACCCCACAAACCCTAAACCCTAAAATCCATAACCAGAAAAGTTACCTGAACCTACAATGTAATGTTTTGTTGAGGACATTTTATGAGCAAGCCATAACAACACTCGACAAAAGTCGTCTGTGTAAAGGCCCTGCACGTAGACCCTAAAGACCAATGTCGGCCCAGGTCGTGTGATAAAGCTGGTTAAGCTCCCGAAGGTCCATCTCTTCGCACGGGCGGAAGTGTCCTCCCGACATACCTTCGCTCAGGGCTTGGGGATCAGGGATTAGGGATTAGAGGGCCACGGGTTTGGGGGTAGGGATTCGGGATTAGGTTGCAGGACTTAAGGTCTATAGAGTTTAAGGCTTGTAGGGCGTAGGGCCTAGGGTTTTGGGGGTTTAGGCTTACAGGGATTAGGATGGAAGACTTTGGGTCTATAGGGTTTAGGATTTGCAAGGATGCAGGGCAGAGGGCTTTTCGGGTTGGGGCTCACCAGTCTGAGCTTCCAGCAGAAGCCAAAGGGTCCTATGTACTGTTATGGGGGATACTTCCCCAAATCATAATAGTAACTCCTAACATACAAACCCTACATTCTACTATATCGGTACATGGGTTCCTTTGGGGAAGCCATCTGAAAGGTTGAAGCCCTGAAAGATATGCGGTCAGGGTTTAGGGTTCAGGGGTTTAGGGGTGGAGTAGTCTCGACGCCGGATTCCAGCTCCTTCGCTGAACCTTTCCCAAAGCTTTAGTTCGAACATCATATACACTCTACCGGGATCCTACTATTGATAACCTCGAAGGAGGCTTCTCGACAAGGGGACCTAAATGGGAGTTTCCGAAAATAGGGGACCCAAATATAGTAGTAACCTAAATAGTAGGATCCTTACTATAAGGACCCCAAAATAAGGTACCCCCTAATTTTCGGAAACTCCTAAATCCTGAACCCTGAAGCCGAAACAATTGCTTTCAGCATTTCCATCCGAAGCAATGCTTCTTTGGCACATGCTTTGCTGTAGCTACACATGACAACCAAACGACATCCCAAATTCTTAGGGATAGTACTTATAGGATTTCTTTAAAAAAGGGCTCCTCATCACAAGCATAGGAATACAAGGATCCGGCATGTGGAGCTTCGGGGATTCAGGGGTGTCCGACACGAAACCCATTATCCTGCGCTCATTGATTGGGGTTTGAAGGCCTCATGTTCGGGCCCCTAGCTAGGCTCGAGATCTTCCCTGTAGTCCTGATACTCGTCTGGGGAACTAAAGGTTAACCTTTTTGGTTATATAGGGATTATATAGGGACTATACTACCCAAACAAGGTTAAAGGTTACCTACTCTACTACTAGGAATTTAACCTGAGGTCAAAAGCAGTGTCGCGAACAAAACACAGACTAAAGGTGAGCTTGAGACACGACACGAAGCAAGAGCAAGCCGAAGCCTTGAAAGCCCCTTAACCTACACTCCCCTCGGACTTTCGTAACCTTCAAACTGGAAACCTAGGCGCCCCCCCCCACCCTATAATTACACCCAAAGCCTCGAATCCGGAGCCTACCTGCTAAACCTGATCCCAATCACCCGCACCTCTCGCCCCACAACTCGTGAACCCCAAAAAAGGTCCCTCTTCCAACGTCAAGCCGCAAAACGCTCATGCAATGCGGAACTGGCACGGCTCCCCATGAGCTTAGAATTCAGCGGTTTCGGGCTCTTGACGCACGATCGACTAAACGGATTGGGTCAACTTCTTCCATTTTCCGAAACGAATAATATGTTCTACTATGTTCTACTTATATAAAGACCTCAACCCTACCTAAGCCACCTGATTCGGGAAATATAGAAGGAGGCGATAGTGCAGTACCCTCCCCTCCAGCACAAATGTGGGTTTTGAAGGACTCCGGTACAAGCCCTTAACTCACCCGTAGAGGAAAACGACTCAAAGTTCCCGGCGAGGGTTTGTCGGTGCAAAGCCGAACTCAACCCTGCGACCCTAAACCCCTGACCTTAAACTCCTACCCTAAGGCTCAAAATATCCCAAGAGCCTTACATAGTATGGTCTTTGGGCCCAAAAGCCTTACCATATGAGTCCTTAGAGCCCCCTAAACCCCAAACTCTAAACCCCTAAACCCCTAAACCCTAAACCCCTAAACCCTAAACCCTAAACCCAAACTCTAAACCCCTAAACCCCTAAACCCCTAAAGCCTAAACCCTACACCTATAAACCTGGGATCCTCGACGTCGAGCCCCGAAGGGAAGGCCAAGATGCACAGCGAACCTGGGCCGAACCTGGGCTACTAGACCTTAGAGTAACCTAGGAATAGAAAGGGTGCCCGTTTTGGTTTAAAGGGGTTTATAAGGGAACCTAAGCCTCAAAAAAGGAAATAAGGGCCTACTCTGGGTCCTAGGCGACGGAAACTGGACTACCAGGACCCCCCAATGGCTCTTTAATGGAGCCCAAATGGCCCTTAACAGTAGGTATTTGGAGTATATTAGAGGGTCTTTGGGGGGTCTAGGTAGGGTTGAATGCTTTAGGGTTTAGGGTTGAATGCTTGCTTAGAGTTTCAGGGCCACAAGCTTTGGGGCTTCAGGGTTTTAGGGCTTAGGGTTTCTGGGGTTTTGGGTTGAGAGTACCAGATATGAAGCCACGTATACCTACTGGACGCCTCTTTCGGCAACATGGTTTTCGGAATCCTAAACCCTAAATTCCCAAACCCTCATATCAGCTTAGGCTTTCGGGTTTCAAGGTCCAGAGATTGGGGGGTGGGGTTCTGTTCTTGATTATACCGGCTCATAGCTCGGAATTTCAATACTTACAACCCCAATACGCCACTGCGCGCTTACGCCAGCCTCAACCCTAAACTCCACATAACTCCCCAACCTAGACCCCCATAGGTAGGCAAAATAATGGCCCAAAACCTTTAAAAGGCTATTATTCTACATAATTTTGGGGTTCAGGAAACCGTAATATGACTAAACCCTAAACACATAAACGCATCATCTGTATGTGTAAATATTCTATATGTGTGTGTGTGTGATATGATATGATAATGTGTATGTCTCAGCATCCAAGCCACATGATCCCTTTAAGCAGGGATTAGCAAATCGGGGACCTGCCCACGGTGCAGTACTGGACGGCCCGGCACAACAGTTCAAGCCTTCTTAGGGCATCTGCTGCAGATTCTTGCGACTAGAGTTCTAGGTTCACAGCATTTCAGGCTTTCAAGCATAGGTTCTTGAGGCTAGGTACTGAAATTTGATTTCAAACTTGAAGGCATCTGCTGCTATACTGAACTTAGAACCCTAGCAACAAAATTCAATTTTAGCTGTTTCTTAGGTATTATAATCACCAAAAATCAAAAATTATTTCTAAGTGCCCCTAAGCTGTGTTGAGTCCAGCGGCAAGCCGCTCTCCAGTTCAAACATACTGGAAGGTGCAGCCGACATTTCGTCGCCAGCGTTCGATGTGGCATTATCTGCGAGAACAGCCTGGACCTCATCTGGCGTGGGGATGGTAAAGTCGACGGCCTGCGCAAAGGCTTGGCAGAATTTACGACAAAACCTGGACCTGTGCCCGGAATCTCGAAGATGATTGCGGTCATTTGTTGGCGACAATGATGACGGTTCTGGCAACGGTGACTATGCTGGTGCTGCACTACCGCTGATCATGGTGATGCGGCCGGTGACTGGTAATTGTCATGCCGGTGTTATGGTGTTGGGGATTGCTCCTTCTGAATCATCGTCCTTGCCGCTTGCTTCGCACTGGCTTTGTTCACGCATTGGAGGGCTTTCGATCATCTAGCATAGGGCCCTGAATCATTAGAATAGGGTTGCGGTCCGTTGTAACTACTATGTATAACTATATAATTAGGACCCCCCAAACAAAAAACAAATAGCATAGGCAGCTATTTAGGCCCGATGGCAGAAACCCGGGGTGTGCGCTGCGCCCTTCACGCGGCCGACCTGAACGTCAAGCTTTTTTTTGTGCCTCCAGACAGATGGCGTCGAAGGAGAAAACCATAGGTGCACTGTACGTTTACGTCCCACAGAGCCCAGCACTTATCGGGACTTCTTCAGGACACCTCAAACATATTCAGGAACGACATTCCGGGGCATGAGGGATGCAACTGCAAACCTGAGGTGGGCGTCGTGCGTAGTACTGTAAGGAACGCTACGACCCTGAGCTGTAAACCGTAAACCCCGCATCCCAATATACGGGCCTTAATAACTAGAACAGGGTTTTGGGTCTCATTATACTATAATCATAATAAGAACCCCCCCCCAAAAAAAATAGTATACGAAATTGTTGTGGCCCCTTTCTTGTGCATTTAGGTATAGTGCTGGGCTCCCGGGCCTAAGCAAAACAGGAAAATGCATGCGGCCGTGTGTGGCCATGGCCGTTTAGAGGAATCCAGGCAGTCGAACAACCTTGCAATCCCGAGATAAGAAAGGTGCAGGACTGTGTAGGATTGAAAATTATATACTAGGATATACCCAGTAACCTAAGAGTAAAAAGGCCTCTCTTTTTGGTATTGGGTAACTTTATAAAGAACCTAGGACTACAAAAAGGGAATAAGGGTACTACTGGGCATCCTAGTATAAGCTTTCAGCATGTTTCAGGGTTGGTTCGGGTTTAGGAGGCCGCAATGACATCCGAGGATCCCTGGACTGGACTGCGGTGCAGCCTGTGCATGTCAGTGTCGGCGGAATCTGGGTCTGTCCCTTAGTCAAACCTTCAAGGTTCAATGGCAGACGAACGGACTATGTCCCAAGGCCATAAGCTGCATTGGGTCACTGCACTGAAAATTGCAAGTCGGAGTATCGGAATTTGCTGTGGCTCCGAAACATCTCCAGCCCCCAAGGCATGGCAGGTGAACTTCAGCAATTCTAAAGAAGGCTCGCAGCACGACCTGCTTCAGAGCCACGTGGAAAAAGATTGAATGACAACGTCTGAGCACTTCTCCTGTACCACCCTACCATCCAAAGACGGAAGGATTTAATGTCGGCCGTGAAGACTGTACAGCTAAATTCCATCGTGCCGCCAGTGGCTACGGAGGCAGAATGGGCCTCGGGCCGATTCTTGATAATCGACAAAGCTAAATGACCTGATCTTTGATCCCCTCCGGAATACCGCGACTACGAAAAGCAAATGCAACAGGAGAAGAGGGATGAACATGCTTGACCTGTTTATGCGAGCCGTGCACTCCAGGAGTTACGGAAGGACGTGCAATAGTTGCAAACAGCAGCTGTGAGTAATGCTGGCCTCGAGGCCCGTGCACCCGTTCAGGCCAAAGCTGGCGAAAAGCAGAAACTTACAATGGGCCGGTCTCGGGTGCTCCACCACTTCAGTACCGCTTTGTCCGAATCACTGGCGTAGTAGCTTGATCTATGTCGAACGTGTGCGTCTATCAAAACGGAAACTGCTTTTGCTTCTGGCTCGCGCTTTGGTCTTGGCAGGCCAGCTCCTCATAAGGCTGTTGATGTGCGTCTGTGTAGCTTTTGTCTCCGCCATATGGGGGTCTCCGAAAATGGGGGGTACCTTATTTTGGGGTCCGAATAATAAGGATCCGACTATTTAGGGTACCATATTAGGGTCCCCCATTTTCGGAAACTCCCATATCGCCTCAAGACTTACATTGCCAAAATGAGGTACAACGGAAAGCATACTCGGGACTAGCAACACTGCAAATGATGCTGACTAAAGCAATTATGCCGTCAGTGCAGCTAAACGGAGAATCCATAGAATTTGGGGACCGTGTAAAACTAGAAGCAATGGAGCCGTCATTGTCAGGGACCCGGAGGAAACCCATCCTTAAATCGCAAAATCATGTCGAGGCTGGTTCCTTAGGGCTCGATGAAGTTCCAGTACTTTTCCTCAGGGTTCCCTTGTGAAAAAATCTACTCCAGACTATACCCCAAAATCCTGCTACTAACTTGATGCTCGTCGTGAATTGTTTTAAACTTAAAACAATTCACGACGAGCATCAAATCGCAAAATCATGTCGAGGCTGGTTCCTTAGGGCTCGATGAAGTTCCAGTACTTTTCCTCAGGGTTCCCTTGTGAAAAAAACTACTCCAGACTATACCCCAAAATCCTGCTACTAACTCAGGGCCCTATATGACCTGATTGTCCGCTCTGGGAGCTTGAAGGTCTACCGACCGAGGTTCTCTGAAACCTGCCTTAGACCAAACATCTGGCTAGGCAAAAGAAGAACTGATTACAAAAGCCTACTAGAAGCCCTGAATCCTAAGCTCAACATCAAAAGCCTACTGTAAGCCCTGAACCCGACCGCCTATCATCAACCCTAAATCCTAAACCCAAAAGCCTACTATAAGCCCTAAGCCCTGAACCTAGCGGAAAAGGAACTGTAAAGGTCCATGTACCTAAGTAGTAAATACATTGGTTACATTGGCCTTAAAGTAGTCCCTTTGTCGGTACTTTGTGGCCAAAGTGTATATTATTTGGGTACATGGACCCTTAGGGGAAGGTATCGAGCCTTCCATCCAGACTACATAGGCGATCCCAAATTCTGAACTCGTCTGCCACCCCAAACCTTTTGGGATTTCATGCAGGGTAAAGGCCCTGACCCCTCTGAAACCCGACACGGGATAACTAGGATACCCAGTAACCTAAGAATAAAAAGGCATCTCTTTTTGGTATTGGGTAACTTTATAAGGAACCCAGGACTACAAAAAGGGAAGAAGGGTACTACTGGGCATCCTAGGATAAGAAATGCACCCCAAAAATGAACGCGAACTGCGAACTGGTGGAGACACCTCGCCTTCTACGGTGCAAGCTCGCGATGCCAGAGCAGAGGACGGTCATTCGGTTTCCGGGTGTGGGGATGTGCCCCTAAACCCTAAACCCTATAAACCCTATAGAGCCTATAAACCCTAAACCCTAATGACCCTTGCGTCATAAACCTCAAATGCCGAAGAACCAGTCGCAATCTTCAAGTTTGGTGGACACCATGATCCCCGATATCTGAACGAATACTTGGAGGTTCATGGCTAGTTATAAGGGTTCCTTTAAGGGTCCCTTTAAAGGGATGTATAGGGAATCTATAATTAAGGGTAGAGGGTTTAGGGTCTACTTGGAGTTCATGGGTAGTTATAAGTGGGGTTATAAGTTAAGTCCTTTAGTAGGAGTTATACTATATGTAGCTACCCTACTTATATCTCCACGTACAACTACCCACGAACCTCTAAGTTGCGCCCAGAGTCTACGAGTTGGGGTTCCCCGGTTCGTGGCGGGTCTTCGGGCTTTTGGGCTTAGCGATTGATACGCTTAGTTTACGCAATAGAGGGTTCTTATAATAACGCTAGAATAGGGTTCTGGGCCCCACTACACTGTAATTATGAGAGGGGGCTTCTAAAACAGTATAGGTAATTACTTACGCCCCTATAGTAGAGCTCTGGCTTTTTACGGCTCTGAAACTTGCAAGGCCAAAGCTTCAGGATTGAGCCTTCAACCGTCAAGTTTGTTTGGGCTCGAAAAGTTTACGGCGTGGTGTTGTCAATCCCTGAACCTTTATGAATACTAAACTCTAAATCCCAAAAATTAAATGCACATGAATTCGTGTTGGGCTGAGGGCTGAGGGGACGTCAGCCCGTCTGTGGAAACAGAGGAGCCCTTTGATCTTGCGCTGAGTCTGAAGGTTTGGGGTTTAGGGCTGAGGGTCTAGGCTTGAACAACTCTGACTGAAACAAGTCCCCTGCGGGCGAAACGTGAAGTCAGAAGAATCCGTCTACACAAACCCACCAAACCCTAAACCCCGGAACCCTAAACGCCCTAAACTCTAAACCCTAAGCCCGCCCCTAAACCTAAGCCCTAAGCCCCCAGCCCCTAAAATTTCTGCATGGCGGGGGTGTAAGCTGTCGGAACCTCCCGTGACCGCCCAGCTCAAGTATCGAAGCAGCAGTCAGGAAATCGGAAAACGGGCCGAGCCCAAGCAAGCAAAGAACTGTTAGGGTTTGGCGTTTAATATTGGAGCCAAAATAGAGCCTTCGGGTAAGCTCTGAAGGTTCAAGGTACAAGCCAAACCTTAGACCTTATAGATCCAAAAACCCAAAAACCCTGGGCGGGATATGGTAGTCTATACCTATAACCTCCATTGTAGGTCCTTCTGGGGGATACCTTACAGGATCCTTAATAGATAATTGGTTAAACCAAAAACAGGAACTAGAATGGAGACTATAGGTAGGCTTCTATAAGGTTCACGACGGGTTCTGCAATGGTTTCCCTAAACCCTAAACCCTAAACCCTCAACCCTAGACCCTAAACCCTAAACCCTAAACCGTGAGGCCCTCTAAGGTTTCGGGGCACATTTGGGAATCTGGAAAACTGCCCCCCTCTCCAGGGAAAGCTCCTGAACATCCCTGATCCGTAATCGGAACATCTACTCTAGGATACCCAGTAACCACAGAATAAAAAAGGCCTCTCTTTTTGGTATTGGGTAACTTTATAAGGAACCTAGGACTACAAAAAGGGAATAAGGGTACTACTGGGCATCCTAGTACTCTGAATAGGCGTATGACCATGTATGTATCCTACACCCTAAACCCTAAAACCTTTAACCCACAACACTGCAACAACAGAGGCAAAGTTACGCGGCTCAGGGCTCAGCGCTGAGGCACCAAAACCTTAAGTTGATCGTCAGGCCTGTGCCATCGTACGTGTTGCGAGCCTCTGTCAAAGCTTAGTATGCTGTCTGAGCCATCAGTCTACACCCCCCTTGGAACCATAAAACATATTGTGTTTAATATTCTCTTGGGCTTTATATGAACAAGAACAAAAAATCCTAAGGAGACTATAGCGGTACTGCATCCAGCCCCAGATCCCTCAACCCTCGAACTCAAAAGGTGGACGATTACCTTCACAAAATAAAATGTGGAATCCGAATACCTGAAGGCATGTAACCGAAGCCTTCATCACAAAGGGTATAGGGCTAGGGTTTACGCGTTAAGGTCTTGGGTTTGAGCATTGACCGTAAACCCCGACAATCCTTGGAAATGATCAATGCACAGAACGATGTATGGTCATAACCGTAGCAAGTATGTGAACTTGGGCTACGTACAATCACATGTGGGTGCTTGTCAAAATCATGGTCCACTTTTTGGGTCCCTATCATAATACGGCACCTAATATTTAGGGTCCCACAAAAGGGACCCTTATTTGAACAACCACCCATATACTATCTCCAGGACCCGGCAACACTCCGGGGAAGCCCTGTCTAAACCCTGTCTACACTCGCCGAAAAACAAAAACATAAACTCAAAACCCGATGCCACAAACATGGCGCACATCAGCTGACGAAGACTGCTATAGGCTGCAGAAAGCCCTACATACATTCAATCACGGCAATACTACTTATCATGAATATGCTATGGCCCAAGCCACCTTGATGTTAGGCAAAGTACCCTAAGTAGGGTACCCTGCTGTAATCCCCAGGCCCACGTCCTGCTTCATGATGTTCTTGTATATGGCTGGTTTGAAATGGACAGAGGCTCAGGCATTTCGTGTTGCAGGGAGTCCGCCACTGATTACAACGTGCAGACCGTGAGGGATGAAGCCGCAACGATGCAACATCTCTCCGAGCTGACATGACCAAGAGTCATCTCCCATCAGTCCCATAGAGCCCTACGAAACCGCTAGTGTGGGTGTTGTAGGGTGCAGGTTTCCGTGACGCCAAGATGTGCACAAGATCTTGGATGTTGGATGACTCCTGTCAGTGGCAGGGCAGGCTCCCAAGCAACAGCATAAGCAACAGCATATTAATAAGACTGTGCGTTTCATCTGTGATGAACACGTGAAGCGCTCAAGTGAACGCATCTTGCCGACTTCATGTCGTGGCACCAGCTAGATGCTGGCTGGAAGCTACGAGATTGCCGAGGTGGTGCAGAGGCCACGTTCCATACACTGGCTGCGCTGGCCTTGGATCAACCTCTTTGCCGCTCTCGATGCAAACACACCTCCTAGCAACTGTCAGTCAGTGCTGGTTTGCCGCCGTGCAGTGACAATGTCACTGAAAGCTTCCGGATGGACCTCGACTTCCTTCCGGAACTTGTTCATGATCCTGAGGTGGTTTTGGTGCGTGATCCGATTCCTGAGCCAGACTTGTCAACCGTCATAGTCACGGTCGTGGCTTCATGATTTGGTCCAACTGCAAAGCCCAAGTTGGCAACTCTACCCTAAAATGCTTAGTCGTGAATACAAATACAGAGGCCTGAATAATTAGAATATGGTTTTGCGGCCCATTGTACTAGAATCATGATAAGGAGCCCCCAAAATCCTATGGTACCCTAAAACCCCTAGTCCTGAATACAAAAATCATCCACCTCACCACAGGCTGAGTGTCGGCGGAACAGGCATGCCTTTCCTTAGATTGGCTTCAGCACTCCAGAAGAAAAGAGTCCCGGTTTGGGGGTTATGGCTCAGCACCTTAAAACCTAAACCTTATCAAACTGTCTATCGCCACAGCGGTAGTTCGGAAATGTATGCGAGTGTGCACCGTCAGCTTCAGTCTGCCCGCAAAAATCCGATCAACAACGAGCATCCTAAACCCAAAACCCTGCTGAGGACGAGAAACATCTGCAACGATTCCTTTAGCTATAGGGTCCTTAATCATTAGAAAAGGGTTTGGGGGGCCATTATACTAGAACTATAACAGGGGTCCCCCAAAATAGGAGTCGTAGTTATTAATCACAGTTTTCAGGAAAGTGCAATTTCACGGCCTGACGGCCTGCACACTCATCCTACCAGTGAATGCTAGATTCCATAACTCATAAACAAAAGCCGGTTTAGGGTCTAGGGTGTTGGGGTTTAGGGTCTAGAGTCTATTATTATTATTATGATTATTATTATTAATATTATTATTGTTATTGTTATTATTATAAGGCCCCTATATTAACCAGCCAAATTTCGGAAGATCTCTCCATGTGACAGAATCCCAGGAGGACTCCACCCACAGATGAGGCTTCTGCTGCGTTGAAGCCGGGCAAAGCTGCTTCGTCCTTGCTCGCCAGAGAAAAGCCCTATCCAAAGACTCCAATATCCCTTAAGTATGGAATATGCCTTGATTCATATTAAGGATCCTACTATTATTTAAAGTATATTCCTTAATTAAGGGGTATTGGAGTCTCTGGGTATGATGGATCTGATATTGTAGGTGTGATTTAACGCTTGATGATGGCCCCTGATCATGTACAGTGCCACGTCCCCCGTCAAGTCCTTTAGGGTTCAGCGTTTAGAAGTCAGGAAGTCAAGGTTTAACGGTTTCGGCTTGGCCCCTCATATCACTACACTTGGTTTCCGGCGTCTGGGCAGTAATACCTCTGGGGCTTGTCAGCTTCCTGCGGATGTAAGGTTTAGGTTTAAGGGTTTGGAGGGTGCATAAAGGCTTAGGCCTGTCCGGGTCAGGCATGGTTTGAATGAGCTTGCGGCATTCGCACTCCATTACTTGCAGTGCCTCTCGAGTTCTGACGGGGCCCCTGCGATCTCAAACCGCACTGGGGAGTCGTGCTCTCCCAGTCGCCAGCCTCTAAGGGCCGCCCCATGGGCTTCCCGGATTCTATAATAAACAAAAATAATAGTAATAATAGTAATAATAGTAATAATAATAATAGTAATAATAATAATGATAGTAATAATAGTAATAATAATGATAGTAATAATAATAATAACAATAATAATAATAATAATAAAATTTGTTTTTAAGTACCCCTAAGGCTTCATGGGTCTCCAAGTCCCGCCCATGCCGGGAACGAGATTTTTTTTGGCCTGCCCGCATTGGTCCGACAGTGTCGTTGCGGTGGCTTCGCGGTCCTAGTTGCCGCGGTATTGCTGGGTAGCCTTGATGCTTGTATGTGGATGCACGTAGCTGAATTTGCTTGACTGATCAGCTGTATAGCGGGGCTACGTCGACAAGTAAACCAAGCAACCCCACTATAACAATACGCACTTATACTCTGTTGTCAAGGCTGCTTGGTCGGTTGTTGCGAAGGCTGCACCAAACTTCAAGGTCAACAAACCCAGCTTAAGGACCCGATATTCAACTTGAACAATAACGGCTTCCAAGCATCGTACTCAGCTTGTGGCCCAGCTGCAACGGTCTCTGCTGTGCCTGCACGACGGGAACAGGAATCGTACTTTGCTTTCTCAGGCGCTGGGCCCTCCAACCCCAAACACCTAAACAGCCTCAGACCCTGATGGATTAAGCCCACAACGGATTAGTGAAAAGCCCTCAAGCCTAAACCCTAAGCACTCAAGACCTATCCTACACCTGAGCCGCACCGAGCCGTCAGACGCGCCCACATCCTGCACACACTCGACCCTGAATTGCCTTGAACTCAGAACCCAAACCCAATAGTCCTAAACCCTGAATCCCCCGGCACGATTTACAACACCTGCACGCTCACACCTGCACACCTACTATATCCTTAATGGTTATGCAGTTAGATTGGGGCCCATCACCAAGGCTTCAGCAATCTGCGTGTTCAGGGCTTCGCGCCTTCGTTGGGCTTTTGTGGGGTTCAGGGATGAAAGGCCTGACATGTGGCCTTTAAGGCTTGGGTCTTTGGGATGTCCCGATTCAGGATGGGTTCCTTCAGGGATTGTAGAGATGCTTGGAGTCTACACTTATACACTTTTAAGGACTTTTTCCTGTGGATCCAAAAACCTACCGTTTCAGGGATAGTCATAACCTACTATTCTATAGGGTTTGGGGTCACAGGTTGCGGCTGTGCCTGTACATTGGCATCCTGACGATGGATTTGTGGGATCCCTGCCGCGCAGCCCATGGCCCACCAGAGGAGACTCTAACGATTCCTGCGCCCTCCTCAGGCTCGAGCCCGAACTGGAAACGGCGGATAAAAGAGGAGCCCCCGATCCTCAAAAAGGAACACACCGAAGACTTAGGCCTTATAGACCCTAATCCCTGGCTGAATGTCCCCAGACCCTAGAGCTTGCACCATAATGGACTTTGGGGCATCTCTCATTGTTTCACAAAGCGCGATTGACAGCAGAAGGAACGCATCATTCGCAGCAGAGCACAACATGGGAGTTTCCGAAAATGGGGACCCTAGTATAGTACCCTAAATAGTAGGACCTTATTGTAAGGACCCCAAAATAAGGTGCCCCTAATTGTCGGAAACTCCCACATTAAACAAGGCAAAATCATCAACCACACTCGCCTTAAGGAGCGTCGCCGATTCCACTGCCACCGCCCATCCCCGCCGACAAGACCAGCACCACTACCACCATGCACCAGCATCACCGTTGCGCTAACATCAAAACACAACGGCAACACGAACGATGCTGTTAATCTAAACCTTGCTCTACTCTTGCATACTTGTACTTGTCCTGCTGAGGCTACTGTTTTTGCGACGACCGCAGCTCCTCCTTCTCCCCCTTGCTGCCACCCCTGCTGATTCGTCTCTGCCAGTGCTCTCCTGCATGCAGCCCTTCCCGAAACTTTACCGTGGTAGTCTCGCATCTCTCGACGCTCGCCCGCAATATTGTGGCATGTCCCTAGACCCTCCATCTACCCTCTAGTAGACCCTAAATGCCCCTTACTTGGGACCATATACCCCTATTTGAGGGTACAAGGAGGGTCCTGGTGTACTATCCCACGAAGCGGTCAGGGAAACAAACACGTAGCAGCAGTTGCTCTTCAACAGGAACTAGAAACGGCCTCGTATTCCTCCCTGCAAGCCCTAAACCCTACACTTCTAAACTCCCTGCAGGCACTATTATAAACCCTAAAACTTTGTAAACCCCGAATCCACCCCCAAAGCCTCAACCCAAAACTTCTAAACTCTGAACCACAACACAGCCTCGCACTCCTCCCTCCAGACTCGCTTGCCCAGGAGATGTTTGTGGATGAGTCCGAAGAGACCGAAGATCACAGCCTCACCGGTTCGGTTTAGGGTTTAGGGTGTAGGTTTCCTTTACAAAAGGCCTCCTTGCTTCATGTGCTGCCCTTTGAAGGAACCCTCATAGTACCCTTTTGAAGGAACACTTAAGTGCTTCCCGGTAGGGGTTCTGTTAATCAGGGGATCAAGAAGGGCTTATGGGCAAGAGGCCTTTCTCTTCGGACTGGAAGCCTTTACGAGCCTTGTCCTGTCCGGCGAGGTCTTGCGGTTTTGGGCTTGCCCTGTCTTGGTGCCAAAACCTGTAGACTCCATTGTAGTTCCCTTTTGGGGTTCCCTTTAAGGTGTAGGGTTTAGGGTAAAACCCCACAAAGGAACTACAATGGAGACGATGCCCTGGCTCCCACCTAAGGAACCGCTACATAAGGAAGGTTATGAAAACGGTAACCGTGTTATGATTTCTTGTAACCTCAACTGAGGATGACGAGCTTTTGACCGGACTTAGTAAGCCTGCCCCGCACAATCGCACATCTAGGTGTCTGCTTTAGGGTTAGACCCCTGTTTAAGGGTTAGGTGCAGACCTCTCTTCAGGGTTGCAGGTTTTGCGAGAAGGGTCGTCGGTCTTTGCGTCCATTTGTGTAGTAGCACCTTCGCGTTCGTATCGAGGTGCCAGACAGGCCCTTGTCTAGCGAACCCTTCACACACTCCTAGGATACCCAACAACCTAAGAATAAAAAGGCCTCTCTTTTTGGTATTGGGTAACTTTATAAGGAACCTAGGACTACAAAAAGGGAATAAGGGTACTACTGGGCATCCTAGACTCATAAATACACCCTAAATCCCAAATACCTCAAGCCCGAAAATTGAGTCTACGGCCTTCGACGTGATCTGTGAGCGGGTATCATGGGTTAAGCCTTTCGGGGATGGGCGTCGTCAAAGAGCACAAACCATCTTTCTCATTTTCTATGACATTGGGACTCAGAACCCAAATGAGCGCACCGCCAAGTTCAGATTCAACGAGAAGTGTGAGCATAGTAGCCTGGACACTTGTGAAATTGCTTCCTTCTTAGAGTGACAGGTAGCTTGAACCATGCGCTGAATCTCAAACCGAAAAATCCCCCAAGCCAATCACCAATCCTGGAGAGCCTGCTTTGTTTCTTGAAGTATTCGCATTAGTATTCGTCGTGTTAGCATCATGGTTAGTATTATTGATATTACTATTGATATTGGTAGTCTTATTGGAAAGTACTGTCATTGCTACGGTTGAGCCATTAGGTCGAGTGGCCGGCCTAAGATCTGCCGACCAGGGTCATTAAAGCAGTGAGGCAGTGAGTACCTTGAAGCCATGCCTGGAAACCTTACAGGAGCACTTTGCCTCCAGTGGCCCTACGGCGATTATGACGCTGCAATTGCTTGTGTGGTTGTGCTGTTGCATCGGTTGATCTCGTTGACGCTGTTGATTTTGCCGTTGCTTGCTTGTGTGGTTGCTGTTGTAGCCTGGGCTGTGCATGGTTTTGCTGGTGCTGCGCGTTGGCAGCACATTGGTTTCGAGGCGGTGGCACTGGCGGTGGCTGCTTGTCAGTATGTAGCTTGGGGGCTATAGCTAGCTCTATGAAGAAATCGCGGTCTAGCTACTTGCTTGTTGGACTCCCAAAGCCCCGAACATTCGAGTGGCACGGACGATCTTGAGCGCGTTGATAACGACATCAATCGCAAAACTCCTGGAACAAAAGATTTTCAGGGCAGAGAGTACACTTCATAAGTCTTTAAAGCTTCTTAGAAGAGCTTCAACAACAGAATGCTTCACCAGCGACTTGGGATGACTGCAATGCTCCTGAGCCTCAACGTAGTTACTTTCTGCCCTCCAAGGCGTACATGTAACTATGCATATGCACACGTGTGCATGTATAGTTACTATACATACATAAATGCAACCATCCATCCGTGTGACCATCCGTCCGTCCGCCCGCCCGTCCATCTACGCATCCATCCATGCATGCATTCGTGTACGTACACGCACACAGACCGGCCGACTGACAAACAGACAAGAACAGAGACAGAGCGTAAGCAGACAGCAGACAAGCATACATGGAAGCATGCACGCATGGATGTCCATCTTATGGAAAGTCCGGTAAAGCCAATTTGCTAGGCGTTCCACTTCGCCAAGTGGCACCAACTTCTCGAGAAGTTCGAGCACGAAACGGAGAGACGCTTTGCCCACTGACCTCGGCTAAGCAATGATGGCACCAACAACATGCATGTCCAGAAGCTATCCGAATTCCTCTGCTAAAGCCGCAAAGCCTGTTGACGGCCGACTGGCAAGCTTGACTAGTTGGCATTGCTGCTACCAGATCAGACACACCCATGACAGTCGTTCCGGTCGTCTTTATTCTTGTGCGTGCCAGACTTACAGCAAAATCAAGAACGCCAGCACATTCACCGCCGACAAGTGCAATGTATACAACATCAGCAACAAGAGCAGCTGCTCTTACTACTACTGCTACTACTGCAATTGCGAAGACGACTACTACAACAACTACCGCGACAACGACTGACAACTACCACGGCAACTATCACAACTGCCACGACTAACTCGAATACCACTGCCAAAATGACGACGACTACATCGTGCACGACTAGTAGTTCTAGCAGGTTTCCATAAGATTCGCAAACCCTAAACCCTAGGCCCTAGACCCTCCACCTCACCTAATCCTAATCCCTAAACCCCAACACCCCAAAGGCCCAGCTAGTTCTACGCCCTCAACCCTATTTTCACAGTGACACAGTGCCTGACAAGAAACCAGACCGCGCAGACAGGAGCAAAGGTACGCTTGGCCACGGTGGCCACCGTGCTGTTGCCTGTCGGACCCTGAAAATCAAGGGTATTATACGGGCCTGAACGAAGGAAGGCGGTTTCATAGAGTTTATACGGACTCCTAAACTGGGCTTTACAATGCTTTTCCGGGCGTGGGGCTTGACACGGCGGCTTTGAATATTAGATTTTGTTTCTGGGGTATCTGGTATTGTAGTAGTTCCTGAAACTATCATGGGCTCGGGTTTACCCAAGTGAATAGTACAGTATATACATTTGGGGCCCAAATACCTACCAAGTAGCTACCATACTGGTACTTGGACCCTTCGGGTTTAGGGCTTCCACAACTTGCACCAAGCCGGCCAGGTAGTCTGCATCGAACACGTTCCTTCCACTCCAGACTGAAGCTTTAAGGTTCGGGATGCTGGGCGTTGGGCTGAAATGACAAGTTTCGGGTATAAGAGTAACCGATAAGAGAACATGGCGTCAAGCTTGGAGTTGCCTCAACCACCAACAAACTCCGTTCGAGAGGACCGACTGCCGAAAAAAAAAAAAAAAACACTCCGTCTCGCTCGCCCAGGCCTGCTTCCACACACTTCATCAGGTCTTTTGGCAAGGCTTTCCTGTCTTGCTCTTGGAGTTTAGGGATTAGGCTCCCTTGGATATTCTAAACTCTAAGCCGTGGGAACCCCGACCACCAAGCCTATGTTCAGGGTTTAGGGTTATTCCAAAAAGGGCCCAGCGTCGTCCAGATGCCCAGCATGGACAACTTCGGGGGGGCCTGGTACTGCCTTGGTCAGATGCTTCGGCGGGTGCTCATCGGCTCAGGGCTTCGGCCCCAAAACCCTAGCCCCATTGCTCTTGACGGCAACCACAGCCACGATCCCCAGGCGCCAGCATGGCTGCAAGAACCCCATTGCGTTGCTTCAACGTTTGGTAAACAATGTCGAATGCACCTCCTGCCCCTGAGCCGATACCCTAAACCCTAACCATCAGGTGTTACTTTGTTACTGTCAAGCCCCTCAACAAGTGACGAGGAGGTTTTCGGGCCTGCGGATGGAATGAGTTCTCAGTCCCTGTAAAGACCTCGCACGAACACCCGTGCAAACCCCAAAGCACAACCTGCACATCCTCCCTCCGTTCCTCACATCTCCTCTATTCCTCTATAATGCCGATGGAACCTGCAAAACTGGCATCTTTGAACATTGCAGGTTTGGGGTACAAGGAGTAGACTTTGACGGAATTCCGAAGTTTAGGACCAGTGCAGAAATTTCACGTCTCGACCCAAGCTATAGGAAACGCTCGTAGATAAGAGTGCAAAACATGACTCGTAACATCCAGAGCCCGATGTCCAAGGGGCCCTGTCTCTTATTGAGGAGTTTAGGGCTAGGGGTTTTAGGGTTTATAGGGTTCAGGAATTCGAGGTGTAGGGTTTGGGGGTTTAGGGTTTGGGGTATAGAGTTTGCAAGTTTAGGGACTTTGGATTTTAAACTATAGGATCTCGTGGTGCAGGGCTGTTAAAAACTTAGAGGCCCTAGAGTTTAGGATTGACGCAAGCATTCGACAAGTTCAAATCTGAGCTACTGATGCCTGTTTTCGGACAAGTCGCGGAACGAGACTGGTCTGCACGTCGCTCAAGTCCTCTCGGTCAGAACGGATGAACTTGTGTGTTATACTGTCCGCAGTCGCTAGGAAAGACGCCTTTTTGAGGAAACAGGTTTGGCAAGTTTAGGGTTTAGGGTTTAGACAAGCAAAACGAAGAAACGCTTACCTTCGGCCTTGGACCGCGAACCCTCGAAGCACAAACATCTCCAACACACGAAACGCGGTAATCCTTGGACACACAATCAAGCATAAACAGAGAAGCCTGCGCAAGCTTGTTCAAACAACCCTCTTCTTGAACGCTCCTGTCGTGTACATGATCAAGATAAAACACGTTGTCAACTTAAGGGCAGGCTTTGGTAGCGGGTTTTCTCAGCCCCCCCAAAAAAACTTAATTGTGTATTTCGGGCCTGATGCTCGTCTGCGAACTGCTGGTAGTCGAAGGACTTCACCAACTCCTTGTCGATCCGGTTTCACAGCTTTGCAGGTCTCAAGGCTTTAGGCTTAAACCCTAAACCCCTAAACCCTAAACCCCTAAACCCTAAACCCCTAAACCCTAAACCCTAATGGGGTCTAGTGTACGCCCTGCACGCTGAACCATATACCCCTGCGCCCTTTGAGCCACCAACCCGAAGGCTTCATGTACCCTTATAGCATATAATAGGGTTTAGGGTTTAGGGTTCAGGGATATATACTTAGGCCTGTTCGTACCTACATAGGGATCCCTTTCAGGCCTAAGCATCTACTACAATGGTACATGGAGCCTTTGGGCAAATCATAGGGATCCTTAGGGGTGTAGGGGGGAGGGGTGTAGGGGACTATATTTCCTTAAATAGGCCTTATATTAGTCCGTATTATGGGCCTTAAGCCCCCCTACCCCCCCTCCCCCTACACCCCTAAGGATCCCTATGAACAAATCATAGAATCATCATCATCCCAGGGAGTCGTGTGGGTCCCCAAGCAGCCGCAGTTCACTCGGGTCCAAGGCGTTTACATTTCGCATCTAGTGATTTTAGTGTGAATATGTTTTCTGATGAGTTGTTAGGGTGTAGAAATGTCTGAGAGCGTTTTTTTTCTAGTAAGTCAGCCATAGGTTCAAGTTAAGTAGCTATGCTACCCAGATGCACACGCGAGGTAGTTATAAGCTTACTACAACCGTATGCTAAACCCAAAAACCTTCTACGACTCTTATAAGCACCCACATAGACCCGTCTAAACCCCATTATCTACCTTACTTACTGAGTCCCCTGGTAGAAGACTACAAGTCAGTGTTACCTATCCCGGGGAGGGTTTCTCAGTTATTCCGCAATGAAGTTGGAGGTTCAGGGTTTATACGTTTAGGGTTTCGAGGCTCACGGAGTAGAGTCTGGGATGAGGAAGGCTCCCTGACACCTGTCTGCAGGACCGCGGGGATACTCAGACCCCTGCTGTACTCGGAACTCCGGAAATTTGACCATGAAACTGCATGCTTGTCAAGGGGAGTGGTAGTCGATGCAGCCTCCGCTTATTGGGCCGCTCGGGTGTCCTTGAAGATTTCCTATAGTCTCCATGGCAGTTCCTTTCTTGGCTTCCCTTTTTTAACTTGCCTTAACTTATTAACTGGCTAAACCGAAATAGGAACTACAATGGAGACTAGGTAGACGTAGAGGCTTGAACCCCAAGAAGCAAATCCGTAGATTGAGCGCGGAGCCGTGAGTAGGTGGCAGGGATATGACACTTGCCAACTCCAAAACAGGATTTTAAACATCTCCAAGGCACCCACTATGAGCACGATCCAACAGCCCAACCCAGCAAAAAACCCTAAACGCTAAACCCCAACCCAGCAAAAGGAATTACAAGAAAGCATGGTGAGGCTGTATAGAAGACCAACCTGCGGAGCCCCAGAGAGACCTAGCAAAACCTAAACCTACCTTTAGTCTCCATTGTAGTTCCTTTTTGGTTAACCAAAAACCCTCTATAGGATCCTAACCATATAACTGGCTAACCAAAAACAGGAACTACAATGGAGACTATAGGTAACATGCTAGACTCCTCAACTCCACTCCCAAGGACCTAAACCCTGAACCCTCTGACAGGTCCTGTGTGTAGAACCCTCATCAAACCTGTTTAGAACCTTTCAAAGGCCGCTAAGAAGTTCAACGATCTTGCCGAAAGCTTCCGTGTCGGAGGCGTTGAACTCACCATACTTGCAGTTGTAAATGCCTGGCTTGAGGTGAGGGATTAGGGTTCAGGCTTTATGGTTTAGGGCCTTCTTTTGTTCTTTGCAAGGTGTTTCGGAAGGTCTATGTAGAAGGGTGCTACGAGGGTTCAGAAAGCTTTGGGCCATTGGGTGTTCTTTGGCGGGACTCCTTAGCTTAAGGCTTAAGGTTGATCTTATGGCGTTCAAGGCTTAAGCAGTGTATCTATATCTATGCATGTATGTATACAGACACATACACATACAGATATGTGCACATGTACTTGCATGTATGTTCTTATGGAAACTCGCAGATTCATTTGCTGCTTCGATCCCAATGAGGCGGAGCCCTGAGTTAGAAATTACACATGGGTGGCTGTCAAATTAGGGTCCCGTTTTGGGTCCTTATTGCAATGCGGCACCTGATATTTAGGGTACCCGAAAAAGACCATAATTTTGACAATCACCCACATGGATGTGCAGAGAATAGAATGTACACCCTGCTTGAACGCCTGGATTTCCTGGAACCCTCAAGGTGATGCCACTACCTATATAGTCTCCATTGTAGTTCCTTGTTTTGGTTAACCAAAATCTCCATTATAGGATCCTAACCATAAAACTGGCTAACCAAGAAAAGGAACTACTATTGAGACTATAGGTAAACCACTAAAGCGGAAGTTTTGATTGACTACACCCAAAGGCTCCATGTACCCATATAGTAGGTACTTAGGCCATAAAGTAACGATATAGGGACCCCTTTAAGGCCTAAGTACCTAGTACATGGGCACATGGAGCCTTAGCGACAGATAGATACGGTGAGGTGGCAGTGAAAGGGTGGAAGTGCTGACTTAATGGGGTTAGACAGAAACAAGATTCCATTCTGTGGCGATTCAAAGTTTGTCTTCGCATCACAGTCAGTCAAGCACACGCAGCCGCAGAAACAACGCACCGTAACCCTTCACAACGGATCCACGCTGAAGCGAAAGCCTTAAAATGGGAGGGGCCACCGACATCATGCCAGTAGTGCTTCCTGGTCTCCACATGCCAGCCCACCTGCAGGGCCGAGCAAAAACCTCTCGACCTCAAATAAACCCTCACCACGAAGACCTAGCCTAACCCCTAAACCTCAAACCCCTACACCCTAAACCCCAAAGGCCCCTAAACCCTAAACCCCAAAGGCCCCTAAGCCCTAAACCCCGTAACCGTCAACCTGAAGCCTCAGGCCTCAGCCCCAAGCCCGCGCTGCGAGCGCGGCTGTGGTTCTTCCGTGCTTTCGGTCGGGTGTGGAGGGTACCGGAGGTCGGAGGTCGGGATGAAGTAATATAAGGGCCTGAATAATTTGGAATAGGGCTTTGGGGGCCCACTATACTATACTCATAAGCCCAAGACAATGTAGGTAAGTATCAAGGCCCCTATACTAGAAGCCTGAGTAAACCAACTACGGCTGCGGTTGCCTATCACACATGCATATGGGTGGTTGTCAAAATTAGGGTCCCTTTTGGGTCCGTATTATAATACGGCACCTAATTTTTAGGGTACCCAAAAAGAGACCATAATTTTGACAACCACCCATATGAATACTAGGGAACCCTAATACACATGAACTTGGTAAATACTCAGGTTCCCATATAAAACTTTCACAACCTCCTGATGATACGCACTCAACTCCTATGAAGCATTAGATCGAAACAATCTCAAAGAGGGCTTGGGGCTACTTCGATTTGGGTGGTTGTCAACATTATGCTCCCGTTTTGGGTCCTTACTATAGTACGACACCTATTAATTAGGGTACCCAATTAGGGACCCTAATTTGGACAACTACCCACTTCGATTTGATGGCTGGGGGAAGTGGGACAAATCCTGAGTCAAATGTTTTGGCCATCGAGGAGATTCCTCATTCGGTAATGTACCTATAGTCTCCATTGTAGTTGCTTTTTTTGGCTAGCCAGTTCTATGGGTAGGATCCTATAATAGAGTTTTGGTTAACCAAAAAAAGGAACTACCAGTACAAAGGAGACTATAGGTAGCTTCACAGTGCATACCATATAGGCACATGGACCCTCAGGGCATTCCAGACTCAGGATCTTGGGGCAAGCTTGAGAGTTCAACGGTTCCAGGCTGGCCGAAATCCTACACTACATCGACTCGAGGGACATCAGGTTTTTTTTTATAAGTCATGAGGTTTAGGGTATGGGGTATGGGCTTTCAGATCAGATCGTCTCGGCCTTTGCAAAACCCGATCCCAGTAGTCACGGACCCATAGTTCGGCTAGTTTGGGGTCTTAGGCTTTACAGCAGAAGCCCAAAAGTTGGAAACCCAACAGCCCCAATCCTTAAGAGTAATGTATAGGGAATCTCAGCACTAATTGTCCTTAATCCGGTTTCCAACTTTTTGGGGCTTACTATACAGGTTTTAGGATTTGGGTTTGAAACGATAACGATTGCATGAACCAATGCTGAATGAAGTTGTCACTAGTTCCGACCCACCCCACCCCCCACCCACCCCGGCTCCTGCCCAAGCGAGGGTAAGGTTTTTGCAGAATCTTCCCAAAAGGCTTCGAGATTTTAAGGCTTGCAAAATTGTGGTTTTTTGCGTGTAATATACTACATTAATATCCCATCATAAACTAGGCTGCAATGTAGTGGAAGCTCGATGCCTGAAGCTGGACAAATATAATCGGAGCCTTGCTGTCCCTCATGTCGGATGCGTTGCCTCCGCTGGCACATAGCCGTTTCGTGTTCATGGTTGGGATAGGATTAAAAATTGCCATGTTAATTCCTTATTGGGTTTTAAGTACCCATAAAAATTTAAAATGTTACCCGACTATGAAAAAGGTTTGGGCCTAGGGTTTGAGGTTTCGGGGGCCAAACCCTGCTCTGAGAGTCTCGTACCTGTATACTTCGACCCTGTACGTAGCCAAAGGGGAGCCCTTTGAACCCCCCCAAAACAAGATTGCTTTGTTACCACGGTTTAGGGTTTAGGGTTACCTTCGATGCGGCTTTGGCAGGCACCAAACTTCTGTCCACAGTTATGCATAGTGACAGTAGCAAAAGCCCTGTACGCGGTCTCTGTTAGAGGCTGGCTGACTTCAGAGCGGCGCTCTTATGTGGGATCCCATCAATTACCTTAAGGGTCCATGTACCCATATAGGGCTACATGGGCCCCAAAGTACCTAAATAGGGACTACATTAAGTCCAATGCATATACTATATGAGTACATGGGCCATTAGGGTTAGAGAACCTTGTCAGGCTACACAGAAACTGTTGCAACAAATTATTTGGTGGGTTTCCGAGTCTGAGTCTGATATAACGGCTTGCTTTTACGGACAGGATTATCTTCACCCAGCACTCTCTAAACTGAGGGCTTGTGAAGTCTGCTTCGACGATTAGAGGCCTTGGAAAGTAATGTTACAAGTACCGTAGGAGGTAAATTTACACTAGTTACCAAGTCCCATGATCCTTTCAGGCTCAACTGACTCGACCCCTTAGAGATACGTTGTCGAACCCTCTAAGCGACCGCTTCGGTAACCCTTTAAGCCAAGTCGTCCTCATCGTCTGAAACTTACTACCCCAATAAGCCACAGAAATGAAAGGTTAAACTTTCTGATTCCTACTAAACGATAAGAACCCGAAGAGTTTAAAGGTTAGGTATTGGGCTTTAAGGGAAAACCGAGTTGCAGCTGTCCATGGAGCAGCCAAAGAAGCTCGGCACGCACTTCTGCTTGGGAGGGGGCCTTCATCTGCGTAAGCGCTGTGGCTTTACCGACTCAAAAATGGCCACCACAAGGGCGCCTATAAAATTCCTATAGATATGTTGTAGATGCTAGCAGCCCACCGACTGCTGCAGTATAGGCTGCAGGCGTTTCGATGAGGCTACTATCACGGTTGCAGTGTTGCAAAGTTACTGTCAAAGTTGCTGTAAGTTGAGGGTTTAGAGTTGTTTCGACGTTCGTCTATGCGTCGTGCTCTCTTATAGAAGGAAAAAACGGCATCCGTATGCCATTCCACATCGACATCTGATTGCTGCTCAGATATATACGCATACCATACAGCCCTGGAGGACGTAGACAAATTGCGCAGTGATTGTGAGATTGCTTTGTAGATGCTGGGGGTTCTAATTTGAATAACTATCTCCGATACCTAAGTAGCCCCGGAGTTATGTTGAGTTATGTTGAGTTATGTTGAGTTATCTTGCAGGTCCGAATAAGTCGTAATAACTTTTTTGCAGTCTCAAAAACCATACTTTTGCTGAATCGCACCTTTTTTCGGC
Organism: Symbiodinium sp. CCMP2592; assembly: GCA_905221615.1. Taxonomy (NCBI): domain Eukaryota; class Dinophyceae; order Suessiales; family Symbiodiniaceae; genus Symbiodinium; species Symbiodinium sp. CCMP2592. The sequence goes on along the minus strand of CAJNDT010005910.1, from coordinate 355,261 downwards.
ATTTGCCAGACTTTGCGAGTATAATGTCTGTATAATTAATGCAACAAAGTGACTTTGGTCCCTTCTTGAAGGGACCAAGACACGCGACAGGTATGCAAGATGAACTTGCAGGGTACTAACACGTTCTCTTCCGTCGTTGTCCACACACTGTTGCATTGAGAAAGCCACGAAATGGAATCATTTACCGTGTGCATCTTATGGCAAAGCCCGAAACAGTCATTGTTGAGCTGGACCCAGCATCTCACATTGACCGCCAGGGTGGGAGCCAAGATGTACACGGTCTTTTTTGCTTCAATAGCACCGCTGCTGCACAACAGGCGCCTGGAGCAAAGGGCCTTGGCCACGCCAAGCTGCAGTGCCAGAGCTGCATCAGGTCTTGGGTTCTCCAAGGCTGGCTGCAAACTGAAGGACGTTTGCATTTGGGCATCCGTCCTTGCAAGTCGCAGCAAGGCAGCTTGTTCGAAACCTGTTAGTTTCTTCATTCTGGGTGCCACATCCTGCTTGAAGAGATTGTTTCGCCTCTCAGTGGGGAAGCAATCAGCCAGAACATGGCTTTCCTCAAGTTGGGAAGGTATGTGCATCGCATAGTGGTGCTTCGGTTTCACTTTGTCCGTCCCGTAGCACTTCTCGTAAAGTTCAAGGTGCTTCTTTTGCAGCTGGAGCATGTCCCGGGCCGCCGCTTTGTCCCGGGACTGCTTCAGGAAACGCACATAATTAGAAATTCGGCAGAGTAGCTGCAGTGATCGAACGTTGTCCCTCAGCAACTCGCAAGGAGCCAGCACTCTCTCGGCAAAGAAAACGACCAAAGGCAAGACCGACATTGTTTCGGAGGCCTTGCCGCGATATTCCCCACCGGATTGCAAGAGTTTGGAACTGAGCAGTCGCGCCACCCTCATACCTTGACCCTGCCAAGCATGTTTTGCCAAGGCATCCGCCAGCTCTGCTGTTTTCTTAAGAGCACCCGCTTCTAGCGCTGCATCCAGGAAGAGTCCCAGCTCCACGTTCACTATACCGTTCACATAGAAGCAATGTTGCCCGTCGTAGAGAACCCGCTGCGGAGGGATCAAGTCGGGTTGCCGGCAGCGGAGACTCTGCGGCACATATCGCCAGCCAAGCAGGGTTTGGGCTCGCTCCAGCTGGGCTTGGTTGGGAAGCTGCCTCAGGTGTTGCAGGTATTCCTTTAATTTTTCGACATGCAAGCGGCGAAATACCCCAAAATCTGGCTCTGTTATCGGATGCAAGGAGTCGATGCTGTAGCCGACGTTGCAAGCATTCCTGCACTTTATGCAGGGCCGCACCCCGGAAGAACCTTTAGCCGCCATGGTCCCTCTCAAAGCAGCTTCATCTGCGAGCAGCCAAAACTTCTGGGCTCGCACCAAAACGGGCGAGCCCGTGCTGTCCTGGATTGCGAAACCCTGGAGCTCCTCTTGCAGGCGGCCAACGAATTCGCACATGACGCCGGCCAAGCCTCCAGCTGCTGCATTTACTAGAGAATGCCTGACGCACCCCACCGTCGTCCATGAGTACTCTGCCTGCAACGTCGTGGCCAACTGCAGGAAGCTAATGTACATGAGGTACGCTTTTCTGCGGCTGTCTGGTTGGACAATGTTGCCTGGGACGGCTTCGTCGACATACACCAGGGCATCCAGGGTGCCGTCAGGTGCCGTTTTTACAGCCGCAGACAAAATGTCTGCGAATGCTTTGTTCGCCTGGCACTTCTCAGTCAATGACGCAGCTAGGCTCATGACAGGGATCCTTATCGGGTCTCCCTTCGCTGCTGGTAGCAGAAGGTCCCGAAGGCATCCTTGTTCTCTCTCATACTTCAGGCCGGTGTCGTGCTTGATTGCAGGCATGCCCAGGCCAGCTGTAATTTTCTCGATGTGGGCATCGGTAAGCCCACGTATACTCTGCAGCCGCTCAATGAACTCAGACCTGCTCGGAAGACAAAGCAGCTCGTCTCGCTTCCGTTTCCTCGAGGTTTCCATGGGCGGCAGGCAACAGGACGCTACATCCTCTTGAGCTGAGTTGGTTCTCCGGAGGCAGGTATGCAGCATTCAGACGCGGTCAAGTTATTATTATTCTTATTATTATATACATCGTGATGTGGAACGCTTGCAAAGAGCAGCAAAGCTTTTTTTTTCCTCTGCTATTGCGATCGATCGTGGGTCAAACCACGTTTGCTCTGTACACAAGTACTAACTCAGTTGAGCTGGTCGCTGACACTTCGCTGTGTTAGCATGGCCATCTCTTCCTTCCGCAAAAGTTTCCCTGGTGTGTCCGAGGGCTGCTTGGAGTCTGCAGGGGAGCTGCTGTCACCGAGCCTGCGAGTCTTCCGCGACTTGGGGCTGCAGTGGCGGCTTCGCTTGCAGTTCCTCAACTGCACGACTCTGCCTTGGACCAGGGCTTCAGCGTCCAGGAAACGTCCGTCAGGCTCTAGGCCCTTGTGAACCCAACCGTGCAGGGCGACGTGCTCGCAGACTGTTGCATTCGCAGACAAAGCGAAAGCATGCTTCAGTGTCATCATTCTCATCTGGGCCTGGAGATCTTATATTCATGCAGCAAGCTAGTAGGGTTTCGGGTGTAGATAGAAATCTCCATGGAACCCTACCTTGTTTTTCCCGAAGTAGAGGTCCACCGCACGACCTTCGTCCTGGAGCACCGCACGAGCTTGCTTCGACATGGCCTTCAGCCGCGGACAGTACGGGGAGGGATGCGGTCTGCCCTAAAGGATTTCCCTGCATGTATTTGAACCAACGCAGCCACATATATAGGTTCCCTGTCAAGAAAGTATAGACATGATGCCGTGCAGACACAGGGCAAGCACTACTGCCCTCCAGCTCACAGCTTCCAACTAATACGGCCGCATATAGCCCTGACGGGGATCTGTATCGGGCTGCTTATTAGAAGAAGGCCGAAGCTTGCACTACTTCCAGCTGTGAAGGGCTCACGCTTTTCACGGGCATGCAGTCCCACGGCAGTGGCGAAAGCAAATTCGATTTGAGCAGACTCTCTATACAGTGCATCTGCTGTGACATGCGACATGCCGCGAATGCACAGCAATTGCAAAAACTGGCAGCTACTGCTCGGAGTCCTCCGACTCAGACCTCTCGCACCTCCGCTTCGTGCCCCGCGACGATGCCGCGGCCGGCTCGCTGGCTTCTGCCGAAGTGTGGTCCCGGGCCAATGGATACTTGAACCACTTCCACCACCACACGACGGCACCGCCCAGGTCGATGCTTTTCTTCCAGCACCAGCGCCATTCGAACGTCGCCCTGGGGGACCGCGAACGTTCTCTCAACGAACGCCTCGTGGTGTCGGGGCTCGCCTGCCAGTTCGAACAAGAATATATTCTGGAGAGATCTTATATTATGCGTTGTACAGACAAGCCTGACGCTGCCGCATACTGTACAAGGCACTGCAGGGGCGAGGCTACACAGGGTCTGGAGCAGAACTGGCTGCAGAAAGAGTGAAGCTGTGCACAACGACGCTTCTGACCATGGTCTTCGCAACTCCATGCTTGTTTCGTCCTGAGCGGTCTGCATCGGTTCTCGTTGTTTTGAATTAGATTGCATCGAATTATAGAAAGCTAGAAGAAAAAACTACCTGCTGCTAAAAAACTATGGCCTTGCAAGATGCATGCCTGCATGCGATGATTACCTGGACCATCGTTCGTAACACTTATTCCTGCCCGAAGGGGTTTTGATACAGTTATTGGGTTTTGATGGTTTTGTTCCTAAATCACGTGCGCTTATTGGAAACCTCGTGCGCTTTTGGGTTTATAGCAGAGGGGCACGTGCACTTTATGGTATTTAGCCTGCTGCAGGTGCAATTGTGCGGGCTCGGCATCACATCGGGCAAGGCTTTCCAAGCCATTTTGGCCCTCATCCCTCGTATGTTGTTGCATAAGTGTGCATCATGAGCCTCCCATTGTATATTCGCCAACCCGTGTGTGCAGTAGTACGTGTATGTTGTGCAGCATCCCAGGCAGCATTGACCACAGCAGTGGCCAGGAAAGGATCCTTAGATGCGTGAAATTAAACCGCATGTATGGTGCCTACTTGCATGGAGTCTGGTGGGATTGTTTTGCTGGCTCGCTTACACTGCTCCTGCAAGTGTCTGCACATGTGCAGTCTGTCATATGTGGCTGCTTGTCTGCGATGTACCTCTAATATGTGTGCAAATCTGCAGGCTGGCTCGGTTGCCACTGTACACGTCATGCTGCCAAGCATGCTACATGTGCAGTAGACCTACGTACAGTGCATGCAGCGCTAGACTACAGATTCGGTCGAAGGGATTGTTGATTATGCATGTTTCACGTACTAGTGACTGTGCGATCTCGGGAGATCTGATAGCCGGCACCATGTCGGATGCAGGGAGTACGGCTTCTTCGCACTGCCCAGTGCTGGCTGCGTGGTCCGAGAGCAAAGCAGTACTCGACAGGTTGACACAGAAGAATGTGCTGATCTTGAGCAGTGACTCGAAGCTTACAAGGGCTACCTGTACCGCTAACAAAGCTTTGTTGGTGCCGCTCATGAATCTTGTCGGTTTCTCGCTTGCAATTGATTGGGATCATTATCTGCTAGCAAGACCACGTATGTAGATGCACGCAGAAAATCCCAGGCATGCGACCGTCGGTAGATTTGGTCGCTTCGTACCTTCAGCGCCTCTATGCCGGCTATCGGCCAATACACCACAAGATTCCCGACAGTTGCTTGACGGCATGTCTATGATGTGGTTGCAAGTACATGATCGACAAGCTGTGCATATATATTCATTCCCGGTGCTTTGCCCAGGCACAACCCTCAAAACCCAAGCCTGGGTCGTGCGACGACTCATTTCCATCTTCTCTCGGGCTGCGAAGAGGCCCCACACCCCGAGAAATCACGAGTTTCGGTGCATGATGCAAGAGTGTGGCTTGACCATCTGACTCTTGGCCCGCATCGCTAATGTGCCACAATTTAAGTGTGTGAACTACAACCACGATCCTGGGTAGCCTCGAATTTCGGTTAAGGCTCGAATGATGGTGAGAGCAGCACCGATGAGGACGAAGACGAAGGTGAGAGCTCGGAGAGTGAGTCGTCCTCGTCGGAGGATCCTGAGATGGAGGTGGAGGAACGGGCTTGCATGTGCCTTATACATACTTGCACATGTGTACAAAATATATTGTATAGATGTATACATATATATATATATATATATATACACGCAAGCATACAAACACACATGTAGATACCCATGTCCTTGTATATGTGTTCACAAATGCAAAAATAACTAACTATACATACATGGACAAATATATGCATAGACTGATGTGTGTTGGGTATCTTACAATCATAAGCTATGGTTCGCAGGTATAATAGTACTCCACCAAGCCGTTGAAACTTTTATCACGATCAAGTTTTGCGCTTATGGGTGTTTGTATTTTGTTCGGAACATGTGTGTGAGTGTGTGCATATATATATATATATATATATATATATATATATATGCAGTCTACATGCACTATTCATGGTTCCTATACGAGGGGCACTGCTACAGGGCTTGTGTGGTTGAAGGGACTTCGGTCCTTTCACTTGTGAGGAGGGAGACGCTACGGCTGCTGTGGTGACAAAGTCCAGACCTCCTGTGGAAACGGCCCCAAAGCACCCGAGCCTTCCAGATGCCAAGCCCAATGACACCCTTTCCATTCCAATGGTTGCATCGAGACCGGCCCCATCAACAAAGCGACATTTGTCTTCGCCCGGCCCTGAACCACCAGCTGCTAGACCCAAGCCTTCTGTAAGTGCCCCAAAGCTCCCCAGTGGAAAAGCTGGTGTTGCCCGCACGCTCACTCCGACTGAGCCTGATGGCTACTAGCCAGCATATCTATCCGGAATCGAGTTTGCGCTAATGAATATATGTACACCCGGACCCATCCAACTTAAGGTTCCAGTGTCGCAGCCAGCACCCCCACGATCGTGACGCCGCCGCCACGTGCCTTGGTTTACATGCCCAGGTGTATCTTCTCTCTCTCTCTCGAGCTCTATGAATTATCACTCTCTCTCACTCACTCATTCTGTTTATCTCTCTCTCTCTCTCTCTCTCTCTCTCTCTCTCTCTCTCTCTCTTTCTCATGTGGGTATGTGGTGTACATGTGCATGTACTTTGCAATGCATGTATAATCTGTATTGTGTTGCTGAGTTTCGAAAAGGGTTTAACACTGCAGGTGAGCCACTATCGCCTATGTCGGATTGCAGATCGAAGGGGCTCCACTACACAGTCAAGAACATTCGAGACAAGCGGACAGCTGGAGTCGAGTGCCTGATTTGTGGATTGTGTGGAGACTTGGATAAACTTAAGAGGTTGCCATGCTTGGCGGAGCCTGCTGACAAGGAGCCTGAACCTGCAGTGCTCACGTGCGATGAGAAAGCTGCCCAGGATGCAGCTGCAGTGGCTAGTGCAGAGTCGGAATTTCGCAGGTTGCAAGAGACGGAAGACCGAAAGGTCGCTTTGGAGTTGATGGAGCTTCAAAGGCAGGAAGCTGAACTTGAGCAGATGGTGCTGCTTCACCAGCTTCAGACAGAGGAGGCTGTTCTACAAGGACTGCTCAATGAGCAGCGAGCTTTGGCTTTGGCTGAGGCAGCAGTTGCCAAGAAGCTGGAGTTTAGCCATGAAAGCAGCCCTGAGCAGAAGCCCACCGAGCCCAACCACCCAAGGCGAGCCCAAGCGCACAGCCAGCTCGAACCAGAAACCATGTGTGTCGGCAAGATTCCCGAACCTCTGGTCAGCATAGTGCCCGAGAACCTTCCGTATGGTGCCTAGATGGAATCCATAATTAAAGTCTTCTTTTGTTCATTTTGTTATCATATCATGTACATAGTACACTGTAGCTTTTGTATGTCTCGATGGTCGCTAATCGACCTAATTTAAGGCACGGATGATATGGACACCTGTCCGACATGGCTTGGCTATGGGGAAGACATGATCACCGGAGATGCTTTGCCAGAAGCCCCTTCAACACAGGCCGCAGGATAGTTTTTTGCAGAACATATACCCGGCACTCGAAACTCATATAGTACTATGTCTGCCCCCCCCATGCAGCTTGTTCCGACTTAAGCTTATCTTGGTCCAGGCGGAGGCTGCCAAACTTGTGGAGTCCAGTGAGAACCTTGCAGTGGTTTCCAGCGAGATCAACAAGGTTGGGGAGTCCAGTGAGAAGCTTGGGGTTTCCAGCAAGATCAACAAGGTTGGGGAGTTCAGTGCGAAGCTTGTGGTTTCCAGCGAGATCAACACGGTTGGGGAGTCCAGTGGGAAGTGTGTGGTTTCCAGCGAGATCAACACGGGGGTTGGGGAGTCCAGTGAGAAGCTTGGGGTTTCCAGCAAGATCTGCAAGGGTGAGGAGTCCAGTGAGAAGCTTGGGGTTTCCACCGAGATCAGCAAGGTTGGGGAGTCCGAGTCCAGTGAGAAGCTTGGGGTTTCCAGCGAGATCAACACCGGGGTTGGGGAGTCCAGTGAGAAGCTTGTTTCCAGCAAGATCGACGAGGGAGTCGGCAGGGATTCTCAGATGTATGGGGTGACCATCGACATCGACAACAAGTCTTCGGCTTCTGGTGAGGGTTGTGGTTCGCAGCCTGTTTCTTGGTTCAATACTTAATACGCAGATGAAAAATGTTGAGGTGTACTGTAGCAGCCTGGGGTGGCAACTGTGTACCAACAAAAACCAAAAGCCAAGGCTTCCGAGAACAAGAAGAAGAACAGTGTCTGCATTGCCAATGACAAGAAGGCTGCAAAGGCTTCCGATAAGAAGGTTGTGGTTTCCGACGGCAAGCGTAGGCATGCTGATGAGAGCCCCAGCAAGAAGCCTGCTTCGTCCGAGCAGGCCAGGTGAGCAAGTAACAGATTTCTCAGATATGTGCTGCATGAATGTGTATGCTGTGCACTTAATGAACCCTGAGGTGGTGCCTGACTTCCCTGTGGATGAAGCACCCGCAATCTCGCCTGCTGAGCAGACGAAAGTGTCAGGTGCTCAGCCGAATCGGCGGGGCAAGGGAAAAAAGAAAATCGTCGTGCCTGATGAAGACGATGATGGTGATGATCATCACGATGACGAGGATCATCACGATGATGATGCTGACAGCTCTGGCGGCACGAAGACCAGAGCTGCAAAAGGTCGTGGCCGAGGTCGAGGCCGTGGCTCTCGCGGCGGTCGTGCATGCAGTGCTGCAGGTGCCCGCGGTCGCGGTCGTGGGCGAGGGCGAGGCAAGAATATGGACAAGGAGGTTGTGAGCCCACGTGGGGCATCGGCCAAGCGCTGCCTGGAGGATGATGCCGAGACGCCTGGAAGTACGACCAAGAAGGGGCCAGTCAAGAAAGGCAGCAAAGGTGGGAAGGATGAGAAGCCCGCTGAAACTGCGAGCACGGATGTAAAATCCCGGGCACCCAAGTCAGCCCCCAAGGCTAAGGCAACACCCAAGGCAGCCCCGAAGGCTAAGGCAACACCCAAGGCAGCACCCAAAGCAAAAGGCAAGAGTCAGGCTGATGCCAGTCAGAGGACACCGGAGGAGCAGGAGCGAAGAGCCCGCTTGAGTCGAAAGAGTGTGGCCTACCACAAGGCCAAGCTCGAGGCAACGAGAGCGGGAAAGTCCATGGAGGATGCTGTTGCACTGGCCAAGAAGGTATCATGACTTTGTTTGTAATTGCTTGCCTTTAGAAAGGGGGTATCTGGGTAGGCAGGTGCAGCTGCAGAGTGCAAGAGAAGAGGGTATAGTATGTGTAGTCAAACACTATATGCATGTGGACACATTTAATGCATGTACATACACACGCAATAACATACACACATATATATATATATGCTTGCCCAGTTAAGGAGCAGTGTGTCATTACGAATATTGCACATGATGGCTTGTATAATGTTATATTGAAATCCCCAGCCCAGCCACTAAACATCCAATTCGATCTGCTCTAGATAAATTCCCTCACCAACCAGCGAAAACCTGCTTTACAAAGTATACCTCCCGAAACCGGAACCCCGCCCGAAGGGCTCCGAGGATGAGTGGGTGAATGCAGATTAAATAAATGTTTGACTATGTATTATACATAGTACTCTCTCTCTCTCTCTCTCTCTCTCTCTCTCTCTCTCTCTCTCTCTCTCTCTCTCTCTCTCTCTCTTTCTCTCTATCTATAATATATAGGAGAGAGAGAGAGAGAGAGAGAGAGAGAGAGAGAGAGAGAGAGAGAGAGAGAGAGAGAGAGAGAGAGAGAGAGAGAGAGAGAGAGAGAGAGAGAGAGAGAGAGAGAGAGAGAGAGAGAGAGAGAGAGAGAGAGAGAGAGAGAGAATGTTGTGGGTGTGTTTGGGGTTGGCAGTTCGGGGCAATTCTTTCTGTAAACTTGATCGATTATGGGGATCCCTATGCCGGCCTTTCTCTATCGATCTTTGTTATTTCGTTGGCTTCCCTGTTCAGCTATCTGCATGGGGTCCGTTTGTCAGTCGTCTGTAATTCATGATATTGTATTGGCTCCGCCTTGGATGTGAAATCTAAGGCATATCAGGACACCCAGTGATCGCATGCTATGTGTACACATCAAGCTTTATTATGGATGGTCTTTGGTGAGCAGCCGGCAGCCGCGGTTTTTCACCCGGGGATGGACGAGCAATATCTACATGTTGCTACAGTTCTTTTGGGGTTGGTCAGAATACCACCTCAGCTGGAGTGGTGTCTGATCTGGTTAATGATGCAAAAGGCATCAGGGGATTGACACGATATGTCACTATGAACTTTAGCTGTGCTCTCTGTGCGAACACGGAAAGCAGCTCTGTGAAAATATGTCGCTCAATCGTGTCTGCTCTGGCCCAGCTATCAAGTGATTGATCATGCCTTCAGATTCAATCTAGCAAGCATATCATACACACTGCCAGGATGCCACGACATCAACCTCAATTTCCAGCTCAGGGGTGGCAAGTTCGCGAACGCATCCAAGGTGCGCCCCTCTTGCCGTCTGATTTTCTGTGTGCATGTACTAGCTGCAGGTCGACAGTTCATGTGCCATCATGGCTCTGCTCGATCTTTGGCTGCTCTTGCAGATTCTGCTGATGTCGGCTGCATGATTTTATGTGCCTTCTACTCAAGCTTTTGGAGTGATCTACCCCGTCAGTGATCATACCGACACACATCCCTTGCTGTGTTCTGGAAACCTCAATCCTATATATGGAGCCCAAACCCGCGAAATATCTGCCCTATGGACATTTTCCTATATACAGCCTGAAGCACGAATGTAGCCTGAAACCTAATCCTCCGATCCTATAAGCCCTATAAATACTGAACCCTAAACCCGGCCCTAAACCCTATGGAACCCTAAACTGTACACCCTGACCTGAACCCCTGGTTCCTATGTCTGCGATGGATCAGTCCATCGTTCTTAATCTGATGCAGCTGGGTGCTCCGAAGGTACCTCGATCATCCATAGCCAGTGATCTTGCATTTGTCGTCCATGCAACTCCGAATCCTCAGTCCAGTTACATGGGCAAGGTTCTGATTGGCACCGTCCGGAGCCTATATTTGTCGCCGCTGTGTCGGTTGTGTTATGAGTTGGTTTGTGTCTGGGTTGGGGTATAACTTGGGGCTGTGAGGTCCTTTTGCTTCGGTGGATATCATCTCTGACGTTTGAGCCACGGTTCCAGCTTTTCGACATCTTCTGTGGGGAAGGCAATATGGGCAAGACCTGGTGGCCCGACTTAATTAATGTATGGCAGTACATAGAAACACGTATCGTATTTATCTGAAACCTGTCAGGGCTGCTGAAGGCTATTCGGTGGCATCCTACGATAAGCTCCGGGGCCCGCAAATGGACTTCACGTCTAACGGTGGCTTCGAGCTTCTCCTCTAAACCAGGTTTGTCGTTATATACTACGATTGTTTATATCTAGCAAACCGATCCCACATCCCAGTCTGGCTTTATGGACGGTTTTGAACGAGACCCCGGACGCCTTGAATGTGATTGGCCCAGACTGTGGTTCATGGGGCATGCCGGCCCGATCGGTTTCTGGCCGCTCTTACATAAATGCCAATGGGTTTGCACACAGAAGCTGGGTTGCCCAGAACAATGTTCTGATTTCCAGGAAGCTGGGTCGCATCTACACCTTTGTGTTCTCTGCCTATTGCTATAATGCTGTGTCGTTGTGAAGCTTTACATGCTGAGGATGGTTTTGCTGATACTGGTCATGTTGGCCAAACAGACAACGTTTGTGGTTGAGCAGCCCACAGGATCATTATTGTTCCGCCACAGTAGATGGGAGTGGCTTGTCAACCGAGTTGCTGTGGCTTCTGAGTCGCACTAAAGTGAGGCTTGCTCCGGGTAGGCTTGTGCAAAGCTTATCGAGTATCCGAGGTCTTCACATGCAATTTCTGGATGATGCTACATGGTGCCCCAAGCCCGAAACCGACCACTGTGTACAGCCCCATGGCTACGATTGCTACGCTACACCGTGGCAAACTCACCAAGACAATCCGGCTTGCAAAAACTACGCTGAAGACGGTTCGTACCTTTGACATCATTAATCAGTACAAGATAAGACTTGATTATGCAGCTAGCCTTCCCGGTGAGGCAGGCATGTGGACAAAGCCGGCAAGAAACGATTCACAGGATCGAATGAAAACTTGAAGAAGTCCGGGTGGCTAGGCAGCAATAAGTGTCCTGCAGCAGCAGTCTTATGTGTGTGTATATTCAAATCACCCGGGTAATCCATTTTGACAGAACTCTCAAGGATCTTCACGGTCGAGTTTGCCAAGAACATGCTTTCGGCATACAAGGAGTGGTGCCTCAAACCTTCTTCAGAACGGGGGGATCTCCGAACTCGAAGATCTGTAGATTCAAAACGTACAGATCGGGAGCTGTTCCAAGAGATGGCCACCGGAGACCTTTGGTTGGACTCAAGCATCCACAAAGTCTTCTTGTACCTCTATGGATGCAAGGATTGCCAGAATCTTGCCCTGAATGCATGTGAGAACATCAATTTACAGTGTATAATATGTATACCGTGTGCCCAAAACCATAGTCCTCGTTCCGAGGATTCCCGACAGCTGGCTGGAGGCGATGCAGAAGTTCCACGAGGAGGTCCGGTGCAATGTGTCCTGGGTGCATCCAATCTCAACAAAATGCCCATCAGCCCTAGAGCTAGATTCTTACAAGATGCACGCACCTTCCAAGCCCGACGTGATCAATACTCCCGCAATTACTCTAGGAACCTTGAAACCCTACCCCATACTGCCCGATTTGCTACGCACCGACCGGATCACAGAAACAAGTCTGCACCACACTCGCCAACCGAACCCTGCTACTTGGATATACATATATGCATACAAACATAGCACATATGTCTGCTGACACATTAAACATACAGATCCGTAAATGATACATCCATATGTACTATACATATACATGTACATGCACACAGCATACACACATACATACACATCCACCTGTGTACGTGTACATGGTGCATGCACATGCACATACATGTACATATACATACATACATACATACATACATACATACATGTATACATATGCATATGTATGTGTGTGTGTCTCTCTCTCTATATATATATATACACAGATCTCAAACCCGAGATTCCTAAACCCCGAACACTATATATGACAAATCAAACCCACGAGCCCTAAAACCCTAAACCTCTTATTATAAACCCTATAACCTCCCTAGACTTTATATATAATAAACCTAAACCCGAAGTTCGACTTCCTTCCCCCGAACCATAGAGGGCTTGGGGGCCAAGTGATTCCTAGCTTGTGCATTAATAGATTAATGGAATATATATGGATTTGGGGACCCGGGCTGGGGTTCGAAGTCCATATATATACAATAGGTTTTACAGTATTGTGCCTATAGACATGATTTCGGGCTTGGGGTTTCCGACTGGGTTCAGACACAATTTGCCAGGCGTTTCTAGGGCTTAGGAGAACCCCGCCCGGCCAGGGCCGAAACTCTGCGCCTCAAGCCCCAGGGTTTGTCTACAAGGACAACTAGAAGGGAAACCCCTGGTCCCCGAGGCACTGGGATCCGATGAGCTCCGCCAGGAGCTGGCAGCAATCTCCTCTTGCCTAGAGGCAACAGGAGAGGCTTGAGCACTTTTCACTATTTTGCGTGCTGTTTTGGGTTTCCAGGGGGTATCGGGCAGAAACCCAACCCGCATTCCGGGCGCATATTCCCGCTATCCGGGCGCATTCTCGCGCAAACGGGCGCATATTTAGGAACTGCCCGAAGTCCTCGTGCACTTATATACATATCGTGAGCGCTTTTGCCTGAAAGCCCCTGAATCGCCCAAGCCAAGCCCAATTCGTAATCGAGGGGTATGCAAGCACCGGCTTTTGGAGACAAAAATATCGTATGATTTGCACGACAGGATGTAGAAAATGCCTTTGCCACCTGCATATGTGTCTGTGACTTCCTTTCGGCTGTACTAGTTGCTCAAGCTTTTTGCCAGGAGCTGGCAACACATGGCCTCTAGGCTTTGGTCGTGTGAAACTTTAGTTGCAGGCATCCCTTTGCTGGCCGAAATGGAGAATTCTAGTGCACCCCCGGCCACCGATCTCCAGGCCAAGATCGCGGTCACTTATCTTATTAGGCCGAAGCAATCAACTGTACTACCTATGCATGACCCGGTGAACAAATAGCATACCCTCATACCAATCCATGTATGTTGAGGCTGCCCGGGCACGCATTGCCCAGCTGCAGAGTGCTTTGCAGAAGCAGCCCAGCAGCGAATCCTTGGACGGATCTGTGCCAGGCAGGGTTCTATAATTGGGTTTCGCGACTTAGGGATGGGATGCAAAGGTTTCAAAACATGGCCTTCAAGTTCTTATCCCAACATCCATGTAGCTGGTAGATCATATATATATATATATATATATAGTATGATGCTTATTACTTAAGCCCGTGTGTGTCTCAATGGTTGAATAACAATCTTAACATAACCTATGCCTGTGTGTGCACTTCACTACATATATGTATTCTCCTCCGAAACCAGCTCGCACTTACAGCTGCATCGTGTCACAACTGCTCCCCTGCAATGCAACTTGGCTTTATACCTGCAAACCTGTTAAGGGCTCATCAAGGTCGGCTTCGATGATGCATAGGCCCGTGGCTTAGCAACATAATGGTTATTTACAGGGATGCATAGAAGTCTCAATGTTATTGGACCATATGGGCTTCCTTCGGGTGTCTTCAGGTGGCTTATATCGTTTTTGGAGCTCGAACCATATAGTTATGTGAGCTATCAAATTCACTTGCCGCAATCTATAAACCCTGGCCCCAGCCTTAAATAGATAAATAAATAATAAATAAATAAACCTCGCCTCCTGTGGATGTGTCCCCGAACATGAACTCGATCTGGTCTTTGGACATCATAACCCCGAGGTGCTAAAGCCCTAAAGCTTTACAAGCCCTAAACCCCCAAGCCTTTAAAGTCCAGTGCCACCATCCTATATAGGTCCCAAACCCTAGATAAACCCTGGTAAACCGAAAAGCTGTCCGAGGTGAGGAGGTGTTGGGAGTTTTTTTGGCTTAGTGCGGCTTAATGGAGGTTTTGTATTTGTCTTGTGCCAGCAGAATCCATATATCAATCCATATAGGACATGGAGAGAGAGAGAGAGAGAGAGAGAGAGAGAGAGAGAGAGAGAGAGAGAGAGAGAGAGAGAGAGAGAGAGAGAGAGAGAGAGAGAGAGAGAGAGAGAGAGAGAGAGCGAGCGAGCCAGCGAGAGAGCGAGAGAGAGAGAGAGAGACACACAGAAAAAGTGTGAGCGAGCAAGTGATCACGCGAGCGAGTGAGGGAGGAGGGAGGGAGAGAGGGAGAGTGAGAGTGTGAGAGAGAGACCCAGACGGAGGGAGAGAAGTATGCAGGCATAGATATCGAAAGGCATATAGGCCAAAGCCTGTATGGTACTACGTCGTTTGACATTTATAATAGTATATGGATCCAAGCCACCTCCTGATTCCCCAACCCGAAACTCCGAAGCCAAACCCCATAGCCATAATTTAATCCCTGAACCCAACACCTTTAAACCCAAACCTCCAGCTAGTACCATTCGACGATGTTAACTTCTTTCTATAGCATGTACATGTTATCGGGGTTAATATGTATGCAGTATTTATATACAGTAACATATGTACATAGTTGTGGAATATCTCGATCATTGATACAACCTGAAGAGCTATACTACATAAGCTCAACAGATGTCTTCGGCTTTGGACTTTGCGGGGGTATTGAATATTCATGAGGCCCGGGGTTTAACTTGGGTTTCCCGTACTTGATGAAGCTTAATATTTAGTTTCGGCGCCCGGGTCACGAGGTGCCCCTTGCATGGTGAAGCCGGTGGAGAATCCTACGATTGCCGGAAAACACCCTGCCAGCCTGGGCAGCTTCCGGGCAAGCAGCCAGGATGCTCAAAGGGAGCCATCTGAACCAGATGCGGCAACCCTGAAGCTGGGTGAGACCCCGCCCCATGGAACCCCTCACCGTGCTGTGGTGAAGCCAAGCAGATCTCCCAATTACGTACTTGCTGCCACGCCTCCTCCAGCAGCCCCAATGCAAGGCAGTTGTGCAGCTGTGCCTGCAGGAGCCAAGGGTTGGAAAGACTTGCCCAAAACCCCTAGCACCAAGCGCAGCCGAAGCCGTGAACTGCCTAGCCCTGATGGCTCTGCTGAGGCGAGGCTGCTGCTAGTGCACTAGGCATGTGTCTGGCCCCATATGTGTTTGAATGTTTGAGGCCCCCTCCAGCTCTGATAGCAGATCTGCTAAGCGCTCGAAGAGATCCCAGAGCCCGACATACTGGAAGCTTCTCATTTGCAGCAATTTTGAATCCAGGTCAGTATGTTGCAGGGTGTTCTGATTATCGAATCATGCATGATCGAATCAGGCTTCGGCGGTATTTCACCCCGAGATCTTCGGGGTCTTTGAAGTGCTCCGCGGAGGCCCTTGCAATGTACAAAACGGAAGCTGGAAGCTTCTGGTCTGCATCATGTCCTGTGCGATCACTATCCAAATCAAGTCATGTGCTCTACCGACCCCATAAGGAGAAAAACTCCGAGATTTGTTCAAGTCGTGTGGATCGTTCGGGAGCCTGGAAATTGCGGTACGCAAGTACAGCAAAAGCTCCAAAGCCAACTCACGCAAGGGAGGATGGTACACCCGGAGCTACCTCACCACGATTGCAGGATGGTCCAAGAGCCTTATATATGCCAGCATTTCCAAAACTGTATAGATGTCTTTTGTGCCAAAGTTCCTGCCTACATTTGCTGCATGTGATCAAGGAAAATGGTGGACAATGCCTTCCGCTGGGCCGGGGATAAGAAGCTTCTTAGGGTGAACAGTGTACATGGGGAGGAAGAGGCCTTCCTGGTCCTCTCGGAAACCTTTGAGTTGCTGGACGAGAGTGGGCAATCGACAGACATCAGCGGTACGATTGAGGCTGAGGCCAGGTGTGCCTGTATACGGTTAACTAGTAACTAAAAAGTTGATGGGCTAGATCTATATATGCTGCTTGCAGGATGAGTCGGGGTTCCTTCTCAGCGCGGACATGCCGTCGATCACTGCTTCCGACCAAGAGATCCTTCAGAATATGGGGGCCTCGGCATCCAGCAGCGGCGGTGCAGCCGTGACGGTTGGCCAGTCCGCCTCTTTCAAGTACCTTGGTTTAGGCAACGGTACCAGCGAATCACATATACTATGCAGTTTACTTAATTTATATTCACGTACACTGCCTATGTTCCGAGGATCATCTTCCCTACCGTGTCTCAGAATGAGTCGCCAGTGTCTATCTTGGCGAACTTTGTGGAGGTGCTGGGCCGGAAGATTGACAGCTGCGAAGACCAGCTGGAGATTCGATCGGGTTTCTCATGATTTTGTGTATCGCCTTTACACTGTTAGCTGCGAACCGCATGTGCCATCGAATGCAGGAGACATTGGATTGCAGCAATCCTCGAGCGAAGGCGTTTCTAGGTGGCAGTTCCAATGCTACTGTACTATAGGGAACCCTGAAAGATCTTAGCGCTTTGGGGGCTGGGAGAAGTATGGTTTCCACGATGGCTAGAACTATATGTAGTTAAAATTATATTATCTAATTAAATGATGCTGCCTCAACTAAATCCCTATAAATCCTGAGCCAGTTCAATATCAACCTACTACTATGAAAACTAAACCTGGGTCCCCATATACACCCTGAGCCCCTCAACCCCGACAGTACCACCGCCTCCCACTCGACACAGGCTTCGTGAGCAGATGGAGTTGATTATGGCGAGCATGAAGAAGCACTACGAGAAGCTTGCACAGAAGTATGCAGAAGCCATCCACACCGTGCCGGATCAGCCCCTAACCTCAATTGCCCTTAAGTAAATTTTAATGACCGGGTAGCAGATATACGAGTACAATAACCGCCACAGTGTGCCAAGCTGGCAACTCAGGTCGTTCAATGACGACCTGTTGAGGACGTATGCTGACATCACGAAGCAGGATGTTCTGCTGGGCAATTATGTGCTACGTGCCAAGAGCCTGACCTGATATTTTGATCGAATGCCTCCCCGTCTTAAACCCCAGGCCCCCGAAGTCTGTCACAAATTTTTGTCGTGGGCTAATTTTAAGTTCACATAGGGTAGGGGTATCGGGTTTGGGGGATAGTAGTGTGGTGTGTGCCGCAGGTGTCCAGTACCACTACTGTCACAACAACAGCAACTGTTCCTTGTACAGCCACTACTACTACTACTACTACTACTACTACTACTACTACTACTACTACTACTACTACTACTACTACTACTTCTTCTACTTCTACTACCACTACCACTACTGCTACTGCTACTGCTCTACCACTATTATACTGTCACTACTAGTCGACTACTACTCCTGCTCCTCAATCCCGCTCCTACACCTCATCCCACTTACTGCTACTGCTGCTGCTGGATTACCTGCTACCGGTGCCACTACCACAACCGCCCTATTATTACTTCTACTTTTACTACCTTGTCTTCTGTAGAAATTGATAACTGCACTATTTAAACTACAAGGCCCTTTTGACTTTTGTTGCTGTTGAATGGTTTACTACCCACGGTCTTGAATCGACAATGTACTATCTGAATAGCCCCACTTAGCCCTATGGATGTAGGTGATGAATGATTCCGAGAAAGGATGATGATACTTCGAAGGTGAGGGCCAATCAAGTCCACTTGGTATTGTGCAATCTGTACATGTGTACCGATGTCGTTGCATGCCACAGAGTGAAAGGTAGCTGTATGTCTCCGGAGCTTTAATTTAAATATTGTGCTATGTGGTCATCTAGCCCGAAGCTTACCAGGCAGCATGTGCCCAAGCATCTTGTCAAGGACGGCCGCCAAGCGCACGCCGTCGAAGGCCGGTGGCAGTGGCGGCGGGAAGCCTTCCTCCAAGGGGAAGCCCAAGGCAGAGAAAAAGGAGAAGAAGGAGAAGAAGGAGAAGGCCAAGTCTAAGAAGGACAAGAAGGGCAAAGCCCCGAAGGATGCTGCATAGGGCAAGATAGTGGTGTCCTAAAGGGATCGTCTGCTACTGATAGGACTTTTTGGCTGCCGTAGCAACGTGGTGCATGCAATTGCACGTGTTATCACATCATGGTCCTAGCTGCTGTTTAGCTACATATGCCAGAAGATGCATGCCTCAGCAGTTGCAGTGGAGCCTCTCTGCATTTCGTCAAACATGTGTGGAAATGCCACGCAAATTACCGGGGATGGGAAAGAGTGCCTGCCGGAGAAAGAACTCTTGATTGCATGCACATTCAATCAACCATGTGCCTTGAGTGTCCCCCATGCAAACAAGCATCGAACTCTGTAGAGACTGCTAATCCCGCAGGTTTGCTGGAAGAGGCAACAGGAGGACAGATCGTTTGCAGTGTACGAAGTACGATTCTAGTCCTATCATTATAATATACAACAATTAACATAATATTTCCTAGCGAAGCCCATCTGTCCTTGCACCAGGAGACGATGACGGCACCGACTCGGACGACCTCGCATACGAGCTTTTTGTTGGCTTTGAGCAGGGGGTCGCTAGACTGCATATTGGGGTTGTGCCTAGTGGCTGTGGTCTACTTGTGTTTCAGCTTTCGTGGCCTAGGCCGAAAGTGCCAAGCGAGTGACTCGTTTGGCCCATGTTGCCAATCAGAAGCTGAAGAAACATGGCATCTTTTTGTGATCAGTATACTATGTTTCGTTTCTGCTAGAGCTAATTCCAGAAACCGAATAGCAAGATAATGTAAGCCCAGCTGGATCCTAGAATGCTAAAACTATATACACGGTGTAACTAGCTGTCCACGGTTGTATACATATACCCTTATTACTTCAGGTGTCCATGACCCGGCCCTGGCACTGATGGCACAAGCAGGGCGGAACAAGCGCAACGAATGCCGAAACTTACATTACTTGATACACAGATCTGGTAAAACTCTTCCGATACCTGTGGACTCGGCTGAAACCCCAGTACTGATTCTTTCTGGAAAGATTCGCATCCAAAACGTCAACTTTCCTATTCTGAAGCTATCACAATGGGCGCGGCACATTTTGGACGGTCCCCTAGAGGGAGCACTACTATTGGGAGGCCATCGTCTATCAGAGGGTGCTGAACCTTTCCGCAGGATGTTCAAACGGTTTTGGCAGCGTTTTGAGCAAGTACGTCCCGAGTTGGACATCTATCAGGAGGAGGGTGTCGACTTAGGGTATTGTATACCATATGGTTACCACGGTGATGAAGGTCGCGGCAAGCTCAAGCGCCCCATCATGTGCCTGAGGTACCAGCCCCTGGTGTCCTATCGAGGAATGAGCCACCTCAACTCAAGTGGGTGCCATCAGAACAAATTAACACTTGAGCCCTTAAAGCCCTGCCCCAGGGAGCCCTTAAAGCAAGTTCGGGTTGTATAGGATTCCGGTACATGGCTCACTATTATAGGGTGTTATACCGGGTTCCAAATTTTATACTATATATAATATCAGTAGATTGTACATTATAGGTCCTAGGTTTATAGCCTTAACTTAGAGCCTATCGCTCTCGAGGCATTCGTTCTCGACTCGGCTACTGGCCACCGTCATCCCGAGTGAGGTGTACGTCGGGGACAAGACGCTGGATGCAATACATACCGAAATCACAAATGATTTGCTGAGCTTGTACCATGAAGGACTCAAGGTGGGTGGGGTATGGCTTAATATAATGGGTGCCGGGAACAAGCTAGTGAGTTAGATCGAGCTAGGACGGGTTGCAAATTGCCGACGAATTATTTTGATATATGTATACACCCAGCAGGTCCGATGCCAGGGCAACGATACAGTACTGCGATTCATTCCGGTGATGGTCAAGGGTGACTGGCCTTTTCTAAGGAAGGCCCTTCACATGTTGACGGGCCCGACCAGCACGCGGGTATGCCATCAATGCGATTCGACAGTGCCTGCATGTGTTTCATTCTATAGTTAACTAGTTAATTTTATTTCGCTTGATTGTCCAACCGGTGGCTCATTACTTGTTGCTTCCAAAGTTGCCCTGCCTCTAGATATTTAAGGAATGGTGGGACCTTTCAACCTCCAACCCGACAAGAACACTTCCGAAAGCCTACGAGCCGAGTGACCCATTCAAAATCCGTCCACTATCCCCACTACGACTGCTGCCAAATTTTGACGGGGCTCGCTGGATCAAGGCGGATCCGATGCACACATACAGCATCGGGTGGGGGAAGAACATGGTGGCTTCCTCAGTGATTCTACTGATGCACATGGGTGTGTGGGGAAATTTCAGGTCAATTCAATTGCATCTGGATAGTGCTTTCCAGAAGTTCCGATCGTTTTGCAAAGCCAGTGGCAAAAGTACGAGCTTGACACGCTTTACTTTGAAGACTTTCAAGGTGAAGAAGTGGCTTGCCTGCAGTTCTGTAGAATGTTTATAGTGAAGTGAAGGACTAGCTAGCTACACATGTAAAACTCGAACCGAATTCCTTAACAGATCGTTACAAGTACCAGCCCTAGTACATATATATATATATATATATGTATATATATATACATATATATATATACATATATATATATATATATGTATAATATATATATATATATACATATATATATATGTATATATGAATATTATTATACTATGTTAACATATGATCGTAAGCCCTTTTTTCTGAATGCTATTATATATACAATCATGATATCCAGCTCAGCGATCAAGACTGCCTCCAGGCTTACCCAGTATCCGACTGGAGCGGGCAAGGGCCATGACACAGCTGTTCTTTGTACGTGGATTCACCATGTACTTTCGCGGGTGGATGTATCCACCATCGATGTGCCCTGTTCTATATTTAAGTACAGAATGTCGGATCTCGTACCTAGTGGTTGGTCTGGGGTGGGTATAGTATAGGCTGCTGAATGTGGGTTTCGAAGGCAAGCTTTCACGAACTGTTCGAGCTACTGCGATGGACTGTTAATGCCATCGAAGTGCACTGGCGGACCCTGTACTCGTTCGGTATTTGGATGCCACCACATGCTGCCCGAGTTGCCGCCGAAGCCGGGTGGGCGATGATGGATGCCAGGTGGTGATCAGCACGCTGTGTGTATGTGTGTTGTGTATGTAGGCCCCGACACTCCCACCAATTCTATATTGTCAGTGCCCCAACCTGACAAACGACTCTCGTGGCCCAGAACTCTAAGCCCAACAAGAAACTCAGGCTGGCTATGGTTCACTGGCTGCAAAAACTGCTAGCCTGCACATGCCTCTGTTCCGATTGCGACCAAAATGCCATATGCAGTTGCATCTGGTGTGGCTGGGTCTTACAAAGTATACTCTCGATTGTGTTTCTTGAGATTACTTCTATCTATGTAAAAGATTCGTAATTTATAGTACACCCTTTGCAGTCCAGGCTGGATATATCCCACCAGCTTCAAGGCGAAGCTGAGCACATTTGCAATCCACTTTGCAACTTGCAATCATTTCAGCAACCAATTAGGGGTTTATCGATTTAATCCCTAGCAAGCTAGTCGTATAAGCCCTAATTCCTGAATCCCGGATGAGGAGCGATGCTATATTGCAGTGGGTAGTGCTATATATTTGGTATCTAGCACTCGTGCCGTCATCTTCCCGGTAGATTTTACACGTATCCATATTTTTCGAAAGCTAGCTAGCATAAGGCTGGTCCTGCTGGGCTGACGAAGACTATGTGGGTCGCTGCAGTCGCATCTCGCGCCGTACTCACAGTTTTACGACAACAAGTCGCACGATTTCACGAGCACTCATGCAGTACAGGCGTGTGTGGATGGAGGTGTTCGGCTGATCGGCGTGAAAAGGAACCCATAATTGTTGTGCAGACAGCATGATCTGAGCTTGGCAGGATCCCCGGTCCCAAAACACGAAATCTATATAGGTTTATATCCCCTATAAGGTACCCACCGCTACACCATAAGCCGTAAGCTCCAAACCTACACGTGCAGTTTCGAAGAACTACAGCATCACCACGTGCAGTTTTCCAGAACTGCGTGCGCTTCTTTGAATTGTACGCTGAATCGACAACCTGAACGTGCAGATTTATTTGCGAGCGGAAATAAATGTATCAAACGATGCTCTAGGTAATGCTACCTGGGCGGAGGATCACGTGAAACCTCCTACTTCGGTGACGGCTCAGCTGCCCTTGTTGACCCTGCGTCTCTTTAGGGCAGGCGGCTTCTCTGCCTCCGTCGCTGCCGGCTTCGCTTCCTTCGCGGCCTTTTTCAACCTGCTCTTCTCCTTCTGGGCCTGCTTGCAGTCCCCCAGCACGTCCTGGACTTCCTTGCTCAAGGTCTTCAGGTCGCTCTTGGAAAAGGCAAGGGGGACAACCTCCTCGGTGTCCTTCTTCGCGAGGACCTGCTCGGCCGAAAGCTTCCACGTGCCCAGCTTGCATTTCTGGTCCTTCAGCTTGGCGAGCAGCTCCGGGTCGGTCTCCTTCCCTTCCCAGGTGCTGACGGAGCACCACAGTGAGGTTACCGAGGCCAAGGAGGACTGTGCCACGGCTACAGCTTGCTTCTTCGCCTTCACCGCCGCTTTCTTGGCGGCTGTCTCCGCTTTTGCTGTCTGACTCTCCTTGGAGGTGTGCGACGGTAGGTCCCAGTCTTTAGTGGTCGGGTCCCCCTTCTTCTTGCGAACGTCCTTGACCCTCTTGTTGATCTCCTCCTGAATCGACTCCCTGATCTCGCCGGTGCTGCGAGACTGAATCGGGATTCTGATAGTCTCGCCGAGGTGGGGATGCTCGCGGCGATCATCGCAACTGTCGATGTGCTCTTGGGTAAAGCCCTTCGCCAAGTACACCGTAGCCGGCAAGTACTCACCTTTCTCACACTCCTTCTGGAAGCGAACGGCACGGGACGTGAGGACGTCCGTGAGACGAGCTTCGAGCGTCGGCCAGTCTTTGTAGTCGCCTGAGCCCTTGTAGAACTCCGCCTTCTCTGCCGCGGTGGTATTCTTCCATGGCTCGAAGGACCCGAGCTGCCGCCACAACTTCATCTCCAGAGCGGCACAGGTCTTGCACTTCTTGCTTGTCCACCGCCCGGTCAGGTCTTGGGCCGCGAAGGTCTTCTGGCAGAGTACACAAGCTTGCGGCTCCGCTGCCGTGTCCTGCAAGGGCTGGGTCTGGCTTTCGAGGCTTTCGCCTTGAGCGTCCTCGAAGGTGGCAACCATGGCTGCGGTCTGGGCAAGCTAGGAGGAGAGGGGCAAACTAGAAGCTGAAAGTAGGTAGCTGCGGAGGCCAAGAAATCACGAGTCTGCAGCTCTACTTCTGTTTCCTAAATCCACAAAGAAACAGACAGCAGCGATTCCAGAAAAGCTCCTGCCGGCAGCTTAGCCGCAGAGTACCACCTACAATCACCTACGCCAGGCCCCCATGTTGAAGGCCTAAAGCCAGGGTCGCCACCTACACCACCTACGCCTGGCCCGACCTGAGAAGTAAGGAAAAGCAGGCCACCTACACCACCTACGCCTCCAGATCCATGGAAAGGTAAGGGAATAAGACCACCTACGCCACCTACGCCACCTGCTTAGCCAGGTGGCCCAGAGTGACCACCTACAAACACCTACGATCACCTACGCCTCCGGCCGGACGTTTTGCAAGGCCAAGATCAGCAGAAGGAGTCTCTCCGGAGAGCTAGCAGGAGCACTAACTCTTCTCCTCCATTTCGAGGCCTTCAAGCAGTCTATAGTCTCTGTTGTGCACGATTTCCAGCAGCATCATCGTGATCTGAAGCTGCTCCGTAGCAGCTTCGAAGTAGCTCTCCCACTCTCGGTTCAAGTTGGAACCGAAATAAGCGGGGATAATTCTCAGAGCATGTCGCAACTCGCGAACCTGCTGGTCGACTCGGCTGTGGCTCCACTCCGCCGTGAGCGCCCTGACCCGCTCCTGCTCTGTGAGCAGCGGATACTCAGGCTCTGCCGGCACATAGCTGTATCCGTTGTACATTTGGCCATGATCCGCTCCGGTTTCCTTAAGAAGGTCCTCCCACTGGAATCTTAAGAGACACAGTGCTGCTATGACGCGAGCGGACTTGTCGCGATTCTCATCAGCACTCTTCATCGCCCAGTAGAGTGCTTCTCGCACCGCCTCCGCCTCAAAGTCCAGCCAATCCCCAGGAGGGGGAAGCGAACTCTGCAGCAGAGACTGCTGCAGTGCACAAAGCTCACCGCGAGAAAAGCATTGCTTCGCCATCTCTGCCGAGCCCAACCTGTGCCACACGGTTGGGGATTCTGCGGCTTTCGCGATGTATATGTATATATATATATAGAGAGAGAGAGAGAGAGAGTAGACATGTCTATATATATATATATATATATATATATGGCCTTGCCGATGCCGAGGCCCAAGGTCTGCAGCTGCTTCCCAAAATGGACTCTATACTAGAGGGCACTGTCTTGAAACATCACGGCTACACCAACCTGCTTGCACATGTTTGTATAGTTACAGAATCCCTGTCGAAAAAAAAGCTCCACCCTTTTCTTCTCTGAGTTCCAGCTCGCAGTGCTCCGCTTCGCCGTCTGGCCACTCTACGACTTAAGACTGGGCTTCGACAGATCCGGGCGAAAGTTTTAGAAGCACTCAGCTTTAGAAAAAAACCTAAAGCACTCAACCATGGGGCTTCCTCTATGATCTTATCTTTATTTCTTCATGCCGGGTCCTGGGTTTGTACTGGGGCCGAGGGCTTCCGGGGTTTAGGGTTTAGGGTTGAGTGTTTCCGGGGGTGCTTCCTGTTTGGCTTAGCAGATCTTCCTGTCGAGGCCCTGCGAAGTCAGCTACGACCTGGAGTCACCCTGCATCTGAATTTTTCCTTGGGTTTAGGGTTTAGTGTCTATATATATATATGGGTTTCAGGTTTAGGGTTTATGTTAGGGCTCTTTGAGGCGATTGCAGGGCTTCGCAGGGAGCTACAGGCCGGCTCGGCTACTTTACAGCAGCCCTGAGCTACAACCCATCAAGACTAGGCGGGGAGCTCAAGGGGCTGCAGGGTGCTTGCTCCGGAGTGCTGCCTCACAGCACAGCTCGGAGTGTCGACTCCCAGAGGCTGGTCAGCACCGCCGCCTTGTCCAATCCGCCACCGCCCCGCGATCCCGATCCGCCTCCCGATCCGCCTGGGGGTGGATCCCGCGGGTCACGCTTGGCCAGAGGGCGGAGATCGATGATCGGTGGAGGCGGGGCTGGCTTCTTCTTCTCTTTCGGCCCCGCCTCCTTCTCGATCTCGCGGCGGAGATCCTCAGAAGTCTCCGTGTCCGCTCCTCCATTACCCGCCAGCCACTCCTGGTGCTCCCATTCTCCGCACTTGAGGGAGGGAGAACGGGCTCCGGCACTCCTGCTGCTGCCTTTGCCATCGCCGCTGCTGCCGCCGCGGCCTCCGCTGCACGTCGTGCGGTCTCCTCCGCCTGGTGCTTCTCCGCCGCTTCTCGCATGGCGTCAACTCTTTCAGCTCTCTCCCTCTCCGTCGCTGCTGCCCCGTGGGAGGAGCTCGACTGCGAGTCGCTACTTGGGCTGCGACGTCTGCGACGGGGCTTGGGTCGACGGTCCGGGCTGCTTGAGCGGGAACGGTGGCGGCCTCGCTCCTCGTCCTTCTTTCCACTTCGTCGGCCCATGACCTGCCAGGACATATATCTATATAATATTTAAAATTCTTATATTTCTCTACATGAAAAACTATATGTATATATATATATATATATATCTCTCTCGCTCTCTCTCTCTCTCTCTCTCTCTCTCTCTCCTTTTGCACGGTGACCGTAGCCACACGGTGCATGACTGCACACGGTGACCGGAGCCACACGTCTGCATCCCATCTCTGCAGAGGTGACCGGAGCCACAACTCTGCCATCTCTGCAGACGGTGACCGGAGCCACACATCTGCATCCCGTCTCCGAAGACGGTGACCGGAGCCACACGTCTCTCAGGCCAGACGGCGACCGAAGCCGCACATCTGCCGTCATTCGAGTGCAAACGGTGACCGAAGCCACACGTCTGCCTTCTATAGCAGATGGCGACCGAAGCCGCACATCTCCATATATATATATATATATATATATATATATTTTATTATATTATATTATAGTATATAATATTATATTATATTATATTATATTATATTATATTATATTATATTATATTATATTATACTCTCTCTCTCTCTCTCTCTCTCTCTCTCTCTGGTCTTTGTCGCTCCCGCCCGCCTTCACGTGGGAGGCACCCTTGTCAACCTGCAGGCACACATGCAGGCACTCTTAAACCCCAAACCCGAAAGGAAACCCCAGTCTCGCCTTCACGGCAGGGGCTCTTCTGCAGCCCGGAAAGCCTGCCCCCCTTGAGCCTCGCGGCTATATATACAAAAACTTAAGCACATCTGCAAACATGCAGCAGGACAGGCTGGCTCATGCCGACGTGAATGTGCAAACACTTGTTGCGGGCCACTGCAAAACTCCGGGTGTGAGCGCTAATATCCTACGCCTACCGAGGTTCGGGAAAATCGTTGCCATGCATGATCCCTCGGCTATATATAAATGGAAGACCGAGTGCAGCCGGGAATATTGCATGCTTGCCGTGACCGCTGCCCCGCTCACGCCCGGAAACACGAGGGAGTGCATCCGGCAATCCACCGGCAACGGCCGCAGCCGTTGGGCCGGGCAAGCAGCCGTTCCTCCATCGTGTATCCCGCAATGTCCTTCCGCTTCTGTCCCGCAGAGGCTGTCAGCTCCGCAGGGGCTGCCGCAGGCTTGCGAAGCACCGTGGGTGCTGCTGAGGGCTTCCGAAGCACCGCAGGGGCTGCTGAGGGTTTCCGAAGCACTGCAGGCTTACACTTAGGACGCGGCACTGCCTTTGCTTCTGGCTCTGACAGTGGAGCCGGCACTAGCATTAACTCTGCTGCTGCCGGTCTCTGCCTTACTGCTGCCGCAGGCTTCCGTTTCACGGTACTCTCCGCACTGGCTGGCGGCTCCTGCTTCCGTTTGCCTGCTAGTGCCCTGAGTTCTGCAGCGACACTCGGGCCTTCGCTGCACTCAGACTTCTTTTCTATCTTCACGTCCTCCAACGCAAGAAGCCGGGCTGGCGGCTGATCTTCCAGCGGGAGACAGCTGGGCATAGCATCTCCACTTGCCTTGGCATCTCCACTTGCCTTTGCACCTCCACTTGCCTCCGCCGGCTTGATATCGTCCAGCTTCCTAGCCACAGCATCCATAACGGCACTAGCCGAAGAGGCGAAGCGATGCAAGCTCTGCTCTGGCTGCTCCACCACTATGTCGTTGCTCGATGGGTATCGCCGCTTTTTGTACTGCACCGTGAGGGCATTCAGCTTCTCCAGATCTACTTTGGGCTTCGCCGCCGGCTTGTTGCTGAAGATCCGAGCACGGAGTGCTGCCGGGAGATCTTGCATCACCGCCGGAAGGCTCGGCAGCCAATCCACCGGGTCGCCTTTGCCCTGCAGGCCTCTCCTGAAGCGAGCCTTGAACTCAGGAAAGTCCTTCGTGAACATCGTTTGATCAGGCACTGCCTCCTGCCGTACCATGTAACCGAACATCCACACAGCTGCACAGGTGCCCTCGGTCGGACTCCGAAGGCCTAACTCTGCAAGCATCGGGGCTAGAAGGCCTAGGACTTCGGCCGCCGAAGGCTGCCTCTGCAAGGCTTGCCACTGATCTTCCGTCATGTACAGCGGGAAGTTCGTAAAGTCTTGCAAAGTCTTCCGTGCAGCAGTCGCGGCCGGAACGGTCTTTTCCTGCTGGACCATATTTGAAATCATCTCCTTCATCCTCCCCGCGGTCTCCATACCCCAGCACGCATCGTCCAGCTCTGCTAGAATCTGGCTCGCGACCTCTGTCGACATCGACGAGCTCTTGCCGAGCATGGTTTCAAGCACACGACCCTGCTGTCCCTGCAGAAGTGCAAAATTCGGCAGTGCCATCGTCTGCCGTAGGAAGCCTTGAGCTGCCTTCAAGTGATTCAAGACTTGCGACATCTTGGATGTCGCACGTGAAAAACGCTTTGCTTGAGCCAAAACTATGTAAGGCAGCACAAAGTTCATATATGTTATATAAATAACTCCAAATAACTTTAAAGAAGCTTTGAAACAACGAAAATACACAACTCTTAATAACTCCACATAACGTTTTTCGTCGTCAGCCGATTTCAAGATAACTCAACATAACTTCCTTAAAAAAGGGTCGAAGTTATTTGGACTTGTGGAGTTATGTTGAGTTATGTTGAGTTATGTTGAGTTCTATGGACTTACTAAGTCAACATAACTTCGGGGCTACTTAGGTACACTACAGGGTCTGTGGCTCGAGCCATAGGATTTTTTCCGTTTGCGGTTTATTCAGGTGTGTGCGTCACCCTAAGGGTCCGACTACGTAATCAATGCAGCTACATTTCTACTACCCCCTACTCAAAAACTGAACATTACCGAACCATTACTGGGGTCCTGCGGATCTTCAGAGTGAGGTTTCGGGCTTGGTGTCGGCTTCATTTGCCTCTTCCTCAAACCACAACCCAGCCCTCCCTAAGCGCCCGCCGTTTCGCGCTGATTGGGGTGTTCCTGAACCTACCCTGACCTGCTTGTGTGGGTGGCGCCTCTGGAATAATGTCTATGCTAGGACCTGGTGGGATTTGTACTATGTCTTATGACTTGAATGCAGAAGTCATAACTCCCAGGCTAAGGTAGCCCTTGGGAGCTTTCAGGAGCTCGAGAATCGGAACCAAGAGCCCTGCAAGGGCTGGTCGTGAGCCCTCGACTCGCTGAGACCACCGGTTCGAGCCACGAGCTCTTGGGGGCGCTGATTAAGGATGTATTGCAAAATCTTCTAGCAATATACAGTCTGCTATTCTGTATGACCGTAATTATTATCGTTACAGTATAGTAAGTATGGTTGCGACTCTCCGGGTTTGGGGGTTTGAGGTTGGTCTAAGGGTTTGGTGTTCAGGTGTAGCATTTAGGGCATAGCGGCTCCAGCTTCTGATTGTGTTAACTAAGGGTCTGGGCTGATAAGCCGTTGTAGGGCTCCTCATTGATATGCCCGACATATGATGCACCCAAACTTGCGGCGTCCGAGTGGCACGAAATGGTACGGATTCAACATCTCCTCGTCCTTGACACAGCTCGCAACTAAACTGCGTTGCAAGATGGCGGAATAGAGCAACCCTGCCAGTAGGGTTGCTGTTGCTCCGGTGATATGGTTATCAACAGCAGCAGGAGCAGGAGAAGGAGCACAGCAGGAGCAGGAGCAGCAACAGCAGCAGCAGCAGCAGCAGCAGCATGTAGCACTAGCGGAGGCAGTGGCACTAGCACCAGCAGCAGCAGGCATAGTCCAATGCGACTACACGCTGAACCCTAAATCCCACACGACTACCAAGTGCAGCTTGAAATCGTCTTCAGCTTGCGGATGCTTCAATGCGCAGACACTGTTGCTGAAGGTCGAGCTCGACTCGCACTTTAAAGGCACCTCAAAAGCTCAAAGTGTTGAGTATTGGGTTTGCGGTATAGGGTTTTAGGTTGAGGGCTTAATTAGCTGATCGTGCAAACATCCGCAGTTTCATCAGTCTTGGGACTGTCTTATTTGCACTAAATTCTGGGAAAGTGTGCCAGGGTTCGGGGTTCACTCTTCTTTGAAGTAATTAAGAAATTTAGGGTTGAGGGAGAGCCTGGGGACTTGGAGTTCTGTCGTGCTAGCGCCAACTGCGCCCGAAGGCTTCAGCTTACCTGGACCTTTAGGGTTTAGGGTTTAGGGTAAATAGCCTTCTTTAGGTTTTGGGCCATTATTTTGCCTACTTTTGGGGGGTCTAGGTAATGAAACTGCTTTCTTGCAAGTCTCGAGTCGATTTGGTGGGAGTTGGGGGGGCGGAGGGGGCGGGTGGTTACCGAAATTAAGGTTTCAGGCCCCTTCTCATGGATAAAAAAGTACGTCACTCTTGTAACTGATTTGAACCCAAACGGGACCACTAATGTAGAACACTGCCCATGAGCCTTCACTAAACTTGTGCGGTGTCGTAGACTCGAAAGCCTACAGTCTGAAAGCACGAAAGGGGAGCTTCTGCAAATTAGGGGTACCTTATGTTGGGGCTTATTATATAAGGATCCTACTATTTAGGGTACTATATCAAAAGGTCCTCTATTTCGGAAACTCCCGAATCTCAATAACATCCATGGAGGCTGGCGTACTTAACCACGAACCTTCAGCTAAACACGATCACCAAAGCGTAAACCCTTAAAGAGGAAAGGGCTTCGGAAGCTCGACATTTGGGGCAAGTTGGATTCAGGATTTCACCGTTGCAGTGGGCGTTTAATTTAGGTTTAGTATAGGGTTCTAGGAATTTAGTTTTGGCGGTGGCGGCGCCCATGGTCTCTTCGGGTTTTGAGGCTGGACTGATTTACCACAAGGGCCCTATCAAGACCACTTGGGGCCAAGGCTTCAGAGCTTCCCTGCTTATCACGGCCGGGCTGCACATCCGCAAGTATTGAGGCCTCCTACGATGGAGGCGAAGATGAAGGCCAGGATCACATCAGATCTGGGTTCAGGGTTCTGGGTTTAGGGTTTAAGGTTTGGGGTTTAGGGTTTAGGGCTCTCTTCTTGAAAGGGCCCTCCTATGTTCATATTTAGAATCCTATAAGGTAATTACGAAAAGGAACTACTATGGAGCATATGGGCAGGGCTCTCTTGTTGAAACGGCCCTCCTGTGAGGATTTTTAGGATTCCATCCTTTAAGGGCCTCGATTGAGGGTTCAGGGCTCCGTTGCTTAAGGACCTGCTTTGATGGTTTCGGGTGCAGTTTAAGGGGCTCTTTCGATGGTTTTAGGGGTCGTGTGAAACGTTCCTTGTAGGGTTCCATCAGAGTCCTTAGAGGGTCGTTCTTCAGGTTCCCTTAAGGGCTCAGCGCTGAGGAAGTTTTTTCATGGTTGAGGGCTTAGGGCTTATTGTTCAGAGTCCTGTTAAGAGCCTCCTTTGAGCAGGGCCAAGTCATAAACCACGAAGTTCGGAGACAAGAACCCCAGTTGTGTGATGATGGCTAGGTGCCGGATGTGCCCCAGCACTTCTATCTCTGTTGCATAACTCATGGGGTCTGACACGTTCACGGCAACATGCGTGCTAGATGTGACAGCGATTGAAACATGTGGCTACTCTGGGCGGCAATAAGTTTGTACATGTATGAATATGTATGTATGTGTATGTATATATATATATGTATGTATATGATTATATTATATGTACAAACCAAACGCACAAACACACAAGCAATCATGTGTTGACACATTGTATTCCTGTGATTAACCACGGCGAGTCTAAGCCAGCCCCAGAATAATGCCGAAAGTCCGCATCATACTATAGGGACCTTGTGAACCACCTATGCTGTTGTCGTGAACGAAACATGTAGTTCTGGTAGAATGGGCCCGCAACACCTTATTCTCATTGTTAAGGCGCCTATACTACGGAGTTACTACGGGATACACCAAACCCTATCCGAAGAGCACCTCTAAAACCCAAAACCCAAAACCTAAACCCAAACACACTGAATCCCTCCTGTTGAGCCCGAGCATCCCAAAGGGTGCCAGCGCCGCAAAGAACATGGGCATCCTGGTCGAAACGTGACAAAGGTAAGGTTTTCGGGTTTAGGGTTTAGAGTTTAGGGCATATGGGTCTTTAATAACACCGGAATAGTGTGTTGATGTTGCTCTGAGGCACCTAATTCTCGTTAAAACGTCCTCTAAATCCATGCTAACCATTACTACTATCCGAAACAGACGTGCCTCACTCGTGATGGGATCCTTTGAACAGTCAAGGCCCTGATAAAACCCAATTGATTCCCCTTCTAAAGCCGTTGGTAGAAACCCTAATGTTAGAAGCTGCCCCCACCCATGGGGCTCTAATATGACCCTTGAAAGCCCCTAAACCCAGATTCCAACAACCTACACCGCCCCAAAGCCACCAGTGTTGCAGGTTCGGCCAAGCATCAAGACCGGGCACAATGGAGCCAAACCTCCCAAAGAGCCAACAGCCTTTCATTCGGGTGTCAGGCAGGGTTTAATGTTCAGGACTGCGACTGAGGGTTGAGCTTAGGGCAGGGTCTATCTTTCAGATCTATTTACGCCATTGTAGGATATAGAAACTTAGGGTGCCGAGTGCTTCGGTTGGGTACTGGGGCACGCCTCACAGCTTTCAAGATTAAACAGTCACGCCTGCTCTAGAGGTTGTGGTTTACGGTTTGGGTTTTCAGGGCATGGCATTTTGGGTTCGGAGATGGGTATGAGGGTTTCGGGTTTGAGGCTTGGGGTGTGCTTCATGTTGGTTCCCAAACCATGGCCAAAGGCGGCAGATGGCCGCGGCACCGCTTTTGTAACCTATGAGCCACCACTCTTCTGCACTGCTTCAAACCCTATGTCCTGAATCCTGCCCCAGGTTACATTCGGGTTTGGGGTTATAGGTCGGATATCAGACCGTCAGAATCAGAGGGAGTATGCAGACATAAACTTGATGAAGAACTGCCCCGCCGCCGATACTATCCCAAAACCCTGAGAAGCTTATCACTGACACCTTCAGCCCTGCCCTACAATCTTGACACCTACGACCCTAGATCTTAAAAGCGTTACTGTAAAACACTTGAGCAGCAAACCACTTACAGCCCAAACAAGTTCCTGAGCCACTCACTCATACAGCATTTAGTAGTTTAGGAACACTAAACACACCGCAAACAAGAATCTCAAGTCTTGAACCCCAAGCGCTAACCCCTGGCGTAATTTGCAAAACAGTTTGATTTCGGTTTTGGGACCTAAACCCTAAACCCCTAAACCCAAACCCCCCAAATCTAAACTTAGCAAGCTCGAAGCAACCAACCTTCAACCCAAAAACCTTAACCTTGAGCCTGAACACAAAGGCTCACAAGAACGCAAAGGCCCAAAAAACGTATAGATACCGCTTAACCCCAAAACCTCAAGCTACGGAGTTCTTAGAACCCCCAGAGCCTTTGCCCTAAACCCTACCTAAACCCTCCAAAGTAGCTAGAATCATGGGCCAGTACCCATAAAAGGCTATTCTTCTACATACTTTTGGGGTCCAGGTATATACCCTAAACCCTTCTATGTCCCCTCTTCCGCTGTCGTGGTGCGATGGCTGTGCATCCGGCGATCCAGCCAGGACCGAGGATGATAGAGTTCTGCACCACCTATCAAGGGTTTCGGGTCCGAGGGTCTAGGGTTTAGGGGCTTAGGGCTTTAGGGTTTTGCGGTTTTTTTTTTTGTAGGGGCTCTTTTAAGGTTTTAGGGATCAGGGTTTTATTTATAGGGGTCTAGTACAGGGGGGCCTCAGGCTTCTTGTAAGGGTTCGATTCTATTAGGGTTTGGGTTTAGGGTTTAGGGTGTGGGGTTTAGGGTTTAGGGTTTAGGGGATTAGGGTTTAGGGTTTAGGCTTCCATCTACCCTCTAGTAGACCCTAAATGCCCCTTATTTGGGACCATATACCCCTATTTGAGGGTACAAGGAGGGTCCTGGTATTAGGGTTTGATGGAGTGGCGTAGAGGGATGGCCAGGATCAAAGTTCGGTCAACTGGGAGCGGTATGTCCGGCCAAGGGACTTCAGGATCAAACCGCAACGCGCCGACCGACGAAGAGGCGGCCACGAACAGGGCCCCAAAAAAGCACATAAGCAAAATATGGGATGGAGATGTCCCAGCTAGAGATATCCTTATAACATGCTTATGCGTATGTCCTTTTTGGGTCCCTAAGAAGAGACGGCAAAGAAGCAGAAACGACAGCAAACGGCAACAACGCGGCGAGCAATGACGGCGAAACGGCAACAACAAAGAGCGCAAACAAAGCAAGCCAGCAACCACCACGGGGCGGTCGTTTGAAATGGGGGGAAGTTTCCCAAAGCAAGAGAAGAGATGGAGAGAGAGAGAGAGAGAGAGAGAGAGCATTGCATGGAGCAGGTCGATATAGCAACAAGCGGGCAAAGCCCAAAAAGGCCCAGGAGATGGATGCCGAATCAAGCTTCGCCAGGAAGAGGTCGTTACTGCAGCACGCGAGGAAGGCCCTCGCAAGCCCGAGGGATGGATAGCCCGGAAGCCAACCAGCTTCGCAACGAGGAAGTCGACCGCGAGTTCAGAAGCACCGGCGCTGTCGCTCTGTGTTGAGCCCTTATCCGCCCCTGCCCTGGGTGGCCAAATACACCAGCTATACGTGTGGACCGTGTCAGCTCACTTACAAACTCCCGTTGTTTCTAGCTGAAACACAGGCTATTCTCGCCAACAAGAGTTCGGATCTTCCAAAACTTCAAGACAGCAAGCCCTATAAACCTTGCTTCAAATCTCCAATGTCGTTTCGTTTGTGCTTCTGCTACAGGCTCCTAAAGATAACACTGCTTCACCAAAGTGGAGCTTGGAGACTCTATGTAAGCTATAGGCGGATATTATCTTACACTAACACAAAAACCCTAAACCCTAACCCTTTTCAACAGATGCCGCGCCTCACACAACAGGCTGGCTCCCAACGATGCTGCGAAGAGGGCCTCCCAAGCCAACCGGTCTACGAAAAGGCAGGATAAGCTTTCGGGCTTGGGGCGATGGGTTCTGCTATAGATACAGAGGCTCGAGCATTTAGACTTGAGTCTTGGGTTCTTGGACCTTGATATTATGATGTAGATAAGAAAGCGTTATGCAATGTAAAGATCGACTTGCCCACATCACAAACCCAAACCCTACAAAAACCCTCAGCCATCGAAAAAGGCTTCGAAGAAGAACATAGGTGGGGTTTCGCTTCTTGGTTCGAAGTGCGAAGGCCAGTGGGCCCCAAGGTGCTGAGGAAATCATTAGCAAAACACGTGCGCAGCATCGTGCTTGCACAAGGTGCCCACCGTGAGTAATATCCATTCCCGTGCCTCGAGGCGGAATGTGGTGTCGTTGCGCAACAGCTGTCTTCAGACACGTCTGAATAATTACAACACTCAAGTAGAGCACGATGGTTACTTGCAGCCCTTACAAATGTACAACAGCATCTGCTACACCATTCAAGCCCCATTCTAGCTGATAAGTTCAATCCCAGGGCTAGACCCTCAAGCCCAAACCCTGAACTTAAAGATCCCCTCCCCCGTCCCCACACCCTCAGAAAAAAAAAAGCTGTGCCTGATTCTTCGATGTGTCGCAGGCACATCCGAACCCGACGGGGCAAGGCGATGCTGCATTTTCCTTGCAGTCGCCTTCAGAGGTTCAGGGTGTACAGCCGAAGCCCAAAAGTTGGAAACCCCAAAGCCTCAATCCTGAAGGGTCAATTGTGGGGAATCGCAGCACTACTTGGCCTTAATCCGGTTTCCAACTTTCGGGGCTTTACTGTAGGATGGCTGAACCGTGGGTCTTTGATGCCTGAACCCTGAGTCTGTAGGATCTGAGCTTTAGGGATCTGCCTTCAAGAACAGCGATAACCCTGAGGGTCCCTGTACCTGTCTGGTATATGCTTTGGCTGTAAAGTATTAC
The DNA here is from genome assembly GCA_905221615.1 of Symbiodinium sp. CCMP2592. NCBI lineage: Eukaryota > Dinophyceae > Suessiales > Symbiodiniaceae > Symbiodinium > Symbiodinium sp. CCMP2592. Next base: position 319,264 of record CAJNDT010005910.1, on the reverse strand, counting down.
TCATGTGGGAACCCTTTGAAAGTATATTATCCACAGAAGTACATGGTAAGGAAGAACATTCTTTGGTTCGAGAAAGACTGCAGACGCCAAGGTAGGCTTCTTCTAATGGGGAGCGTTGCACTTTTCAAAGGGATCCTGATGGATCTTGGCACAGAGCTGGCTAGAAGCCTGAACAAGTACAACTCGTCACGATTTCCCTAATCTTCGCATCGGGGCCGACCGCCTCTACGGCAAAACTTCAATTGTACAACGCACCGGCAAGCTTAGGGGACATTTCATGTACGTAATCAACACCAAACTGATGTCAAGCTTAGGGTCTTTTTCTACGGTAATCTCATTCAGCACCCTCTTTATTGGCTTTGCCCTGCCGAGCCCCTGATGCAAGTTCTGCCAACATAACCTAGGAATAAAAGGGTGCCCTTTTTGGTTTAAAGGGGCTTATAAGGGAACCTGAACCCTCAAAAAAGGGAATAAGGGCCTACTCTGGGTCCCAGATAAGGTGAGAAAGCACGAACTGAGGGCCTGCGCGCCTGCGACCGCCTACACAGCAAGACTGACACGAGCAGAGCTCATGGGCAAAATCATCGTCACGACATGTACGGATCACACCGAACCGTATAGAATAAAACCATCAGCCCAACATCCGAAACTTTGCTTACCCGGCAAGGCGGCCGTTAAACCTTGAGCCCTAAACCCGAAACTTTCCTTGCCCGACGAAGTGGTTTAGGGTTTAGGGTTTAGGGGTTAGGGATTAAACCTTAAGCCCTAACTCCGAAACTTTTCCTACCACGCAAAGTGGCTCGGTCCCATGCAGGTGTTGCCAGAGCAATCGGCTTCGCTGGAGCAGCTCTTCATCGAGTGGGCGGCGACCTGCACCAGGAGACACAATTGGGTTTAGGACTTTGGGAGTTGGGGTTTAGGACTTAAAGGGAACTCCAGAAAGTTGGAATATGGATTAGTGGCAGGATCCCCTATATTTTACCTTAAAGGGATTATGATAATGATATTCCAACTTTCTGGCTTCTACTGTAAGGTGTAGGGTACAGGGGTTTAGGGTTTAGGGGCGGCGACCTGCAGACACAGTTTGGTTGAGACTTTGGGCTTGGGAGTTTATCGGGTTTAGGGTTCAGAAAGGTTTGGGGCTTAGGGTCTGGGAGCTTAGGGATTTTGTTTAGGATTCGGGGCCTAGGGATTGAATCAGGGATTAGGGCTTTTCGTGGCTTGAAAGGGTCTAGAGGGCAGAGTGTTTATATAACCGCCCTGTTTAGGGTTTGACGTAGGGGAGTAACAATACTCCCGTCCCGGTGTCAATATCCGACAAAAGGACTGAAACCAAAATTCTGGGCATCGTACTTATGTTTCAGGGCATACCATACGATGCTTAGGATGTTAAGCCATGCTCTGAGATAAAACTCTAGCGGACCCACTGAAGCATCGCCTTAGAAGCTTTCCACCAGACATGCTGCATAGACCGAACTAGTGCAGAGCCAACAGGCCTTCATGTTGTCCGGTCGACTCTTCGAGAAGTAGTCAATCATCGCCTCCGGCGCATGTCAGGTGCTGGCTTGCTTGTGTTTAGGAGCCTTGTATGAACGAGCAGAGTAGGTTGTTGGAGAAGTATAAAGACTCGAATAGGTTTTCGGGGTACATTGTAGCATGCTTACAAGACCCAACTTTGAGAAATAGTCCAGTGGATTACTCGGGTCCTTTATGAGGCTTCTGGGTCTTATATCATCCACACTCTGAAGCCGCGGAGATTCAACTGTGACCTTCAATCGCGACCCTGAGCCCTAAATTCAACCTGCATTGCATCAGCCGTGAACATAATAGTATCCCTATGAGCTGCACCTACCAACCCACGACTTCAAAACCTTATAAGCTACAACTTGAAACCTTAAGCCACCAACTCGGCCATCCTTAATTAAACCGAAACTTTTATGACGGGTTCTCTTAAGGGTTCCTTGGCGGATCTATATGGCGTACGCGCTCTATAATATAAGAGTGGTGTGCCAGGCTTCTAATACTGAACTTAGAAACCTAACAAAATTAGAATTTTAGCTGTTTCTTAAGGATTATACGTTACTAACCAAAAATTAAAAAAAACTTTCCAAGTACCCCTAAGTACAAGGGTGGATCAGATGGTTCAGCAAGGTTTCAGGAACCATGATTGGAATAATCAGTACATTTTTACAAACAAAGCTACCTTGTCAGCAGCTGGTACTTAAGTCCCATGATGCTCAAGGAAGCACTGCCAGAACAATGCAACAAGTTCAGAGCTTCGGGGCTGCAGGTTTCCTTACTTTCTTTGCGGGACATTGGGAAACCTTAATTGCAGGGCTTTTGTTTTAATTGCAGGGTTTTTGTTTTAAATGCAGGTTTTTTTAATTGCAGGTGTTCATTTAATTGCAGGGTTTAAGGCTTGTAGTAGGCTTGGTCCAAATCACTCCGACCTCGCTGACACAGTTCGTAATAAAATAGGCTCCTCATGCGGAGCCGGATGTTGGGGTCTTGGGGTTTAGGCTGCTTATTGCTAGTATCAGCTTTCCTGCGGAGCCTTTTGCACGCTGAGGAATATGATCATCCCACTCAGATTTATTGTGATTCACCAGGAGTAGAAACGGTAGTAGCAGCAGTAGAAGTAGTCGTCGGCTTGCGAGGAGGAGCAGCACTAATAGTCCTAGTACAAACAAACACACGAGTAGTCGTATGTGCCAGTTGCAGCAAGAGCAGCAGTAGACGAGTACCAGCGTGACTGCTACCCCCTAAACCCTAACCCTAAACCCTAAACCCTAAACCCTAAGCCCTAAACCCTAAACCCTAAACCCTGAATCCCAAAGCACTGAAGCCCAAACCCCTCGGTGCCTCAAGCCCTGGAGCCTGCAGTTAGAGCCTAAACTAAACCCTTTAGCGTCCTAAACCCTAACACTCATAGGGATCCTTAGGGGGTGTAGGGGGGAGGGGTGTAGGGGACTATATTTCCTTAAATAGGCCTTATTGGTCCTTTTTGTGGGCCTTAAGGCCCCCTACCCCCCCTCCCCCTACACCCCTAAGGATCCCTATGAAACACCCTAAAGTGAACTCAGAAGGCCCTAGCCGGCACCTGCATCACATCCTTGCGATCCACCGCCGAACTCGCGGGCACGGCGTCTCTCTTCGGGCTCTGGAAGTTGTTCGTGCCTGCCGTTGGGTTTATGTAGGGGCTTTGGGTTAGGGTTTGGGATTGGATTTAGGGGCTATGGGGAAAGGGGTTAGGGTTTAGGGGCTACATGAACATTGGTTTGGGATTCCAGCTTCGTGCGGTTATGTTTGGGTGTAGGGTTGGGCAGTAGTATTGTTGGAAGCATCCTCAAGTCAAACTCTGCGCATAAAACTGCGCAGGTCTGTGTTCTTGGGGCGGCCAGCGCTCGCTTCGGAAGAACTTCTTTACCCGTCATTGCTGTAGAACCACACGCATACTCCTACACCCTAAACCTCTTCCCTAAACCATGTTTGGGTGTTCTCCTTCTTTGCGCGGTAGCCACTGAGCTTCTTGAGACTACGAAGCCCTACAGCCATGAATCCATGTGCAAATAAACCTGTAAAATGCTCAGCTTTTGGGAGCACTTACTTCTACGACTCTATGTACCCGAGTCAGTGGGCTTAGCAGGTAAGGTCATAAGTACCCTGACTGGGGTAGCAAGAGCACATACATGACTACACTGCTTTTGAAGTTTCAAGCCTCAGTTAATATAACATCCCACAAAAACACCCTCTTGCACTGCAGAGGTCTTCTTCACCCGGGTCAAGCCAGGAGAATTAACCGCCCTGAAATCGTAAACATAAAACCAAACCCTCATTCCCAAAGCCGCCAAATGCCAAAACCTCCGTAACATATCCGGGATGCAGAATGTCATCGAGGCGGACATGCGGCCACCCATCTCCGTCCAGCCGTCATCAACGTCATCTGCAGAAGGCAATGAAAGAGCCTGGCGAGGGATACCGCTCCGTTTTTAAACGCAAGTTATTAAGGCATTACGGCTGCGCTAGGCTAGTAGCGTTGGGTGCTGAGGCTTGCAGTTCTTATTGCTGGTTGGGTTTAGCGCAAGCTGCTAGAATGCGTTACAAGGGGCCTCCAGACCCTACAAACATCGATATCTGCTCCTTCATTGTAAACTGTATGGCAAGACTTTCCATGAAGCCTACTTGAAGGGACGTAGTAACTCGGCAGTACATATTACCTAGTAGCGATGATTACTTGCAACTGCAATGACGGCACTTATGTAAACTTACTTACTAATACGCCGTTTGTTTGACTCGCGGTGTTGGGCCGTTCAGCTTTGCTACTTGCGGCTTAAGCCCAGAACCCTACACCTTAGGATTTATTGTTTAGGGGTTTGATGTATTGAGCCGGAAAGCCTTTCCTGCAGAGCTGTGGCAGTTCCTTGCCCCATCGCTAGCTCACATGAGCTGTCACCCATTTTTCCAAGCATCTGAAGTAGCAATACTGGATGTACTTACACGAACCATTCTACTAATTTCAATACACACTAGCCCTTTCCAGTATATATGCATGTACTCCTTGAACCCTTTGTGATTACGCATGAACGTGAAATCGAAAGACACTCAACAGAGACTCAGCCCTAGACCCTAGACCACTGAGAATATCCTGCCAATTGCTGCCCAAGGAACACCCTAAACCCGGAACCACCAAAACCCGGACACGCTGCACGAAAGCACCCATAACGAAACCCACAACCGAAAAGCTCCCAGGCCCACAACCGCCAAAACTCGCTCAGAACAGTGGGTTCCTGGTTCTGCTACCATCGATAGTCAAGAGCAGATACAACAGCTCAACATGCAGGCTTAAATACGCACACACACACACACATGTATGTAAGTATGTATACATATATATATACAGATGTATATATATATATATACATACCCTTCTGTACCACTATACTATTGTATCAAGCTTACCAACGAAAATCAAACGTGCAGTCTTCTCCGCTCCTATACAGCCCAAACACTGAATGCTAACAACGCCTAAAAATCGAACAAAGCCTCTAAGCCCGTAACGCTAAAAGCTCCAGAGCCCAAAGCTCTTAAATCTAAGACAAATCCATAAACCCTTTTCAAGCTGCCCCTATCCTAAAACCCATCCTTAACCGTGTGATGCGAAAGGCTGTGCCAGCCTCAAGGACGAAGCAGGATTCCACATAGGACTCGGTATAGTCCTTCACAAGTTCACAGAACTGTCACAGGCTTTAAGACTTGACAGTTTAAGGGAGCTCTAAATCAAGCATGAGGGCTTGGGACTAGAAATTCCAACTTAGAGGTAGGGTCTCCGCCTAGGAATTCAGACCGCCGTAATTGCAAATCCTCACGATCAAGATGCCTGTGCTCCCATGTCTCATTAGGATGTTGCCATGTGCCCTGATTAGTTTCCTTTACATCCTCCCCAAAGCCCATGCATGCAAGACTGTCAACAACCCGCTTCTTGTGGCTTTCCTTTTGCCAGGGATTGAAGAATGCATAGAACCCCACATAAGTCACAAGGTTAAAAGCTACCTACTCGACAACCCAGAATGCTGCCGAAGTTCGTAGACGGACGTGAGCGTGCTTTCACCGCCATGCCGGAGCACGTCGAAGGGCAGAGTCTGCATTCCAGCCATCTCCTTTGTGTAGGGGTAGACCTCTGGCTGCAGATTCTGCATGTATATGGTAGTAGTGGTAGTAGTAGTGGTAGTAGTAGTAGTAGTAGTAGTAGTAGTAGGAGTAGTAGTAGTAGTAGTAGTAGTAGTAGGAGTAACCGTCGTCGAAGCAGTGGTAGTAGTGGTAGTAGTAGCAGTAGCAGTAGCAGTAGCAGTAGCAGTAGCAGTAGCAGTAGCAGTAGCAGTAGCAGTAGCAGTAGCAGTAGCAGTAGCAGTAGCAGTAGCAGTAGCAGTAGCAGTAGTACTAGTACTAGTACTAGTACTAGTACTAGTACTAGTACTACTAGTACTAGTACTAGTACTAGTAGTAGTAGTAGTAGTAGTAGTAGTAGTAGTAGTAGTAGTAGTAGTAATAGTATTAGTAGTAGTAGTAGTAGTAGTAGTAGTAGTATCAGGAAAAATAGTAGTAGTTGGTGTAGGAGGCATGGGATGAGGTGAGGACATTGAGAATTAGCCTTCCATATCCCTTCCGATTTAACGGCCGAGGATGATTCCTGGCATGATGCCGCAAGGTTACCTCAGCTGTTGGAGCTGCCCCGGATGGAGTTGTTTGGATTTGGGTAGCATTCGAGCTTCGGGTTAGGGTTCAGGGTTTAGGCTTGGCTTGAAGCGTCAAGAGTCATCGCAGCAAGGCCCATGCCAGTTAGCTTACAAGTCCATGTGAACGTCCTGATCATGGCCAAGCCGGAAACATTGTGCTAGGCACGGAGTGTTGAAATTCCGTCTGCGATGCAGTAGCATCCCAGAGCCCCAGACCCTGAACCCTAAACCCCAACCCCATAATTTTCTTGAACCAACCTTACACCCTAAACTCGAAACCAACTTGAAAACCATAAACCCGACACGCTCATCTTGAACCCTCCAATACTGAACCACCACCGGAAGCTGTCCAAGCTAAGTGGCTGCAGTCACCAGCTTGCCAGAGATCTGCCTCAGGCGCTCTCCAAAAAGACTCAGGCTTACTATTACTATACTATAACGGTAGTTTACTGTCAGGACGATTAAAGAGGCTTATGATTTCCTTTACAGGGTTCCAGACGGAAACATCAGGGTGTTAACACAGAAAAGGGGCTATGGGCGGCTCTTGTACAATCATAACGGATTATATGTTACAAGGGGATACGTCTATGCATTACTCACACTTCCATAGGTGCCCGAACAAGCTTCAAACACCAAACGCCAAAACCAAAGACACCATCCAAAACCCCAAAAACAGCGAACACACACGAAACGATGAATTTTCGAAATTTTGATGGGCAAAATAGAACCTGAGGCCCTGAACCTTGCAAACTCGGCCTTTCAGGCTCAGGCATCGTAAGGTCCAAGAGGCTTCATAGTTCGAGGTTCAGGATTTGGGAGTTTCCGAAAATCAGGGGTACCGTATTCTGGGGGGTCCTTATGATAAGGATCCTACTATTCAGGGTACGATATTAGGGTTCCCTATTTTGGGAAACTCCCATTTCAGCTCTAGGCTCACAGTTCCGGATTTGGGGCTGCAGGTGGTACGGCTCTCTTGCTCTCGAGGTTTTGAAAAAGCCAGAAGATCAGCACAAAATTGACTCTCTCCAAATCCAAAACGGCCCAACTTTCTAGACCTTAGCGCGATGTAAGCCCCCCAAATCCTAGAGTTACTTGGAGTAATGGTCAACTATACTTCCCTGACTTATGAAACCCTGTGTAAACCCCTAAACCCTGAACAGAATTCGGCCCGAATGATCCGATAAGTAGTGACTTTGCATCACGAGTCCTCCGAACTTCCTCAGCCGTATTACTCATGCAACTGGAGCTCTAAGGTTCTGTATTCCAAAGGTCTACGTCGTCGAAAACCCTACAGCTGCGACCGTTTCGGGCTTAACGCATCAGCTTCGAGACTGTCAGGCTAGGCTTCTGAGGCTTCGATACTTAAAGTTGGGGGGAGGGGCGCTTCTGTTGGGAGCTTCGACTTCACTCGAGTCTTTAGCAGAGCTCCTGCGTTTCCGACCTTGGCGCTGGTGCAAAATCTCGGTACGTACCGTACACCATGATGATATGACGACCCAAGACAGATTTGCTCTGCAGTTTTTGTAGCAGCATTGCGACCGCTTCATTGTGAAACTTGGCGGGCATACGAGAATGACGCAGATTTGGCGGCTGGAATCAAGTCCGGATAGCCTGTACCACACCACAACAAAACAAAACAAACATACAGGCGAGTCTCAACAATATGAGTCCAACTATTTTCTTTCAAACCGAATCGAGGGTAAGAGCTATGGCATATCGACAACACAAAGAAAAGAATCATCCCAAAACCGAAACATCAGATACTGAAACCCATCCTCCCGCTCTAAGACAAATCCCACCCAAGACTAGAATCACCGAAAGAGCCCATGACAAAACCAGCAACAGAGAACCCGCCAAGACCAGATGAGGCCATCAACAAACCAGAAACCCTCGAAACTTTAAACAGTTCTCCACACTACTGCACGCCTTCCGAAGCCACGAACCCCTGGACCCTACACTTCTAAATCCTCAACTAAAACTATTCACAACCCAGTGGTTGCCGAGCGGCACACCCTCGGCCTGCTCCGTGTATTGAGGCTTCTCAGAATTCCAAAAATGCTTCTTCTCCTTGTTGACTGGATAGGGGCTTTCTTCGAGGGCTTACTGTTCTGGGCATAGAAGGTCTGAGAGCACCCAACGACCAGGTGCTTCGGCTACATGAAGGCTCGGTTCAGCCAGGGTTTGAGGAGAACAGCGTGTTCGGCAGAAGAGCTTGAGACAGAGGTTTGCGGGCTGCGTAAGGCCGGTGGAACATGGTTTGCAGCAACACATAAGCAATTTCGGATTTGAGTTGTGGGAACCTCATGCCCATGGCCTGAATTCCCCATATGTAGACAGGCGTATACTGTTACAAGCACCCTGTGTACCTTCAGGGGCACTGTCGAATCATCCTGCCGAAATCCTGAACCCAAAACCTTCCCAAAGCCACACTATTCGATCCAGCGATTCTTCGGGGATCCTTCATCTAAACACCACTGCTACTACTAGGCACAATAATCGTCATAATAGTAACAAGAATGAGAATACAAAGTAATATAAGTGATAACAACAAAGCTGAGAAGACAGACGACAGTACTGAGACTAACGGTAATAACAACAAGAATAAGACAAAACTACAAGAATAACAATAACAACACTAAAATGCATAACAGGAAGGCAACCACAATTACAACAATGACAATAATAACAACACAGCAGCGACCTCGACAACTACAACAGCAATCGCAACAGCAGCAGCAACAGCAGCAGCAACAACAACAACATCACCAGCAACAACAGCAACGGCGACAGCAACAGCAGCAGCACCAGCAACAGGAACAACACTAATAACAACGAGGAAGAATAGTGATACTGGTTAGACCAACAATAACATTGGCAAGAGCAACAAGACTGTGCATTTATAGTAGTAACACTGGAACCAATAACGGCAATAGCGAATCAACAATATTGAGACAATTAACGGTGTCAAGAAGAAAACGAACATTAAACAACAAACACAAAAAGAAACATAGTGCCAATCAACACTTCACAAAAAGAACAACAGTGAGGATAATAATAGTAATAAAAATATCATAGTGATACAGAAAACAACAACAATCATACTGCCAATGGCAGGAACGATAGCAGGAGTAATCACGTATTATTACGAATACCATCTACTACAAAGTCTACTGATAGACTATAAATTAACTGGACCAATAATCCACATGAAATAAATAACAACAATACTAGGAATAACAATTGCAATGATAATGACACCATGAACAGTAGCAACAAAAACACTAACAGCAACGCGCATATTGGCAATAGCACTACCAGGAACAACACCAATAACAACAATGACAGCGATGTGACTAACACTAACTGCTAGTACCAGTCTGAGTACTCATAGCAGCAGCAGCAACAACAACAACAACAGTACTACCAGCTACAATACTTCAAGTAATCATACTGCTGTGTCCACGAAAACGGCCACCACCACTACTACCACTGCTACTACTACTACTCCTCCTCCTCCTACTACTACTACTACCACTACTACTACTACTACTACTACTACTACTACTACTACTACTACTACTACTACTACTACTACTACTACTACTACTACTACTACTGCCACTACTACTGCTGCGACAGCTGCTCCTACTACTTCTACAAATAATAATAATAATAATAATAAAGGTAATAATAATAATCATAACAACAATGACTAGCATAAGAGTATACATAATGACAGCAACAATAAAACTTATGAACCATAATCAAAACAACACTAATAATAGGAAAGCACCCCTGTTTCAAGGATGTTTCATCTTCTGGGACCCTTATTTTCGAGTCCAGAAAACCAACCCTCAAATCCCATTGTCCTAATTCCCAGAAGCCTCGCCATACACGCTAAACCCTCAAGTCTGAGCATGGATTCAAAATAATGCTTTAAACCTTATTACTTAGACCAAAAAACCCCCAAACCTACCCCTATAGCCGTGAACAACCTCCAACCGAGACGCCTCGACGTGCATGCGGACCAGGGGGTCCGGCTTCCAACCTGGCTGCACCCACGGGACTTAGAGTTCGAGTTTGGGCTTAGGGGTGTGCGATTTAGGGTCTCCGGTTTAGGGTGAAGGGTGTAGGATTTAGGGTTTAGGGTTTAGAAATGTTTTGACTACTCAACCAAGCGGTCCGGGTTTAGAGAAGTTTAGCTAAACCCGTAAACGAGTATAGGAGGCTCTGTTTTACTTATACTGCTTGAAAACTAGCAGGACCTGGTAAGGAATCAAATGCTTGGTCTCATCTAGCGTGAGAGTTTGAAGCACTGAGTTTTCTGTAGAGAGTGTTGATGCTGGTAACGGACGTCCGAGGGCAGACTTGGGTCACGTATCCAGCGCTCTGTATGGAGGCGGCTGAGAAATACCTAACAAGTGTTCCTAATTCAGGTCACTGAAGCTGCAAAGCTGCAATACCGGACAACAATGTTCACAACATTTATCAAGGAACAACACACGAGCACCTGCACGCGCACAGCCACATGGACTTAAACTCAACACTCTGGTGAGTGCTTCTACACTTCGAGACTCGAACCTGACAAGGGATTCGCATGTATACGTCGCGAAGCACAGGACCAACGAAAGACAACAACCACGACAAGAAAAACAACAACAACAACAACAGCAGCCGCAATCCCAAAGGCTGCGACAATAGAAACAGCATGATACTCCACCCCTGGACACCTTGAGCCCAGGTTTTCCTTCTACCCCGAAAAACCCTAACCTCAAAACCAGCGCCATGGCACCAAGAGTTTCCAGGGCCGCCAGGACAAGAGCAGAGTCCTTGAGCAATTGAAGGGTTACATAAGGTGTTCTATACTCAAAGAGGAAAAGGAGGGACCCTTAATGGGGACCCCTACCCTGTAATGGGCTATATAATGGGTATATGATGGCTATATTAAGTATAGGTATATACCTAGGGGTCCTTATTAGGGGCCCCTCCTTTTACCCTTTGATATACGGGATCTGTACAAGTTAAGGCCTTGAAGGATAAGGGGACCCAGTAAAGCAGGGCTAGTATTCAGGAACCTATAGCCATGCAAGGTTACTCGCAGTCCCCTTCACGTCAGGTACAAGCCTTCGCGGGGGCCCACACACCTGAATAGCAGGATTTGGAGTCCTAAATACCGTTCTCTGCATGGCCTTCGGTACCTCCATGTGGATGCTGACACTCTTACAATGCGACGTGGTGGAGCACGGTTCCCATTTCAGCAAAGCAAGACGGATACGATAACCCTACACGTCGCAGTGCTAAAGCTTTTATTTATTACCCTAAACCCTGAGCCCGAACATGTTCCACATTTTTGGAATGCCTTACTTACGGGTGTATGGTCCAAGAAATGTTTCAAGGATCCTACTATTCAGCATCTAAGACTCGTGACCCAAGTCTGGGCCCACACGAACTACACCCTATTCCCTTAACCGAGCAACCCTGAACCCACACTAAACCCTAAACCCTGAAGCCTAAATTCCAAACCCAATGAGTGGCAGGGATGCACAGAAGCTCCTCAACGGCATGGAGCCCTCGAACGTCGAAGTTCATCTTTCCCTGGGCTTGCAGGGTTTAGTAAGGGAGTTTGGGGCTCAGGATTTCGATTTTGTTGCGGGTCGTGTGGTGTAGGGCTCTAGGGTTCAGGATGTCAGGATTGGGCCTTGGGTTTTGGCAGAAGTGCTGAGAGCTGATACCTCAGCCTGAGACTCCAAACAAACTCAACCAATATGCCTGAGCAACAACATGCCTGTGCAACCAACCCTACACCCTACTGGGGATCATGGTTTGCGGTCAATTTTGAGGGACATGTACTTGCTCTGGTACTTGAGACATGTTATTGTTAGTAGTGATAATAGCAGGTCATGAGTATTCTATTGGCCACATTTTTACTTGCAATGGTAACACCGAGTGTCCAATGATTAGACCAGATCAGACTTGGCACCGAAAGATAGGGATTCCTTTGAGGGATCCTTGAAGTGCTCCTTCAAGGGTTCCTTTAAGGTTTCGTTAGTTTCGTTTAAGGGGACCTTCACGGGTTCTATAAGGGCTTAGGGGTTCTGAGGCATGATTTGAGACGTGTGCCTTGGTAGGAATTTGTAGAAACTATGGTTGAGCATTCTGGCATTCCGGGAACTGTGTTGATAGTCGTCCTCGGGGTTGCTGGGGCAGTCTTTCTTGCTTGCAGCATAGTAGAAGACTTCCGTTCATGTCGCTTGAACAACCGTTTTCAAAACCAAAAGGACAAGTACGATGATAATACCTGCAACCTGCACTTCAGACCTTGCACACTAACCCAAAGTTATAGACAAAAACAAATGCAGCCTGTCAAACGCACTACTTCCAAACAGGAAGGGGGCTGCAAGAGAACTTACAGGCCTGTACTGGCAACAATAGTGCAGCATGCACTTGGGCAAACTAACTTCATGATAGTTGGGAAAGAAGGACTATTGAAGAGCCCAAACGGACCCCAAAACTCCAAACACTGCCCTGTAAACCCTAAACTCTCAAACAACGAATCTGCCCGGCTGCAATGTAGTGGTCCAGGTTCCGACCGTCGTTAAAGTGGAACATCCAGGCAGGCCACTTGTCCGGATTCAGGTCCTTGGCCGTTCAGAACCGTGGTTGGAGGTGTAGGGTTTAGTCGTGTAGGGTCCAAGGTTTAGGTTTTGTGGTTCAGTGTTTCAGGTTTAGAGTTGAGGCTTAGGGCTTCAAGTTTGGTAGGGCTGAAGGTGCCACGGGCATGATGTGTGTTTCGCCTTTGGGTTTGGGCTGCTCGCTGTTTACACCGCGTACCATGATGATGAAGAGTGACACATATGGGTGGTTGTCAAAATTAGGGTGCCTTTTTGGGTCCTTACTATAGTACGGCACGTAATATTTAGGGTTCCCAAAAAAAAGGACCATAATTTTGACAACCACCCATATGTGTGTATATATATATATATGTATGTATATATACATATAATGAGTATAACTACGACATGGAGAGAGGACAGCAGTCACGAGTTTACCACAGGGGCGATACTGCCACCTTTAACGATGGTCGTAGCAAAGACGTTGAAGATTCAAGAGCTCCAGGCTTCAGGGTGGAGGCAAGACCATAGGATCCTTAATCTAAGGCTCTAACGGTTGATGATAAAAATCCTGCATTACCCATAATAAGGAATATGCCATAATTCCCATAGTTTAGGGTCCTTAAGGTAATGCAGGATTTATATCATCAACAGAAGGACTCACATTTTAGGCTTTTTGGCCTAAACACCATATTATATAGGGTTTTTGGGCCATTTTGAGCCTTAGGGTTAGTATAGAGCCGCCCTCAAACCCGAAAGCGTCGCATCAACTTCAAGGCCTCAAGATCCATGTGCCACCTCAAGGCCCCAGGAAAATCCCCACATCCAGGCAAGGCGGCCGTCATCTTCCGCATCCCACGCACCCACTCGGGCAAGGGAAACTTCCCCTCCTCGTCCGCCCAAAGAAGCGAGCGATTGTCACCTCTGGGGCTGCCGGCGTTTCGGGGCTTTTAGTCTTGTTGGGTTTAGGGCTTCTGCTTTTTTCTATGGCTTGGATTTAAGGCTTGTAAGTTCGATTTGGGATGCAGTCCAGGTTGCTGGCGTTTGCGAGTGCTGAGATTTGAGTGGGTGCGTTGAGTCGTGCTTCAAGCTTGCTTGAATGGCTGCAACCATGATTATTACTAATACGACTACAATGGTTACTTATAGTGTTACAAATAATTACTGTTGCTATTATTATTACTACTAGTTACATTATTACCATTATTATTACCTCGCATGAGCTGGTCGCAGAGACCCTCCTCACACACCAGGCGAACAAGCACAACCACTCCGATTGCAAACCCCGATCCCGGCCCTAAGCCACAAGTCTAAAACCCGAACCGTGTATGAGTCCGAAGTTCCTCAACCCGAAACCACCCCAAACCCAGGAAAAAAGGTCTACCTATAGCATCCATTGTAGTTCCTTTTTTTGGTTAACCAAAATCTCTATTATAGGGTCCTAACCATAAAACTGGTTAACCAAACAAAGGAACTACAATGGAGACTATAGGTATAAGTCTCAGACCGAATGGAAGGAGACCCCCGAAAATAGGTTCTAACTATTTGGATCCGCACAACCAATACGCCGACCTCCCAACAAGGACTCCTGTGTTTCCCAAATGTGTAAAGTGAAACCCTGAACCCCCAAAAAAACCTGAAACCTAAAATCAAAGTAAACCCAAAGGCTCAAAGTAGCCAAAACGCCTTACCTCAACCCCAAATACCTTACCCTTTTGAGGACTTATATAAAGAAATCATATTAGGGAACCCTAAAACAGGCAGGTTCTTTAGGGTCCAGGTATAGTTTGGTCCTTGAGGCAAAAAACACACACCCCTAAACCCTAGACCCAAAATTTACCTTTCTTACGGAAAAACCACAAATCTAGACCCTGCATTGGAAAGATGACGATGTAGTCCCACCGAAAAGTGAAGTCTGAGGAAACTAAACCTATAGATCTCCACTTACCTAAATGGGTAGTTCTCTAGATTAGGGTCCCTTTTAGAGTCCTTTCCATAAGAGTGCTGTACTATGTTGGGGACCTAAAACGGGACCCTAATTTAGAGAACTACCCAAATAGTAGATTACTAGCCACATATATGTAGCCCAGTACCCTATGAGTTTAGTAGTTGGAGCGCGACGCAAACACAACACCCTAAATCCTGCATCCTCTAACCCCCAAACCCTGAACACTAAACCGTGAACCCCAAATCCTAAACCCCTGAATCCCTAAACCCTAAATCCTAAACGCCTAAAGCCTGAGCCCTAAACAGAAAAATTATGAAGAGCCGAGTCGCCCTGCCAGAGTCTCCTGGGTAGCGGGACGCTCGTACCTAAATTCTCGAACTCGATCTTCGACGCCTTGAGAATCAGGGGTTGCGCAATATCGGCGCCTGAATAAATGTGATAACATTGTGGTTAGATATAGTACACTGATCATGCTCGATCGTCGAAGCTTTGAACAGACGGGCTTTTCGGAGGGATTTGTGGCTTTGGCTTTCAGGTCTGAGGGTTAGTTCGGAAGCCCGGAAACCCTCAACTCCAAAGATCCAAGTAAGTCGCAGGTATGGTGTCTGCTTTCAGGGCCCCAAAAATTTAGCAATAGCTAAGAGCCTACATAGGACCCTGCGGGAACCCTAAACCGGCAATCTAGGGGCCTTAATACTATTTTGGGGGTTCCTTGCCGTAAGTATAGTAGAATGGGCTCAAAACCCTATTCTAATTTTTAAGGCCTTGCCGTAAGTACAGGAATGGGCCCTCAAAACCCTATTCTAATTATGAAGGCCCCTATGTGAGAAGCCTCGCGTAGAGTTCAGAGGCCCGGGGTTCGAGAATTTGGACTGCTAGGGGGTAGGGGCTTTAGGGTTTAGGGGCTAGGGGCTTTAGGATGTAGGGCTTATGGAGTCTAGGTCGAGGGTGTATTTCTGGGAGGGGGCTTGGTTTACGGGGCTTCAGATCATTTAGGAAAATGCAGGGTTACGGGGTCTCTTCTGTTCAGGGTTCCATTGAAGGGTCCACGTGAAGGTTAGAGAGTTTTGGGGTTTATGAAGATTGTCAATAAGGGTCTTGAAGTATGGGAAGGTGCCCTAAAAGCAACCTCACTATTTCGTACAATCCAGTCTCAGGAGATAAGGGTTTTTAATGGGTCGGTTAAGAGCTACAATGGTGTTATAAGGGTCCACGAACCCATGTTGTGTGTATATATATATACACTTATTTATATGCATATTTATGTGCGCAGAAATATGCATGTATGTGTTATACACATGTTACACATGTATATAAATAACACATATATATGTATATATGTATATATGTATATATATATACATATATATATATATGTATACACATATGTATATATATATATATACAATCTGAATATTGAGTATATATAGCTATATTATACTTTGGCTTTTGGCCTTCATGGGTTCCTGTACAGGTGTTTTACGGCCGCAGTACAGCCTTCGTACTGCCTGGAAAGCACCAACATGCAGTTCTTCAACGAGGCCCCCCGGGTATCTCATGTCGCAGTGAGGCGACCATGAAGAGATAGTTTCGCGGCTGATATCCTCTCGACAGGAAGTGTTGCTTAGGGCTTAGGAGTCTATGCTCGGTGGGCTTAGGGCTTAGGAGTCTATGCTCGGTGTGTTACCGTCGGCATGCGGGTTTGGAGATCTTCTGCGACACGCCCTCAGACTCAGCACAAACCCTACATGTCGCTCGCTCTCGCTCTCTCTGCCCCTCCCTCTCTGTCATTATCGCATCATCTCTTCTCCGTAAACCTGTCTGTGTGAATGCTTATGGATGTATATATATATATATATATATACATATATACATATATATATATATTGTGTCATTGCTTATTGATGTATATACATATATATATATATATATATATATATAATTAGTTGACGCGGCCCCGGCGATAAAAGGTCATTACCGTTGGTGAGATCTGTGAAGTGTAAGCGACCACTACTGCTCCTAGAGAACTCGCAATAGGAATAGTTTCTGAAATGATGATGTTGAAGCAGAAGATGATGATGCATTTTGGTAATAAGTGTGTACTCTGGAAATGAAGATGAAAACGGTCATGGTGATGATGATGACCATCATCATCATCTTTATCAGAATCATCATCAAGCTCATCAACATCATCATCATCAGCATCACAATCCTCATCATGAGTAGAGTTTTCTGCTGCTGCTGCTGCTGCTGCTGCTGCGGCTGCTGCGCGTCCTACCAGCCTGGAAAACCTACTCCAAAGCTTCTCATTACCGCCTTCATGAACAATATTACTTGTGTGATGTCATCAAGGATCACCTCTAGAAGCTCCTGGGCCCCAATAGAACATACACTCCGAAAGCTAAGGGTGCCAGCAGAAAAGCCCACACCGTTCAACCCTACACTTTAAAACCCCAAGACCTTGCAAAAATAGCTCTTGTTTACATCCTAAACCCACAACCTCCCCAAGCCTTAAACCCTAAACCCACCCTCACCCGGAACTCAGAGCCGATCAACTCCTCAAGCCTGAACCCCATAGCCCTTTCGTAGGCGGCCTTTGGCCAAGGCAGCTTGCATCCATTTGCAGGGCCGCTCCATTTCCTATTCTTTTGTGGGCATTACGGGGTTGAGGGATTCGGGTTTAGGGGTTTTGTGCAACGGGTTTGAAATTCTCGATATCAGGTTTCGAGAGTATGGTGTTTGAAGCTCTGCCGTAGCAGGGTTTAACGATTAAGGGTGATACTTGACAATAGGGAGTCAATGCCAAGCCTCCATGGTTCGAGGATTGTCTTTAATGGTTCAGGGCTCCAAAACCTCAACCTTATAAACTCTGAACGCTACCTTATAAATGCTAAGCCCTAAGCCCTGAAACCTAAATATCCAAGCCCCTAAATCCAGAATCCGAACCTGCGACTTCGCTTGAAGTCCCCAAACTATGACAGTTGCAGCCATAAATGGACCGGTCAGATTTAGCATTTAGGGTTTAGTGCCTACCAGAGTTAGGAGGGAGGGCTAAAGGTGTTGATTAGGACACTTGGCTGTCCAGTAAGAACATTATAATCCTCAAACGCGAATTTCAAGCGATACAATGTCCGCGCAACATGCTTCAACAGGCCAAACCACTTTTATCTCCAAAGCGGAGAGCCGGAGGTCAACCCCAAAATCCCAAAAACCCATTCCTGATTCCAATCCACCGGTCTTGAAGGGTCTGCGTCTTGGGATAAATATCACAACCCTCAAGCTACCCTGAAGCTGTCCTCAGGATCTCCATGCAGGTCGTAACCAAAATGTGTCCCGTGCGCATTGGCCGTAAATATCTGGATGGAAATGCTGCCTCGATGTGCAGATCCAAAGCATTTGGGGTTGAAAGCATAAGCTTGAGGCCTTCAACAAGGTTTGGGTTTAGGGTCCAGATCAACGGGGTTTCGGCACCAGGGCCACCACTACCAGTACCACCACTACTACTACTGCTGCTGCTGCTGTTGCTTCTGCTGCTTCTGCTGCTGCGCGACAACGACGACGTCACAAGAAGCCGTACGGAAGACAACGAAAGAACAACAAAACACACAAACTGCACATCATCCCCGTAACAGTCATCTGGTCGTTCCTCGCCACCGTCTTCATCAGCACCACCATCAATAAAACCACCGAAGGGTGAAACTGTAAGTATTGAGACTCCTGTCCGGGAGCCTTGAAGCCCCACAAGCAAGGTCCTTGTTTCACAAGCTAAGCCCCTTGGATAGTTAGCAACAGCCTTCAAAGTGAAGCATACCGTCGACCGCAGCCATATTCTCAACATATGTGGTTTTTGGTTCTTTGGCCTGCTTCCGAGACAAAAAATAGTATTATTATGACTGCCATTGGTACGACTGCAGTTACTTCTCTTTTTGTAACTGATCACTTTCGGACTATGTGGAGTATCGCCTGCACGCATAGAAGCCAAGGTGAATCACAGTAAAGTCTTCTTGTTTCTGCCGTTTCAACCTTGCCTATAGTACTACGAGCCGAACAAAATCCGTCTCTGTATCTTGTTGTCTCCAAGCTGCTCAGGAAAACAGTCTTCCACGGGAACCGCTCAGAAATTTGGAAAGAGTTGAGCGTCCTGTGCGATGGGGAGAAGCTTGCCGGTAGGGGTGGGCAATGTGGCAATGCAGTGACCTTCGTCTAACTATGTAAGCTCTTATTGAATCGCAGCCATGAAGGCAGAGAAGCCTACGAGAAAACTTCATATATCCCTTGTGATTTGCTAGACATATTGTTTCCGTGTAAGTTCACCACCAGTTCCCCTTCAAAACCACTTTCGAACAGCACACTTCCCAGCCGCTGTTGTTGCAGTTAAAACAGCTTTCGAATATTTTCTTTGCCTTGAAAAGGGATCAGATCCCGTAGGAATTCCATATACATCCCCGAGGGTTCTCAACAAATTTAAATTGCACTAAAAGTCCTCGTGCACCCAATTTGCACGAAGCCCTCACTAAAAGTAGATTTCGCGAAAAGTAGATCAGAGAAAGCAAAACTCACTAGAAAGTTGATCTTAAATTCCCTATGCCCGAACTTTCTTCGCTTCATTCGGGTTCGCTCATTAGCCTCATTCCCAGCATTATTGCGAGGCTTCCAACAGATCGCAGAATACGACTTCCAAACAACCAAAAAACACGATTAGCCGCTAGCCTCAGTAGCATCTTTAATTATCAATGTGCCGACAGTCATTAACTTGAACTCATCAGTGCTGCATTTCAAGTTACCAACAACAATGTGCCAAGTGAGTGAGCCATCAGAAGATGTAGGTGTAGGGCACTTCTCGGTTGCCCCAAATCATTTGACAATGCCTATTGGGCTGCATATTTGTCATCTTTCGCACTCAGGCCTTGCAACCCATTTTCGCTCTCAGCTGGCTGCCGCGTCCGTTGCCCCACAAGTGCAATGCCTCTGCAACTTGTGAAATCGAGGGCAACTGGGAAGGTGCTTCTCCGACATATCGAGGCGCTGAAGGATGTGCTTGATGACGTTCCTTGGGACTCGCGCCTCTTCTCCAGCATTGCCTGCATGTGTTTTCTTAATTCGAACTCGTGCATCGCAAAGGAATCAAATGAAAGGCTCCAGGTCGCACTTTTTGAACCGCCATTGCATTGATTTCAGATAGGTATCAGGAGGTGCAGCGCCAATGACAGGCAATTTCGCATCTACATACAAGGGTGCTGTAACATCATGGCTGTGAACACGACGCAGGAGGGCTCCAGCACTGAGAAGAATCATATCAAAGAATATCCATGGCTTGCGCTGATGTATTGCAACTTGAGCAAAGCGGGCTTCACTGGTGAGGCATGCCTGATGCCATGAGGATATCAGATCTTATAGGGTCTGGGGTCCGAAACCAGAAAGGCTGGGGTTGGAGGCCTTTCTGGCTGCTGTATCTCCTGCCACGGCGGGACAGAGCCAGAAAGGCCCGAACAGGCTCATGCCTCTACCACATGTTGGCAGGGCGCCCACTTGTTCTCTTGCAATCGCGCGAGGAATTCCAAGGCCATGGTCAGTGCTCAGGGCTGTTGAAGAGCCAGTGAGGACGAACGCGGTGATTCGAGCCAGCTTTGCGGAAAGATAATGTTGAAGATTTGGGCATGTTGATGCACGCATGGAAGAAAGAACTCGCTCACCATTGGCAAGAACCGGATTCATTTTGCTCCTTCTTGAGCTTGATCTGCTTGGCAAAGCATCGAGCCGTGTGCTGATTCTGCCGAAATGCCGCCTGGATGATGGGATCCTCCGTCTGCTGTGCCATTCCTTCCCATTCATCCTTCAAAACCTCGAAGACTTCATCATCTTTCAGGGATGATTCCCAGACGTGCCGCAAAGCAAGGTACGTCTTGTCCTGCACGCGGTCTTCGCAGCCCACGGCTGCGATCAAAGCCATGTGACTTCACAATCTGCGCTCATCGTTCCAGAGTGCAGGCTATATACAGGTACCAGTGGGTACCAGTACCATGAACAAAACATGAACTACGCTGTCACAAGGCATCGCCATGTGATACCTATCGACAAGCCCTTGCTCTACTAGGATAATGAAAGGCATCATGAAGTCTCGGAATTTGCCGGGAGTTGTGAAAGATTTCGGGCTGAGAGAACCTGGCACCCTTAAGCCTGATTTCTTAAGCTGGAAACCCTACGACCGAAACCCGTAAGCCCGAAACCTATGAAAACAAACAACTGACTATTACAGGCTATTGTGACTTCGGCCAGGTGATCTTCCTTTCAGCTCCAGATGCCTCCTTGCCTCCATTGCAAGTGTGACTGAAACCAAATTCCTTAGCAAGAGATTCACAAAAACGGAATCCTCAATCCCATGAACCTATTTCGATAAACCCTATAACTAAACGCGGCCTAAACCCAATAAACCCTACATACATCTAACACCTCAACACATCGGCGAAAGTCTCGTGAGTGTTCAAGGGAAGCTTTTCCGAGATGCAGGCGGGATTACCATCTCAAAGCCCTACTTGTCAGGTATCATGGCATGGGGAACTAAAAGTTAAGCTTCTTGGTTATATAGGGGTTATATAGGGACTAAGCTACCCCAAAAAGGTCAAAGGTTACCTACTCTACTACTAGGTAACCTTGAACCCCCAAACCCCTTAACCCCATAGATCCCCTCATATAAAGGAAGCCTTATAGATCCCTTTAAAGTAGCCCCTATTATAGATCCCTTAACACCCCCCGAACTGTGCTCCTACTACTAGGAAGCCGGGACTCGCGAGTCGCAGAGCGACTGCAATGGAAACTCTTGGAGGGATTGGGCTCAGGGCTTAGGGGCTCCTTTAGTTTAGGGTTTAGGGTTTAGGGTTTAGGGTTTAGGGTTTAGGGTTTAGGGTTTAGGGTTTTAGGGTTTAGGGTTTAGGGTTTAGGGTCACTATACGGGATCTATAAGGGTACTATAATAATTTCAGAAACCTTGGGCCTTTATTGGGGTTCCTTGTATGAAACCTACTATTTTGGGGGGTTCTAGGCCCAGGGTTTCTTAATCAGGTTCCTACATTAGGACTTAAGGCTTGAGGGGTGTAGTAGGGGTTGGAATGACATGGGTCAGGACTCTAGGCTCTAGAGGCAAAAAACCAGAAACTGAGGAGGGCATGGGTTTTCGCGTTGGGGCATTGACCACTTGTTCTCGGACTCAAGTCATGCTCTCAAAGAACCCGAAACCCGCTAAAACTAATCAACAAATGAGCCCAAAATCGAAGACTTCGCGGTCCTCTTCAGCCCCATGTTGAAGACACCGATCTTCTCCACTGTGCACTCCTCTGCAATTGTCAGGTTGGGTGATTAAGGCTTAGGTGGCTACGGTGTGATTCGGAGTACTGTTCACGGCTCGCGGTCGTAGAACTTCCGGCGCGATTCAGCTAGGCCTTTTCGGCTTCTCCAGTTCAAGGTCAGGAGTTCACCAATAAAACCGTGAAGCAACTTCCTTGGAGTTGTAGATTTGCTTCTTGCCCCCAAACCCTAAACCCCGAACCCTAACCGCTATAAACCCTGAAACCTAAACCCTAGCTATGTGCGTGGACCCATGTTACGACCCGAATGCAAAGCTTAAGCTTTGAATCCGACGCCCAATGAAACAGAGATCTTCTGAACCCTATAAACCCTAACCCCTATATGCACCATCAACCCTAAACCCTAAACCCTAACCCCACCCTAAACCCTAACCCCTAAATGCACCCTAAACCCTAAACCCTAACCCCCTAAATGCACCCTCCGCCCCTGCGTGGCAGCCTCCTGGCTCTAAAGCCCTGAAGCTGGGACAACCGGAGCCCATGTCCTCCACTTGGAGGATCATGGGACTTAGTAAGTAGGGTTATAGGGGTCCCTTTTAAAGGATCTATAGGGGTACTATAAGGGTTTAGGGTTTAGGGTCTATTTGGAGGATCATGGGACTTAGCAAGTAAGGTTATAGGTACCTTACTTGGGGTTATAAGTAATTATATGTACAGTTACCTTAATTATAACCCTAGTTGCTAAGTCCCATGATCCTTTAAGTAAGGGCCCAAATCCTAAAGGCCCCTAAAGGCCCGAAAGACAGCCATAGGCACATCCCTAGCCGTAAACCCTAAACCTCTAAACTCAAGCCTCAAAACCCTGAAAGCCCTGAAGCTCTACCCTGAAAGCTTCTGATGTCAGAAAGAGGTCGCCCCCGAAAGAGTATGGCTCTCTCATCATCGAGCGGTCACCGGTCAGGGGGTTTTAGGGGTTGATATTAAGGTTGAGGGTTTAGGGTTTAAGAGTTTAGGGTAATATTCATGTGGGATTTAGGGGTTAATTAGCAGTTTGGGGGCGGTTCAGGTGTACCTCAAACCCTGAAAAGTAAAATAATGGCCCAAAACCACTGAAGGGAAATTATTCTACATACTTTTGGGGTCCAGGTAGGGTCTAGGGTCCAGGGGTTCAGGCAAATCGGGTTTCAAGCCCCCAAATCCACCTGAATGCGCGTTGAGATGACATCTTCCAGCTCTGACCAGGGGGAGGAGACCTCCGCATACTTTGTGTCCTGCCTGGGATGGGCGCATGAAGCGCGAAGTCTTCAGGTAGAAGGTCACGCGCTACTCTAAGACTGCAAGCAACCAGAACTTTGAGATTTAGGGTTAGGCCTTACACCCCACTTACCCTAAACCCTAGTGCCTATACTTTGTGCAAGCTCTTGGGCCATTGGGAGCCGTAACACTGCTCCCAAAAATGGGTCAGAGAAACAGGGGCCGCTGCTCAGAGAAACTCCGGTTCCGGTCTCTTCGTGCTTTGTTGAGAATTTCAGAGCTTCTCAAATCCCATTAGTCTGATCCTTATACCATGTATCCACGTTTCTGGGCTTATAGCAATTATCCCACTATTTCATGCCTATTTTGGAGTCCCGTATACTCTGATATTCCCACTTCTGACTTATGGCGCCTGGGGTGAACATACGACTCGGCTCAAGATCCCTGAACAACATCCATAATACTCTGATGTAAAATACCTTCCAAACTGCACAACATGCTTGAGGATCTACCGGCCCAAAACACTGAAGCCCGTAAGGCCCTAAACCCTAAGGCCCAAACCAGCAAATCCCATGCCTTAGGGTTTGTGATGTTGTTGGGCGACAATTGCAAGTACAAAAAAACAAGCACAACAACGGTGAGCTAAGCCCTCAAACCGCGAGCCAGGTGACGCCAACGATACCTTGGTCACTGCCTCGTCCTCAGTCTCACGACGCTACAAATTCACATCGGAGCCTTAAAAACAGCGAGAATAGGGTTCCTCCGGGCTCCTTGAGAAGATCATATACCCCAAAACCTTCGGGGCTTCAATGTAGCTAGAGAGCTATGATATAAAAAAGCCCGAAACTCGATTCTAACGGTTGAGGCCCCCATACTATCCCTGACGCTGGGCGGGAGCCTTATTTTTTGTGGGCGCCAAAACTTGTCTATGGCCTTGAAAATCAAATAAGATGGGATCACAGGCTGCATGCAGGGTAAGAAACAGGTATCCGGTACGCAGGCTGTGTCGAACGAAATCCTCAAATCCCCGGTGAGCCCTCGAACCCGAATGTGCCAACTATATACTGTGAACCCCTACATGATAAGGTTTACGGTTTCACGTTTAGATTTGAGGGTATGAACATACAGGAATGCGCGGAGCTGGCTTATCATTAAGGTTGGAACCCTGGAAATGGTGGAACAGACGACGTGGGTGTTTCTCACATTGCTTTTGCTGCTGCTGCTGCTGCTCCTTGTTGCTGCTGTGTGTTTGTAGTGACTCTAGTTGTCGCTGCTTGTCATCAATGTCCTCGTCGTCGTCATCGCCTTCGTCATGGTCGTCGCCCTTGATGTCGTCCTCGCCATGGTCGTCTTCGTCGTCGTCGTCGCGATGGTCGTCGTCGTGGCCGGCTTCGTCGTTGTTGTCAGTACTGTTGCTGTGTATAATGGTTGCTGCCGTTTTTGGTGATGGTTCTGGGCTTGTTGTGCTGCTTGTTCTCTCCCTTCCTCCACGGTTGATGCCGCTGGCGTGTTGACAATGAGAGAAAGAAATGATCTTGCACACTTAGTAAGCATGTTGACGGCGATGACCGATCTCGATTTCTCGAGGACAGGGCACCCCCAGGTCATTCTGGATCTCCAAAGCCAACTCTGCTCCTCAGATTTTCCGGGTTTTCCGCTTTGGGCTTTCAGCTTGGGAAGCAGGAAGGGGCAGCCGGCCGCATTTCTGTCCCTAAACCCTAAACCCTAAAAACGGGGCTGGCTATGGAAGGACATGTCGCAGCTGTTCACAATGCCCGTCTCCAAAATCGCCTTCCTAGTTTGGCAGCAGTAGGAAATTTCCCAGCTGTTGCCAAATAAGGAGCCTATTTTTGAACTAAGGATCCTGTGGCATAGTTCAAGGAAGAAATTCTGTGAAGCTTAAACAATCTGTACTAACTACTGTCTCCGTCTGTCTGACGGTCTGTCGGGTCGTCTCTCTCCATCTCTCTCTCTCTCTCTCTCTCTGTCTCTCTCTCTCTCTCTCTCTCTCTCTCTCTCTCTCTGCATTCTTTCTTGGATTCTATCAGCAGCCCATTCAAGACGAGTGGCCATCGCGCACTAAGTGCACCTCTCTGCGTTGACCAGCCAAGGGCAACCTAGTGAGATCGATGGCTGCCACTCCTGGGTTTAGGGTTTAGGGCCACTGCAATGGCTTTTTCTTCAGAGTGTGTCGGGAGGGTTTGGGGGTTTAGCCTTGAATCCTACTCACGCCAAGGCACTGGGGAAAATTAGATTTGAACCACAAGACCCCCGACACCCCAAAATTCAAAACGCCCCCAACCCGAAAAGACCTAATATAGGGACCCAGAAAAGGACCTAAACAAAAACCATAAGGTTGGGATATCCCAGAATCCCCTCTTGAATTGAGCCAGTAAGATTGGGATATCCCACCCGAAAGTTTATGTTTGGGTGCTTCTTCGGTTCCTGATAATACTATGTCCGGAAGCATTAGATTCGGGTCTTGGGATGAACCCCCCAAATAGTATAAGTACTGATTAAGGCGTTTATATTAACCTTCCTTCCCTGAGTCTTGATCCCCCGAAGCCCTGAAACAATAGAGACTCAAACCTTGAATGTGGGAGTCGCCCCCAAATCGCGCGAACAAATCTGATCCCCGAGGCTTGCTTGGGCTTAGGTTTAGATTCCGTGTTTTAGGGTTCAGGCTTCGGCTTAGATTACTTAGATTCGTTAGGAGGTCGGGAATTTACAATTTGGGAGTTTCCGAAAATAGGGGACCCTAATATAGTACCCTACATAGTAGGATCCTTATTAGAAAGAACCCCCAAATTTTCGGAAACTCCCGTTTCGGGCTCTACTCTTGAAGGGCAACAGGGCTTGCAGTTCAGGGTCTTGGGGTTCATGGTGTCAGGGCTGCGGATCTAAAGGGGGTCCTTTAGGCTTTCCTCTAAGGGCTCCTTTAAGGGATCTGTAGGATTCCTTTAAGGGTTCCTTGAAGGGCCTTTGGGCATGCAAATCGACAACTGCAAGCTCGAGCTGCTTGAGGCTTGATACTGAAATCCTGACCTCAACCCCAAAGCCCACAACTTAACTTTACAAGCTCTACAACCCCTTAACTCTGACAGCTCGCAACCCTATGGACGGACTCGAAACCCGAAACCCCTCGAAGAGTCGACCGAGATGCGGGTTCCTTTGATGCCTTTCAGCTCCATCAACCCCTTGCTGAGCAGATGCTCCTTCGTGAGCAAGTCGTAGCTGCCCGAAGACTCCCACGGTTGAGGCTTCGGGGTTGAGGCTCAGGGCTTCGGGCTTAGGTTGAGTCTGGGGCTTGTTTTTGAACTCAGTCCATGATTAAGTGATTAAGTCTCTTTTTTTTGAACTCCTTTTCTAAACAGCAGTCTGCACTCTAGAAAGGTTTAGACAGCCTCCATGGTTTAGTCCAGGGTTTAGGGGATAGTCTCAAAAATTGCACCGTCACGTATAGCGTTGAAGTTTCTGGCTACATATATATATATATACACACACACACATATACAGAGGTATATACACATATGTATATCTATATCTATACATATACACATAATATATATATATATATATATATTTGAACATACAAACTCTTCCTAGAAGTTCGTTTGATGGCTTATTTCTGCTCGTTTGTGTTTGTAGTACTTTTCCCTGTTGCTTCGATGTTTCTTGTGCGTTTACCCAGGAAGTGGTTCGAACCGGAAAGGAACCGATACGAACTTCGGAAAAGTGTTCGTAGGTTGGGAAGATGATAAATCCCCCAATGCTCTAATCGATGATGTGATGCTCATGTCCCTTCGACATCCAGCCGAAGAGGCCGCGACCTGAGCTTTTTTATTCGCGCTTGGTTCTCCGGGACTTTAGCTGGACCCTAATTGCCTTTTGTACATTCCCAACATCTTCTCCATGCACCGGCTTGTCAACTTCTGAGGGCCACAGGTTCTGGCAAGTCTGCTGCACTTGCCAATGAAGTCCTCATCTTGCCAGCATGCGAAACCTCGGGAGGTGCAATCATACTCAAGCTGACCATTCATGCTAGTCATAGCTCGTGTATTGCATCCGAAAGGCATAGCTGGTTGATTGCCAGCGAATCACCAAGTAGGTTGTTCAAGCTCTGGTGTTGGGACATGTGGATTTTAGGCCGAAGGCGGAATAACTTCCATCCCCGGGTCTTTGCTGAAGCAGCTAGCCGACCGAAGCCTTCCTGAGCCAGGGGTTGCCCACAACTACACGATTTACCCTATATAGAATTACACGTGAGGGCTTCTTCTAGGCAAGGAACTTCCATATTTTGACCAGCAGCTGCTACCAACAGCCTTGTTTCGTGGGGTAGGAACACACCATGTTCTCGCTGAGTCCGGAAGTAGAAGTTTGCACAGGCCACTGTGTATTGCAGGGTCTGCACATCAGGATCCTGGTTTGCCTTGGGATAGCTCGATCGGTTTGGAGTTGGAGTTGGGGCTTGGGTTTTAATTAGTTCGACTTCTAGTGCTAGCTATTTGTACATACAGGGTTTGCCAATTTACTAGCTGTTCCAACATCATGCTCAAGCTTTCGCAAAAGGAAACCGCGTTCGCGAGGTGGTCCTCGATCCAAGCCAAAACCAAGAAGGTATCATAAGCCTTGCCACCAAGAGATGTCGGCCAGTCGTTGTTGTTCCTTAAAGATGATTCCGTATAAGACTTGGATTGACCTATGTTAGCCGCTACTGCGATCGACCAATCAAACGAAATACCAATTGAGTTTATAGCTTCTCCATATCGAAAGCTATTCTCGTGAACTTGTCACAGCCTGTGGTTCGCCCAGTCCTAGCACAGTAGGCCACGAACCTTGTGTATGCTCGATGCAATCGGCTATCCAGTGCACGATCATTGCCGAACTCGCCCAAACGGCATAAAAGGATAATTGCACTAGCTGCCAAATCCTGGCCCCATCCAAGATGAAATGTGTGCATAGGATCGGTCATGATTGTATTCGTCTGCAATCCCGGAATTCTGAACAGAGGGATATCGTCAGTCTTGTGAGGGCTGGTTGTTCGGCAGCCGATGGTTTCCCGCCAGCATGCATCTTTCGAGAGAACATGCCAATCCTCAATTGTACGTACAAATAAACCGAAAATTAGTAATAAGGCCTATAAACGTTTAAAGTATATTGAAGCCAACAGCCACGAAACCTCCGCTTGACAAAGGTGACACTTCTCCTTGCAGTTGTACCCAGTGGACAGCTCGTAAGCCTGGCCAGCTTGGGAGGAAACTTGGTGTTTAGAGCTAGCTGTAGGGTAGATTGGGCTGCACAATGTATTTCTTATGATAGGCTAGTATAAGGTTGCAGCCATATATGATTACAACCGGTTGTGTTTTTGTAGGGTTTACTTTAGGCCGGTGTACTATATGTTTAGTGTTTAGGGGTTCAGGGTTTAGGGTGAATCGTGCCTGGCGGAGATACTTCCAATCTCCTTTGCCGGCAATGCAGGCCATATGCAAGCGGATGCCCGAGACCTCAGATAGCCCGTGATATTGTTTTTTAAATGCACGGTTTTAACCTGATATACAATGTACTGAACTTAGTAGCACCATATCTTCCAACCAAATCAGTTGTAGCAGCCTCAACCCCATTCCAGAAAATGTCTTCAGCAGTGTCCGCTGTTGCTGAATGTAGATCGTACAGGGTCTTGTCGCCGGCGAACAGGTGGGAGGAGATACAAACTGTCAAAAATCTTGTGGTCAATGAATGCCTCAGCTGAGCTTGGGGGTTTCGGTGGCGGGTGCCAAGAACAACAGTTGCAAGTACAACTAGGTACACTGCCGAGTCGTGGGTTCAGGCCACTACATCGATTTGGAGTGGGCCGACGGGCAACATACTTTAAGTGTAGACAGGTTCATATTACACATGAGCAAGCTGTTGGGGAGGTAGAACTATGGGCCGATGAATGAAGCTAGACCTCTAGATACCTTTCGCATTGCTCAAACCTAGTAGTGTACTACCGACCTTACTACAGCGCTTATGTGCAATTACCACGGCTTATTATATGCAAATTCAAAGAAATAAGATAAACGGGTGCTGTCATTCCATCAGTGCAAGCTAGCTGCCCTGACTCATTCGTAACAAATGGCCCATATTTCGAGATGATCGGTTGGAATGATTCCACTAAAAATGGTTTGCCTCGGAGGCCTCGGCCTTCATCACCATGAATTGCATAAGGTATCAGCCTCGACAATTCAAGACCTGAGGTGTAAGCTGCATGGCTGGGGTTTATGGAACGATAATTCTCCCAAAAGCTCGAAAAGATCATTGACCATCCAAGCTCATCTTCTAGCTTGCAGCCGCCCAGTAGGTAGGCCGGGTTGTTTTCCAGAAGCACACGGGCCCAATCAGAGATCCGAATGACAGGCCACTGCAAAACTTCATCGTGCGGCCGAGGCTTGCGAAGTCTGATTGTCGTTGGCACAGTTGTCAGGGGAACTGGGTATTGAGCACCACTTTTCTCAAGCAGTATATGCAGGTTTCGGCAAACATTCGTGCGGCTTGTGCCAGCTTTGGCAAGCTTGTGTAGCAAGTCTGGCTTGCCACCTTGGATCATGCATGTATACATGGGCAGCCCGACCCCAATCATGCCACCCCACACAGCACGAAGCATGTATATAGTACATGACACACACACACACAAAAAAAAACACACAACAGACACCCTACATTCCACACTCCACATTCCACACCCCACACCTCACACTTCACCAAGCCACTCCATGCCACACCACGACACTATACCACACCATCCAAAGACATAACCCCCGAATCACAATCACATTGCTATATCATTAGAGCCTGGAACAGCGCTGTATGCAAACCAGGGGTCGCTTCTGTCGCACACGACAAATCATCTTGGCAATCTTGCTCGTTCGACAAGCAGACTCGGCCTTTGCAGCACACAGTTGCCTGTGACAGATGCAACATGTATAGATAGTTAAGCCTAGGGGCTCCGGAAAGGTAGTCATGCATCAGTTCTTGCGCCAGCTCTGCATCCTCGTCGTCATCATCCTCTTGGCCTTAGTGGCAGCTACATCATACATTAGGTTATCATATGTAGACAACCCGCGCCTGCACCTGGTCCCAAAAGCCGCCTCAGCGTGCGTGAACCTGGCACATGTACACAGGCAGCGGGCATCAGCGACCACCACAACATCTCAGGAGAAGCGAGGGCAGAGCAAGCAGCACTTTTTGACCCCAGTTGCATGAGTGTCGTACCCTAATTGCAAGCAGTCAGCAAGTGCCTAGAAGCACAGCTGCCGTTGTTGCCCCAGTCAGCAGGAGCTCTGCATGAGAGTGCACAGCTTTGCCACTCATGTAATTATGCATGGTTCATGTGTGCCAGTGTGTGTGCATGATTCACAGATAGCTGGACTCAAGCAGGCCCTGAACCCGGATGAATCGAAAAACTCAGCGCGTCTTTCGGCGCTTGCTCGAGGGTGCACCCTCTGACTTGGCGTCCTTTTTCACCTTCTTCTCCCGCTTGTCCTTGCCTTTCTTCTTGCCAGACTTTTTCTCCGGGGTATCCTTCTCCTTTTTCGAAGTCGGCGCTTTCACACTCCTGGCACGTATATGCTAGCTAGAATATAGCTACACGGCTAGTGCAAGCCGAAGCCCCGATCAAACAAGAACATTTATCATTCCCACCTTGCACGAGACAGCAAGTTGTTCATAGTAACGTCTGCTTTGGTGCAATCCACAAACTGCTTGACAAGTGCATCCTTCCAGGACCTTGGGGGCATGGCTTTGCTCCAGGCAAGGGCAGTGCCGTACACAGCGGGTTCATACCTAGAATAGATGGGCAATTAATAAGCATAGTTGCTTGGAAGGGTTGTCCATGATGTTACCTTGGACCTCGATCAGCTTCTCATAGATCTCTTGGTACTTCGACAGCTGCGTACCCATTTCATCAGCCAGCCTGACAGTTGGGCTTAGGTCTTAGGGTCTTGGGCTTTAGGGCTTTAGGGTTCAGGGCCATGGTTTTACGGTTTAGGGCTCTCTCTGGGGTTGAAGATTTTAGGTTTCGGGGCTTCGACTTTTGGAATGCTTTGTGCTTGGGTTTGGGGCTATGCTTCGCGGAGGACTTGGCTTTCGAATTTTCAGAGGAACAGGAGTCAGGGGTATGAGTTACACATGATGAATGAAACCCCACAACCCCAAGCCCTACCGGGTATTATAGGTACATGACCCTACAAGTACAAACCCTCATTCCCCGCGCTTCTGGCCACGTGCCACATTCATAGACTCCAGCTTCTCCTGGCGCATGTACTGTTACAGAGATTGGGCTTTATGCAGTCCACAACAGCTGCTTCAGTCCTTCGCTTCCATAGCCTTGTCGAGTTTCTTGCCGATGACATCGATGTAGACAGGCAAATGGCCTCGGATTTGTAACATATGGGCTTGAACAATTGGGCGCTGCAGGCTATAGGTTCTAATATTATGGGCGAGCAAGGCGCTCAGGGGGTCCGAGTTCTCTTGCAAGACCGGCAGTTGCAGCTGGTTCTTCCCGGAACCGCTCGAGGGGGCTTGCTGCATGGCACGAACATTCGTCACAGAGCCCCTCCTTAGATGAACATTGACATGCAACTGTGAGCAGCTAGTAGAGTGTACAAGCTGAGCCACAGCATGAGCTCATCAGCGTCTGCATTGTTGTTCAGCAGCTCCCCAGTTGGGTCCTCCCGCGTTAACAAACGAAGCTTGCAACCTTCGAAGCCATGCACACGTACAGCTGTACAGCAGTGTCATGTGTGCATGCGCATATATGAGCAGGTAGTCCATGTAGTCCTCCAGTTCCATCGTGCCCTTCATCTCAGAGCTGTTGCCCTTCACTGAACGGTGGCGGTAAACCTCCCTCACTGGGATCCTCCACTCTTCTGCGCCGTGAACTTCATTTCGCCGCAGAAGATTTCGAGACAGTGCCCACTGCCGGCTGTGGGATATCATAGACCTAAGGATTTATTGTTCGTGCCATGCATTACATGAGTTCTCTAACTTGTTCTCTGCACAAACACGTATGATGGAGACAAGCATCTCCGTCCAGTTTTCCTTCTCCAGGGAGACTTGAGTATGCCATCCCCCTTCCAGCTCCTCTTCGTCTTCCGTCTTCTGGTAGCGCTTCAACTCCAGCTCCACCGCTTGAAAGGAACCGTGCTCGAGCAACAGCTGCCGGAGCTTCGTACCTCAGATACACATGGCACACATGAACAAAAAAAGGCTCAAAGTGGCTGGAAAGTCCAAAATGCAACTCATGAACGATCCTTGGTGTAGAGCTCCTGGGCGGCCTTGCTAGCAGTGATTTGGCCTTTGCTGTTGGGCTGGAAATATCGGCGCATCCTTAGGTGATCCATGTTAGATTGTACACACACACACACACAAACACTCACGAGCACACAAGTACATAAAGAGGCTAGCAGCAGAGTACACTCGTGTGAGTTGAGACTCTTCCAGTACGACCCATCCTGGTATTGGCTGCTCGACTTCTTCGGTCCGGTATGCGGTGCACTCTCGAAGAGCTTCCGGGCTGTGCGATCACCTGCGCCTGTGCCCTTTGCAGGTTTCTCATCACCCCCCCGGAGCTCTGCATTGGAAAGAGGACTGGACTTGGGGCTCTTGTTGGACTTGGGGCTCTTGTTGGACTTGGGGCTCTTGTCGGACTTGGGGCTCTTGTCGGACTTAGGGGGGCTCTTGTTGGACTTCGGGCTCTTGTCGGATTTCGAGAGCGCTTGGTCACCAGGCTCATTCCGCAAGGCCGGTACACTTTCGGGTGTCGGCTGCGCCGGCTGGCTACTGGTAACCACTGTTGGTTGTGTATCCAAAGCATCAGGCTGCCTGTCATGCGGCCAGATATTCTGTTTTGGAGGGCAACCAGAAGTACCTTAGCTGACGGCTAGTAACCGGGTCTGCGTTGGAATTGAATTATGATCAGCCTGGGCGCTCAGATCTAAAGCACGTGGCTGCAAAGGGCTTCCATCCTTCGAGAGTGGCGATAGAGCTGCCTAGGTTCATAAAGAAAGCTCGACTCCGACTCCAACAACAACTCTCGATCAAAACCTAGCATGATCTAGACTGTAGGCAAGGCGCAGTAGTTGTCAACGAGTTCACACTGTCGGAGCGTGTGACAAGACGCTGTTCAGTCAGCTTTGCTGGCTGCAAACCAGGAACGAAATTGCCGGCAGCTTTCGACGTGTGATAGGCAGCGCCTGTTGCAATGGCACGACCCAGGAATGTAGCATCTAGCTGCTGCTAGCCATAGGATAATTATGTATATGCACTATATATTTAACCCGCAATGCATATCTATATTGCTGCAAACCAGCAACCTGGCAAACTGGCAGGGCTCAGCGACGATGGCGAGGGCACGGTACCACCCTCAGCACCAATCTCAGCTTGAAGATCTTGGATGCGTGCCATCATGGCCTGGGATGGGTGTACTCTCAAGGGTTACTTTCAGGTTGCTAGGAGCTCTAGTGTCACTGGGCTAGTACATTGGTTACCGGGGTTCTGTTATGACACACACATACACCCTTAAGAAGGCTACTACTGCTTTATGTCGCACTCAATCAGCCTAGGTGCTGTAATCTGGGCTTGAAGGACATTGGGGTCCAAGGCCATGGCTGTTGACGCTTGTTGGTCAGCAACTACTTTAAGGCCTTCAACGAAAGTGGGACAGCCTCGCAGGGTGTCCTGATCAGGCTGCATGACTGATCACCAAAAAGCTTCAAGCGGGCAGCGACACATGGAATCATGCAGCAGTACACACATAATGTTAGTGTGCCAGCAACTCAGCTCGAGTTCCCATGCAATGCTTTTGTTGCAGTCTCACAGCCACAGCTCCAAACATATTAATTGTCGGCCGACCGATCGAATTATTATGCAGCCAAGATGAGCCATCCAAAGATATACATCATCTGATCCCACTCGTTCCTCGGCTGTCCGGAGAGATTGGTGTAGTTTGTGAAAAAGCAAAAAACCACTAATCAGGATTTGCGGTGGTTTGCGTCAGTTTGCGGCGGTCTTGCGTGCAAATTGCGGCGGTTTTGCGCGCAAAAGTGGTCGCGGTTTTTGGTGGTTTAGTATGCATTCAGACTAGGCCAGCAATTCTAGGATCGAAATGTTGGATACTGTTGGGATTCTGGGGTCGTACTGTTCACTAGTGGGGTCCCGGTTGCATACTGAACAGTTTGGGGCTTATCTATATGTTAATAGCTCTTTTTGCAGCCCAGCTTCAGCTTGATCCCGTTGCAGAGCCCACCTGAGCACTCTTCCGAGTCATATAGGAACCCTACTAACCCTACCCCAGCCACAAAAACACCAGCAAAGTGAACATCTGCGCATGATTGCCCCCGAGTCACACTAGGAGCTCGAAGCTGTGCTTTGAAATCCATCATCGTGTCGAGCCATGAATCCGGAATGTTCAGGGAATGCGATTGCAGCAAATACATGAACACATCTGCTAGCCCTGCTTCGGACCACACATCCCCCATCGGTAGCCTCTGGAAAAGCTCCCTGTCACTGAATCGAGTGTCTATGAGCACCTTCTGTCGCAAAGTTGCCCCAGGCTCGAGCACGATGCTCTGGTGCAGCTGGAAGATGCGCTGGGCGAATCCCTCGGGGTATGCCCTGGGCGAAGGCTCGCAAGCTGGACCTATACAGATAAATAGCTATCTGTGTAAGCAGCTATCATTTGCAGGTAAGCTTCGAAGTTGATTTTAATGCGGAGGTCCCACGGAACTTGTCCTGGCCGTCCCTGGTTCTTTTGCGGCCTTGTAGGATCCATCTAGCTAAACCCCACATATGCTTAGAGCAGCGCACTATTTCGGCGAAGGCACTTGTAGTCTGGACTTGTGTACAAGCAAGTCGGAGCTCTTTGGTTAGCACCGGGGTGGCCTTAGCTGTTGTGTATAAATACTTACGATCTAGCCAAACGAGAAGTATCCCGCCCTGGTGCAGACTAGTCACCAAACCAGCAGCGAAACAATAATCATTGCACCAAACAATCGACGGCTTCGGGCACTCAGCTCCGTAATGCATCATCCAGAACCTTTGTTTCCAAACCTGAGTCGAGTTCAATATGCATGCTACACCCCCAGACATGTACCAGCAACTGCTCAGATAACACCAACTAGCGACCAAATACTTGCAGGAAGAAGAGCCCAACAGATATGATTGCAGAACTTTTCGAATCGCCAATGGCGAGCCAATATATGCTCTGAAGATGACGGCTGCTCCATCAAGAACAGCCCATGTAGTGCTGTGCATAACATCAGAAGAAGTGTCAACCTCGGCTGTCCAAGCTCTTCTAGGTATACATACATCTCAGAGCACCATAGTAGTGCAGGTGAAGCACCGGCTCACAGCAATGTTATTGTCCTCAACCCACTGAAGACCTTGATTGCCTGAAGGGTTTACAACTGTTCTCCAGGAAGTCCCTCTGCTCATGATCGTCCACGACGAGCAGTCTGGCGCCAGAACAAGGAGTCCACCAGGGACTAGACATAGGATGACTTGTATAGCCAGCCTAGGTGTTGCTGCGACACACATACTAGATCATAGTAGGGGTGAGATAGGGTCGACCCATATATGTGTACAAGCCATCGCAGATCATCCCCGAGACTAAAGTGTTACCGTTAATTCTTGAATACGAGACCCAAAATCCTACCTACCCTGGACACCCGAAGCCCTGGAGCAAACCTTAATAAATAACCACCATATAGTACGTACTGTAGGTAAGTCCTCAACCTCTATACCATGAAACTTGAAACCCTAAGCTGACCGAAAACCCTAAACCTTACGATCCAAGTGATACCTATATAGCTGGGTGCCGAGCTAGCAGTACAGTATAAGCTGTAAACCAAGCAGCAGGAACCCAGCTGAAGAACGGAAATCCATCGATGATCCATGGATGAAATCATATTCTACAGCCTTGTAGCCAGCATTACGAAAGCATTTCGCAACCTGTCCCACTCCAGAGAACAGCTCGACAAGATGGTATTGTGAGCTCACATCAGTGGACCAAAGCAGCAAGAGTACCTTAATCATGCAAGTAGGTAGGAGACACAGCAGCCTTCGTAAGGTATACCGATTGTCACAGGCTCTCACATCAGCCAAGTTGAGTCAAGTCACACAGGCGATGAATACCTAGGGCACGGCCCGGCTTCGAGGTTGCTCGGTTTACAAGATTAACCCGATTGGGAGGCGCCCTGAATCCCAGCACTCATCACACCACCAATGTGTCCCAACGAACTTTCTGGAGAAGACTTAGCTAGCAAAACCATACCAGTCTGGACCCCCAGATTCCCGAACCTCTCGATTGTACTGCCTAGGCACTTTGGGAGCTTGCACTTGAATCAGTGCCACGATGAGATTCTCCGGAACCATATGAGCAACACAGGTCTGTGGTCAGCAACACGACTTCAAAACTCAAACCCGGGAACCCCAACCACACCCTCAATTAGGGACTTAGGGGCTGTAGGGTTAAAGTACTAATATCACATATATACATGATGAAGTACATACATATAGTCACAGTCTACACATATGTGGTATGGTATATATATATATATATATACATGTTTTTCTACAGAGCATGGTTTACGTCTGAGTTTTATAAACACATTTAACTCTGAGTCCCAGGGTTGCTTGAGCAGGATTGGTGCACATCTTTGCTAGGATGCGATACACTATGGCAACTACGGCCACGGTTGCACAGAATGAAGGAGGACTGACCGCTTTAGCCACATGATGTCGCGCAAGAGTAACATGCCGGTCGCACATCCGGACTCGATCCTGGCAGCAGCTTGCCCAAGGACTTGTTGACCTGCGACAGCGTGTGTGTTATAGGCTAGTACATCAATTACATTGTACGGATGGAAATTCATTTGCACACTCGAAGCACAGTTTTGACCTTGCTTTGCGCAGTCATCGGCACTGATCCCCACCGACTTCTAGCCATCACATGTCTCCTGCGATATGCTCGTTCGGCACATCAAGCTCGAAATCCGTACTATGATAGTCCCTGCAAGCTAGGTTGCAAGGTTGGAACGACAGTTCCCGCATGGTCGGGGGCAAACAATGTCAGGAGAATCGACTAGCTTAGGCCTAGTGAGCTCAAGGCCCTACCTTAAAATGCATATGATAGAGTACAATAGCTACATTAAGTCCAAGGCCCAAAACTGTAACCGATCATAATGTATTGTATCCCGACGAAGTGTAAACCCAACCATGATGGATCAGCCATTGCGGCTGCATCCGGCGGGCCCCTTGAGCAAACCCATGTCGAGCATTCACTCCGTTGCGGCATAAGCCTCGGAGCAGGGGTCACATCACAAGGGAGTTGGGGATCTTAAGTAGCATGCGTGTATGCTGTGTACGTGTGTACATATATTCTTAAGCCAAGCAGCTGCACGTGCGAGAGCCTTCCTCTCAGCCTCGGGTTTTCCTTCGGCCATAGCCTCCTTCAGTGCCCGTTGATAGGCACATGACTTCCTGCTCACGCGTGCTTTGTACTCGGCTTTCAAAGTGCACGGTGCTCGGTAGGATGAGTCCCGTGACTTAGCTGCTTTTGCTCCGGCTTTCGCTGTCGCTTTCGCTTTCGCCGATGTCTTCTTCACGGGCTTGGCTTTCGGGCGGGGGTCTTCGGGTGCATCTGGGCAGACGGCAGCAACAGACTTCTTCGACTTGCCATCACTCTTGGCAGCCGACGGGCTGGAAGGGTTGGCTGCATAGCGACCAGCCTTCTTCAAGATTGACCTGCGAGCACTCTTGGGGGCCGGACAGCAGGTTGAGGTCTTCTTGGCAGGCTTCTTTGAAGATGCACTGGGGGCGGACTCAGGGATTGCATCGGCTTCGGCGTCGGAAGCAGGCTCCCTGGCAGACTTCCGGGCACACTTGCGGCTGGGCTCGGTGGATTCTGCGTCTGCGCCAGCTGACCGCTTGGCCTTGGCTTTCGACTTTTTCTTGCTTTTGCCCTTGCCAGGCTTCCTGCCCCTGGGCTTGGCAGGAACCTGATCCTCAGGGGACAAGAAATCAACGAACCCAGGCTTCCATGCTGCTGGCCGCCCAAACCTCTTCGCAAGCTCATCCTCGGCAACCAACTTGAACCCGGGGCTCTCAGGGGCCTCGGCCGGCTCGGCCCCGTCGGCAGCATCACCGATGGGAGCTCGCTCTTCATCTTCATCAGCGCTCGCTCCCGGAATGGACAACGACACTGAGGTAACCTCTGCCTGCTCAACCAGCGGGGCGTCCTCCTCCTCATCATTTGAGTCCTCCTCAAAGGAATAGTTTTCCGTTGCACGTTCATCCTCCGAATCATCGAACTCGGCCAAAGCCTTTGCAATTTCCTCATCACTGCCAAACACTCTTGGCTGCACAGCAGTCATGCTGCGCACAGGTGTTGGGATCACAGGCTGCATGATCGGCTCCTCCTGATCCGGGGCCTTGCCCACATCCTGACCTCTTGCACACTTCGCTGCATGCTCAGCCTGATCCGGCGCCTTGCCCTCATTCCTTGCTGCCCGCTTCTTGTCCATGTTCTGCTTAAACAGGCGCTTCATTGCCAGTGCATGACTCACCGGCTTTGCTGCTGTCACTGCGGGCACTGTTGGTTCCGGCATCACCTGCTGCTGTGCTGGGGTTGCAAGTACTGTCTCTGGCGTTGGAGTTGGCTCCGGCATTGGAGTTGGCTCTGGCATTGGAGCTGGCTCTGGCATTGGAGTTGCCACTACTGGCCGGGGCCATGGCTCACAGATTGTATCATATCCGGTCACATGCACTGCAAACCTGTTGTGGGCTTTACGAAGTCTGGGTGGCGCAGTTTCCTCCTGCTCTGGGCTGTTGTCGGGAGGGGCACATGTGGTCGATTGCTCGCAGACTCCGGTAGCTGCCGGCACAGCCTCATGGGTACATATTCGTACGTGAGTATACACATGCATGCACGTGCGTGCCCACACACAAACTTATAAATTTCAATTCACAGCCGTGTTGCCGAAGGAAATGAAGCCGCCAAGGCGTCGAGATCCATGGGCAGGGTGTCGACATTGTCAAGGCCTCCAGTGGCAGTAGGGGTTGATTAGGGGTGATTGGGATTCGGGTTTGCAACACGTACACGTACGATATTGAGTTGAGTTACATCCAGAAGGAACAGGCGGAGGGCAAGAGCTTTGAGCTGCTTGAAGCTCCTTGAGCTGCTTCTTCAACTGGAGTAGCTCCGTCAACTTCTGCAACTGATCGATGAGCTGTTTCTGTTGAGCAACCTGGCTTCTCATCGATGTGTGCTAGCTCTCGAACCACATTTCAGATCTGGCAATAAGAAGCCTAGCTACCGGGTCCTGCTGCGCCGTCTTGTTGGGAGTCACCAACACCGCATTGCTACCTGCAACAATATGGATCAATCATAATGTACATATGTACATGCTAGCTGGTGTTTGACTGCATGATGATCGGCAATGCTGGCCTGTGGGAGATGCTGTACTGATAGGGCTCATCTCGTAAGTAGGGCTTGACTCGACAGCGGGGCTTGGCTCCACAGCAGGGATCATCTCGGGGTTTGTACCGCTAGCAGCACTGGTCTCCACAGCACGGCTCATCTTAGGGCTTGTCTTGACAGCAGCACCGTTGGTCTCCACAGCAGGGCTCATCGTAGGGCTTGTATCGACAGCAGCACTGGTCTCCACAGCACGGCTTGTATCGACAGCAACACTGGTCCCCACAGCAGGGCTGGTTTCGACAGCAACACTCGTCTCCACAGCATTCTCGATGGCCCCTGTAGGGACCACCAAAGCGGGAGCTCTGCTTGCACTCTCCTGTATCAAAGCAAAGTCTGAATCCCTTGGCAAGCCGATCTAAACAGCAGAAAGCTGAATGTCCTCTGCAGGTGCAGAAACTTCGCGATCACCCAGGTCCGGAATTGGCAGGGTACCTTATGTTAAGCAGTGGGATGGGATATCTAAAGGAGGAGTCTGAGAGTTATAATCTAGGCAGGTTTACCACATACCGTATTCAACATGCTGTAAACTATTGGCCGGTGCATGTACAGTTTCATATGTATAGTTTAATTTACGGGTCTTACAGCCCAGGCACTAGGAAGCTCCTCTTCATCATCAGTCAAAGCTTCTGATTCTCCAGCTTCCGAACATCCCTCATCCTCTGAACTCGCACGTGTACTGCTCTCATCACCATCAGCGTTGGGGGTGACTGTCAACCCAACACTTTCCATAAGCCTGACAATCGCAGCCTCCCTTGGCGTGTGCCCTCGCCGAACAATCAGATTGAACATTGAGATCATACGACGGAGGGCCCATCCCTGGGTATACACATGTGCAGCAGGAATTGTCAGCTGCATCAGATCAAAAAATGATCTAATATGCAGCATACACGTCTGCACACTCGGTCGCATCCCCAGGTGTTGTAAAGCAGACTTGAGAACCGCCTCGTTCTGCACGATGCTCTCCCTTGTGGTCCCAGTCCCAGCAACTTGAACCTAGGACAACATGCGATCGAGTTACTGTGCTTGGGTGGGTGCTGGAGTTAGGATATGCATGGTAACTTCAGCAGCTAGCGCTTCCAAGAAACAAGCACCAGCTTCTGAGCTAGGCGTCGAAGCTCCGGAACGGCTTCCCACTCTTCAGCCAATCGAGTCGTCATGGCCAAGCGTATGCAACCAAAGCCCGAAGCGGAACAATGCTCAACCCTCGAGCCCAGAAGCCCAGATCGAACAGGAAACACATCTAGTGTGCACACACAAGCACGATCATCTCCACAGCACGACACCCTGCACGGGATGGGCGCACCTTCCGGAGGCGCACTGCTTCTCGCCATCGACGAGATCGGATGATGGATGGCATGGTGGTGATCGCTGATGAGTAATGTGTGGCCCATATAATATCCGCCCTACAGCTGTACTCTTAGGGGTACCATGTGGCTCGCTAGTTGTCGGCGGCTTCAAGCAGCATGTAGTTACGGTACGTGGTAGCATATACGATGTTGAACACAGCAGCCTGGGGATAGTCCGAGATCGCAGGAGCAGCATCGGGATTATTGTGAGTAGTAGTCAATGTGAACATATAATCAAGACATATTGGAAATGGTTGTGGTAGCTTATCCGATAGAAGCTCTACCAGTAGGTATTTTATATGAGCTACCATACACCATATACAGCATATACCGACTTCTGTTTTCATTCACATATCTCTATACCTTTCTTCAAGTCTTTGGTAGGCCGGACTATCATCATCAGAAATGCTTGTATATATCGAGGCGAACAAACACAAGAATGATCTTGAATCCTCTAGCACTTCAATCGGGCCAACAAATGCAAGCAGCACCTGAAACACGAAGAAAGGATACGAATCCTAGGAAACTAGTTTTTATTAACGAACCCAGATTAACTTGTCAAATACCCAGAGAACCAGGCAACAACACAAACGACCAAGAATAAATCACCGAAGGAAGTTCCAGGTTTACATGTATTTCTAACTGCGTATTATACTGCCCCTTCATCGGCGTTCCTTTAGAGACGTGTCACACCTCTCTTCTGCACGAATTTCTGTGGAAGTAGACCCTCAACCCTAAACCGTCCTTACAGTCAGCGACGCCCTCCACTTCCTCCGGGTTGGCCATGTGTCTCAGCAGCTTCCTTGGGCTGGAGGGCCGAAACCCTGGGTCTTCCAACTCGATCCTCCCCTCTGGAGCCTGTGGGGCTGAGGATGGCTTATAGGTTCAGGGTTTATAGGGTTTAGGGTTTAGGATTTAGGGTTTAGGATTTAGGGTTTGGGGTTAGGGTTTAGGGTTTAGGATTTAGGGTTTAGGATTTAGGGTTTGGGGTTAGGGTTTAGGGTTTAGGATTTAGGGTTTAGGATTTAGGGTTCACGGTCGGCCCCAAACCTTCCATGGAAGGACATAGATGGGTCTCGTACACCCGAAACCTTGATTTTCCGACGCTACTCGTAGACTCCAATGTAATTTATATGTTCCACCAGTTTCATCGTGCGTGTCTCTGGGCACGGAAGCCACGTCAAAAGAACAGGCACTGCAATACTCTCCCAAATACGAGGCTACAAAACTGCTGGCCCAAACTGAAGTACCTACAGTAAGTGCTTCGAGTTCATGCAAAATGGTGCAAACGAGGCTTCACCGGTTCATTAGCTCACGCGGTCTAAAGTGTTGTAAAGCCTTCTAAAACCCTATAAACCCCAAGCCCCATGACCGAAAGCCCCTGTTTTCTCTCAATTCCAACAGCTGATGCCCAGGTGTCAGCCACTTGGGGCAGTCAGAGAAGGGTGCACAAGCACCATGCCTGCAGCTCACAAGGGTGTTACATGTGCTTGACAAGGGCTTCGTTGCAGCTTGATGTGGGCGCTAGGGAGGTTGTGTAAGGCATCATCATCAGGGCTTTATGTAACGGCCTTACTGGGCTTTACGAGGATATAAACGGTACTTTGGAAGGGTTCTGCACTTATATAATTTGGCTTTACGAGCGCTTTAGAAAGGTTGGCTGAGGGTTTCAGAAAGGAGTGTACAGAGGCTTGACTTGATTTTACAACGTAGTCTCACCAGATCTTAGTGTTTTGCAAGGGTCACTGTCAAATGTCCGCGTACCCATAGGCCCCAAAGTAGTTCCTTTTTGGGGTTCCTATATCGAATCCTCTAGGGTAACCCCAAAAGGGAACTACTTTGGGGCCTGTTGGGTAACTCTAAACCCTGAGCAGGAAGGATCCTTCTGGGCTTTACCCTCGCATCGGGCTGCTACATGTTCGAGCATTTCATAGGGACATTTCCGGTTGCTGGCCACCGATGTCGAATGCTCGAATAGGTTTCAAGGGAAGACCATGGCATGCTTATACGTGCATCCAAATGAATGTGTGTGTGTGTATATACATTATATATAATTACATGTGTATAAATGTGAACACATAGTGTTCTAGCCACATATAAACATAAATACAAATGTTGCGTGTGTGTGTATATATATATGTATATGTATGTGAAAAGATGTATATGAAATGCTATATAATTGCAGCAGCTGCATTTATGTATATATGCACACCAGGCGAAGATTGAGGATTACTTGGCCAGGGGCAATGACTCTTTGCGCCCTGGAGTGGCTACTGCAAAGGTAAAAGCAAAGACGACAAATGTCGCCACAATTCTTAGTATTTGTTTGCTGTATGAATATGAACCCTGAAACTGTGTCGATGCCAGGTGGCGTGTAGCCGGCAAGCTTCTTGGCCAAGCGGCCCATGACGCCTCCCTTCATACTGCCTCGGGTTCCCGTTAAAGGTTTCAAGGGTTCGGCAGCATCTGCAGGTCCCAGGACCTCACAACACCCTCAAGCAACACATCCTTAAGAAGGGCGGGGGATCCTCTAGGAACAACCCTTCAAGGATATGGGTGGTTGTCAAAATGATGGTCCCTTTTTGGGTCCTTATTGTAATACGGCACCTTATATTTAGGGTACCCAAAAAGGGACCATAACTTTGACAACCAGCCATATGTCAGAAGAAGGTAGGCTCTGTGGGACTAGGGCTTAAAGGGAACTCCAGAAAGTTGGAATGTGGTTTCAGGGTAGGATACCCTATAACTTACCATAAAGGGTTTAGGATAATCATATTCCAACTTTCTGGCTCTTGCTTTAGACTAAGCCTGCAGCCTGCAGTCCCCCTACCCCGATTTTAGGGCTCTACTTGAGGGCTTAGGGTACTAGGGGCTTCGGATTTAGGGTTTAGGGAACTACAGAGGTTTCATAAGCATATTCAGAGACATAGAGCTTCGAAGCTCTTTTCAAGAGAGCTTGAGTCGGGCTCCCGAGGCCCCCCAACTTTTCCCAAAGGGTCCAAAGTACCGATATAGTAGAATGTAGGGTTTCTATAGTAGGAATTACTATTATGATTTGGGGAAGTATTCCCCATAACAGTACATCGGACCCTTTGGGTTTGTAGTGACAAAGTCCGAATACCGAAGTCTCGTATGCAGCCAGCGTTGCTCACGAAGCCCTTGACGGAATGCCTGGCAGATGATCATGTCTGTGGCTCGTGGCTAAAGCCCCGAACCGTGAGCCCGACACCCACAGACTCCACCTGAGTTTAAGGTCTATTGTTTAGGGTGGAGGGTTCGGGGTAACGGGTCCAGGGCACCGGCTTGCATGACTTCGAGTGCTACGTTTCAGCTTCATGTCTTTGGGGCAAGGAGTTGCTTTGCTGGCTAGCTCGTATC
Organism: Symbiodinium sp. CCMP2592; assembly: GCA_905221615.1. Lineage (NCBI taxonomy): Eukaryota > Dinophyceae > Suessiales > Symbiodiniaceae > Symbiodinium > Symbiodinium sp. CCMP2592. Next base: position 274,677 of record CAJNDT010005910.1, on the reverse strand, counting down.
CCGATACTATCATGCTGGGTCCCCTAAACCCTAGACCCTGAACCCGAAACCCAGAATCCTAAACGCTAAGTCCTAAGGCCCTAAACTTTCTGGATTCCTTCTTCTTCTTCCATTTTCAATATCAGACGATGCGTGCCCAGAGGCCTCCAAGTTTTCTGTCAAACAGGAACTGTACCTACTGTCTCCATTGTGGCTCCATGTTTTGGTTTAATCAGTTATGTATATATATATATATATATATATATATATATGCATACATATATATATATATATAGAGAGAGAGAGGATTATTTAGGATCCCATAAGGTAACCTGCAAAACGGAACTACAATGGAGACTATAGGTAAATCCTTGTTGAACTCACGCTCTAGACATTCCCTTCACACTAGAACGTAAACCCAAGACCCCACACACGAACTCGGAGCCGAACATACAGGGTTCAGGGATTAGGGTTTAGGGTTTAGGGTTCGAACTGAACGGCAGAACCTTGAATATCAAGACTTCTACACAAACTCGCGAAACTGAATGCCTTCAACTCCAAACCCCCGAATCCTAAACCCCGAATAGTCTGGCCTGGGCGACTCTTGTCACTGGTAATCTTCTACCGCAGGATTTTCCGTCTTGCTCGAAAGGAAATCCCCAACCCCAGTGAACCTGCTTGGGCCTCTAGATTAAAAGAATCCGCCAACCCGAATGTAGCGCCTGAAGCCGCGAAAGAGGACGTGGTCGGACTTTTTCACGGCGATGCCCTTGTCCCTGTCAGCAGACTACCGAATGTAGGGGTTGATTGTTGCTCCATTTGTTGTTGGTGACGCTGTTCTTGCCGTGTAGCCCCGAATAGGGCACCTAGAACCGTCCCATGATTCCCCAAACATTGCTTTGACAGAGCATGGCTTCAAACGATCTTCGAAGCCAGAACGAGTGTTCAGGGTGGATTTGCTTACCAGAGGTTCAGAATTTATAGAGTGTGGGGATGCAGAGAAGAGGTAATTACGAGCCCTCAACCCCACCGCCAGTGACCAGCCTTCCACCCTAGACGCACCAGCAGTGAACCCTACAGCGTAGAACTCGAGAACCTCACGGCTAAAGCCCCGTACCCCTAGACCATCCCGCTCGGGAGCCCCGAAAAGAATCGGATCGGGGCGGCTTCCCATGCATATCTAACCATCTGTAAAAGTATATATATATATGTATATATATATATATACACATATTTTGATTTCTTTACATGAGGAAGAACATAAAACATCTAACTGCCATGAGCCCAGCTGCAAGTCAGATCCTTCGAGCGCGAGGCAACCGTACCTTTGGGCGCACACTTTGGTGGTTGTGGGTTTTGCAGCTTACGGCGCTTACGGGTTTACCGAGACCCAGCGGTCGTTTTGTGGTCAGAGGGGTTCGAGTCTCGCAAGACTCGCAAGTTGGTCCGAAATTCAGCAATGCAAACCCTAAACCCCTAAACCCTGAACCCTAAACCCTAAAACCCTAAAACCCTAAACTCCTAAACCCCTAAACCCTAAACCCTAAATATTACAGATCGAACCTCGAAGCTTCTTGGGCCCAAAACCCTAAACACTACCCAGAGGCTCCATAGTAGTTCCTTTTTGGGCTTACCTCATAGGATTCTAACTCTGAACCCCAAAAAGGAACTACTTTAGGGCCTTAGGGTACACACCAAACTTCTTGGGTCGGGCTTTCTTCTTTCGGCGTGCGGAGCTTCGGCTTCACTTCACTGCCGCCCTCCTCGCTGGGCAAGGATTGAACTAAGGACTACGCAGTGTTAAGGCAGACCCGTCTGGAACAGACCCCTCCTATCCCCAAGGGTCCAAAGGACCCAATAATTAAGTACTCGGTTTTAGGAAAGTAGTTATGTAGGTTAGGATTTTGGAGAGTATATGATTATTGGGTACTTGGACCCTTGGGGTATGTTCGAAGAGCTAATCGGGATGTACCACTAGAGCCAGCCCCCAAAATGCACATCGATACGACCATCCTACATTCGGGGTAGGGCGGCACTTTTCAGGGGGGGCAGCTAGCTGTGCAAAACGGCCGCCCCCTCAACTGTCATAGCGTAGCTTCCTGTTAAATATGAAACAGCAACTTGCAAAGCCCTGAAACAATCCACCCCCCCTCCCCTGCATTTTCAGGGCCCCCTATCTGCGTTACACCCCCTGGAACCCCCATTATAAGTCTATTTAGAGACCCTCAAACCATCTTACTGAAAATCTCGCGAAGAGGTGCAAATACCCAGCTGCAGACACCCTATGAAGCCCTCGGGAGGGACCAGCCCAGATCTGGGTTTCTTACGTCGTCACGGCGGAGGACACGGAGTCCTGCGTCCGGCAGTTTTGGATCGAGGGTTCTGGGCCGCTGCGGGATTTGGGTTTAGGGTTTAGGGTTTAGGGTTTAGGGCTTAGGGTTTAGGGTTTAGGGTTTAGGGTTTAGGGTTTAGGGCTTAGGGCTTAGGGTTTAAGGTTTAGGGTTTAGGGTTTAGGGTTTAGGGGCTTCATGGTTTGGGACTGAGGCTTGACTTAGATTTTTTAGTAAAAGGGGAAAAGGAGGGACCCTTAGCAAGGAATTCTAGGTATATACCCTTAATATAGCCATTCTATTCCCATTATATAGCCCCATATAGGGTGGGGGTCCCCATTAAGGGTCCCTCCTTTTCCGCTTTGACTTAGGGTTTGGACCCAAGCTCAAGGTTCAAGGATTAGGGCTTAAGCTGTGCGGTTTAGGCTTCAGGTTGAAGGGTTGGGGCCTTAAGATCTCATTTCGCTAAAGCCCAAGGTTGAAGGGTCTCCCAAACCCTAAACTCGAAACCTTAATGTTAAATCCCCTACCCTAAACCCTAAACCCTTAAACCCCAAACCCAAAACCCCTAAATCCTAAACCCCTAAACCCTAAACCCCTAAACCTACTATAGGAACCCTCAAAGAACCCCTCTGCTGCAGGCGGTTGAGCCGTTTCGGACCCTGAGTCTTTGGGCAGCGTTGTGCGTTTCGAACTTCGAAATTCAGGGAAACCTTTGAACCCTCGACCCCCAAACCTGCGACCCTAAACAAAAAAACTCTCCATAAACCTTTAAGCCTGAAACCATGGAATTCGGGCTTAGGCGCAGAAGGACGGATCAGAGGAACGTTCCTGGAGAGCGGCGACTGCCTCGACATCCGGTTTCATCAGCTCCTGCAGTGGATGCCAGACTCAGACTTACCCTAAGGCCCTAAGGGTCCAAGTAGTTCCGATTTTTTGTTTTTGGTACCAAAAAAGGCCCTAAAGTCCTAGACTAGGGAGTCCAAGTAGTTCCGATTTATGGGTTTTTGGTACCTAAAAAAAGGCCCTAAAGTCCTATAATAGGGGGTACTTGGACCCTCAGACTTAGTGTTTAGGGTTTACACTTTAGGGTTTAGGGGTGTGGGGGTTTAGGGTTTAGGGCGTCTAAACGTTTTCGGGATTTGTGGTACTCAGCTGATAGTATATACTCAGCTGATAGTATAGCTCGTGAAAAGTCCATGCACCGATATACTATCTACTTTGTAATGACAAGGGTCCTAAATAGGTGTGCAAACGCCACAGTATAACCGTATATCCTGTGTAGGTACATGGAGCCTGAGGGTCGTGTTGATGTCTAACGCTCGCGGGACCTGTCTACACAAGGCTTTACGGTTCTTGTCGCGATTTCATGACGGCATACATTGGCCTTTGCTGTTTGGATACATGGACACTTGGGGCTTTGTAGATGTTCGTAAAGATAGGTTTATGCTGAAACATCATCGACGTTCCTCCTGGCAACGCTACATCCTACAGTACAGACCCTCGACTCTGAAACCCTACACCCTTAAACCCTAAACTCTTAACCCTACATCCTAAGCCATATCACCCTTATGCCCCCTCGGGCCCAAGACCGTAACACCCTTAGCCCTAAGCTCTGAACCACGAAAGCAGAGCACTGATGCCACTGCGCTCGGATTCGCGTCTAGGGCTTCTAGGGCTTAGGGTTTAAGGTTACAGCTTGTACGGGAACTCGTAAAGCCCTGTAGCCTCGACGTTCTGTGGAAATATCCGTGGCAGAAGAACTGTACCTATAGTCTCCGTTGTAGTTCCTTTTTTTGGTTTAACCAAATATATAACTAGGATCCTATAAGGTAACCCCAAAAAAGGAACTACAATGGAGACTATAGGTATGGGAAAACTCCCCCCCAAGGCTTTAGATAAAGCAGCAGACCGCTGATGCCAAACCTGCTTCACACCGCCCGTGGCTCTCGGTACATTACTATACTGGGGCCCTGAAGCCTAATGTGCTTATATATATATATATATATAGGCATATACATACAGGAAGCCCTGTTAGGCCAAAGAATATTCAGGTCTATGAGCCTTAGGGCATATTTCACATGGCACCTCCTCTTCGTCGGCAGCTGCATGTTCCTCGTCCTGCTCTAGCTCCTCCAAATTCCACTGACACTGGTTGAATGTTTAGTTGACCTAGTGATTTTAGTTCAGGGGTTACGGTGTGAAGCTGAAACTTTAGGATAAGGTTGTGTATTCTCTCCCGAAAAATCTGCAAAAGGCCTTGGGTTCCGTCGATACAACCTGGAGAAACCTTCATCTCTTGCAGCACTTATGGACAGCTTCTCTGTACATGAGGCCTGGACTACAAACAAGACATCACAGAAACCCTACTGCTGCTTCGAGGTGTGCGGGTTTAGGGTATATTGCGGGATCTAGATCTCTGTAGAACTACTGACATTAGGCGTGCACTGCATCAGGAGTATGAGCGGGTGCAGGTCGTTGACGATTGGGCAAATGCGAAACTTCTCAAAAAGTGTTCCTTCAACGGTTCTGCGAGGGTTCCTTAGAGGGTTCCATAAGCGTTCCTTAAAGGGTTCTTGGTTTAAGCTTCCTTAACGGGTTTATGGTGACAACATTCAGCACTCGAGCCTTGCTGTGACGCTCCGAGGACTGAGTAACTAGTTAGCAACGTAGTTCCAAGGGAAAAATGAGGGGCAATTAATAAGGACCCCTAGGTATAGACCCTTAATATAGCTATTATATACCCATTATCTAGCCCATTATAGGGTAGGGGTCCCCATTAAGGGGTCCCTCCTTTCCCCTATGAGTAGTAGGTAAGTTGAACTGGGAAACGAATTCAATACCTGTTCCATTGCCCTGGTTGCTATGTCCTACGATTCATTCTATAAGTGGGCCCTGAAAGCGGCTTAGGGTATCGGTATAACTAGGGGACAGGGGCTAAAGGGTCTGAGGATCACCTTAAAGGGTCCATGTACCCATCGAAGTGAAGTCTTTGGCCGTTCCAGGTTGCTAGCCTTAGATTCCTGCGTAATGGATCATGGGACTTAGTAACTCGGGTTGTAAACAATCCAGCTATAGATTCGGTACTCCTTGCCTCCAGTGCATTGCTTTATTTGCTGATTCTAGCGCGGCCAAGTTTACTTGCTACGCCACAGGATCTTCCAAACAGGCTTCACAGGGACGTCTTACATGTCATGGTTCACATCCGAAACTCTGCGGTATGTGGAAGCCATGCAGTGAATCAATGGTTCTTTGTCTTTAGTAAACCATGTTGTGCAGCAAACATCCCTGAGCCCTAAACCCAGATATGCTTGGAACCACTGGGTACCATGCCTACCAACATATACAGGATTAGATGTTTGGGCAAAACTCGCCTTTAGGGCTTTGGGGTTTACAGGGCTTTGGGCCTAAGGCTACTTCCAGAGAGGACTCCGATACCCCATGCCAGAACCCGCCGACCAGAATCAGCCTTAATAACTAGAGTAGGGTTTTGGGGTACAGTATACTATAATTATAGTAAGGTTAGACCCACTAAACCCTCATGGTAGCCCTTCCAGACCCTGTATCAGAACCCCTTTAAGGAACCCTACTCGAATGTCATGGGAGGCCAAAAGGGGGGTTTAAGATTCTTGGGGTAGAGAAAGGGAGGTGGCCTTGTCCGGATCATCGTCTTGCACTGCGGTATTCAACGCCGCCATGCGGCCTTCATCCTTGAGGCTCAGGATATACAAAAGGAGCAATGAAGATGACCCAGTTCTGAGGGTACCATTCTCTTGTTATCGGTTTTAGGTTTAGGGTTTAGGGGTGCCAGGACCCTCCTTGTACCTCCAAATAGGGGTATATGGTCCCGAATAAAGATCATCTAGGGTCGAATAGAGGGTAGATGGAGGGTCTAGGAAGATATTCAATCGGCTTCTGCATCTGGGGCCTTCGGACCCCTAAACCCTAAACCCTGTCGGGAGGGTTTGGTCCTTCGCAAACCGTGAGGGAACATGCATGGCAGGCTACCGCTCGACTGGGGTTTGGGGCATACGATTTCGAGTGCAGGGCTCATCATGCGGATCGTTCATCCACCACACAAGACCACCTTGAAGGGAGGCCTCAGAAAATCGTCGAACGGTCGAACTTAAGCAACCAGCCGGGCGGCTGTGCCCAAATGCAGCGCAGCGCAACGCTTGAGCGTCTGCTGATGGTAAACCCGCGCCTCAGCGTGGGGGTTTTGTTTACTGTTTGTACAAGGTTTAATCCAACAAGCCTTTAGGACGGTATAGCTGTAGCGTGTCCGGATAGGTTTCGGAGTTCTGGTGTTCTGGCAACTGAAAGTTTACCGTGAACTACCATAGACTGTTTTTGCTTTGGTTGTACTACGAACCCCAATATGGAACTTGTTGGGAACGCTACGAAACGCAGACTTTGGTAGGAATATGGTTTGGCGGCTTTTGGGGTATCCTAGCAACGACAGTCAACTTGAGAACACCACGTAATCACGAAATATAGGGGCCTTAACAATTACGTAGATTATCTTCAGGGCTCCTTATTATAGTTATAGTATACTATACCCGCAAGCCCTATTCTAATTATTCAGGCCCCTATATTGAACCCGGTCATGGCTTGGGAGCTTAAATCAGATCCGAGCCCGAGCTACTGGTTTCCGGTTTGAGGCTTGCAGTTTAGGGTTTCGGGCATGAGGTTTAGGTATGGGGGTTGAGAGTTGTGACAAGAGTTTAAGGGTTTAGAGTTTGGTTGAGGGTGTAGATTGTATTAATTTGGGGGGTCCAAGAAGTTGGGGTCTAGAGTTTGGGGTTTAGGGTCGTGATTTCAATCCGTTCCAGGAGCCTGACTAATGAGAGCAGCGTTTGGCAGTCCTCCTAACCTTTTGTTACATGCCTGACGGTAACTCCACTGATTATTCAGCCCCACAAATCGACGTAGGAACCTAATTCAGCCACACCAACTTCTTTGTCCCAGAGATACGTTGGACCGTTTCTAAAACCCTCAAAAAACGACGAGGATTCCCTAGTCAGCTTCCCTGAAGAAGCCTAACTCTCCGAACCCAAACCTGAAAAAACATGCCCTACCCTAAGGCCCTAAAGTAGTTCCTTTTTGGGAGTACCTTATAGAATTCTATATATGAATCCCAAGAAGGAACTACTTTGGGGCCTGTGGGTAGACCCTATGTAAGGCGTAGAACCCCGAAAAGCCTGAAAAAGGATCAGCGCCGACATGCCAAGCAGCATTGGGCTTTGCATAGGTCAGCTTGCACATCTCCACAAGCTGAGCCTACACTGAGATGTCAAGCAAACCGAAACGAGCGCATGCATGAACCTGTGAAGGCCGTACAAGCAAAACTCCGACCCAAAATTAATACTAGGCTGACCCGTACGATCGTACGGACAAGGTTGATGACACCGATACGAGTGGCAGCAGCTTGCTTGGCCGCATGCCAGTTGCCAAAAACAAGAAAGCTTCTCATTTTGAGGATCGGCTTCTCTCGGCTCGCTGCTGCATCGGGGACATGGACTTTGGTCAGGATGCTTCGAGTTCTGGGGCTTCCCGCAAACTGCCCTGGACTTACCTTTGGTTAGTAGGGAATGGAAGAAATAGTAGTTATACTTGTACCCCATTCCTCCGTTCCCTACTCACCAAAGGTAAGTGGAGTGGCTGACTGCACTGTGAGCAAGCTTCAGGAGGCATGTTTGCGTTTACATATGTCCGACTCGTGGACCTTTGGGCAGCTTCGTAGCCCCTGTCGCCCACTACGACGTCCAGTTTTCGTGCTGTGACTTCTGAGCAACATAAGGGCCTATAATATTACCCATGCTATTTTGGGGGCTCCATTATAGTAGAATAGGCCCCAAGACCCCTATATTATTAATAAAATTCGGCTCTGGAGCCGATCCCTGAAATTCGGTTGTGAAGTGCTTGATGTCACTCTCTTTTGGTGACAGGCCCTACACCAAAAACTCTTGAAACCGAAAACTCGTCAACGCAAAACTCCAACCCCTGAAATCTTAGACTCTCTCTCTACGACTCTAGGCTTGATTCAGGGCCTCGAGGTTTCTTTGATGTGCGCCACGAAACTGAACTGTGCTGCAGCGATGCCCGAGGAATTGGTCATCAGATTATTCACACCCGAAACAGAAACGGACAGGAACATGTGTAAAGCACCTCAACACCACGGCTATCGTGGGCATGGTACCGCAGTTATACAGTACTTATGCTCGCCTTTTGGGGCGTCCTGTTCAGATATTATTAAAAGTCTTAGGCTGGTGTGAAAGCGACCAGGTTGATCATCACTCGATGCGCTGAGATCCGCAACCTCCTAGAAATCCAGCTACCGTTAGAATGGGATAGCTCAACAAGACTGTTTTTCGTATGTACTGCAACCCAATCAATGGTCGATCGAGGCCTTGATAGCGGAAACGATGTGCTTCTTCATGGTCTGACAAGGACACCGCTCGGGTTTAGGGCTTGTAGGGTCATGGGATTCAATCTAGGGCCGTGACTGTCCCAATGGCAGTTGGCGGTTAAAAGTTGCCATACCTGTTCTTCGAGGAGTTAGCTATCGATAAGGAGGACCTCCCGACTCCGACCCACGAACACGAGGATTTAAAGCTCCCCGTGTGCTGTTGAGTTAGCCAGAGAAGCCTACTGCAAGAGAGAAGAGGAAGGATACTTCTGGATGGACTTCAGCTCGTTCAATTGCAGCAAGCACAACCAAAGTCTCTAAAAACACACGGGAGTAAGCCCCAGACCATGAAACCATGCATCGGAAGCACAAAGACCAGAACCCTAAATCCACCTGGTTTCGGCAGAACCCTAAACCCATCTGGTATCGGCAGTAGACGACCGACACCGGCCTGAGACAAGGGAACTCAACGGCAATATACCCTAAACCCTAAACCCTCAACCCTCAACCCTCAACCCTAAACCCTCAACCCTCAACCCTAAACCCTAAACCCTCAACCCTCAACCCTAAACCCTAAACCCTCAACCCTCAACCCTAAACCCTAAACTTTGCCTGCATCCAAAGGACTTCCTCTTAGATGAACTCCAGACTTCACCACAAGGAGCCGAGGAGCAACCCCTATAAACTATTGGGGTTCCCGTAAAGGGGGTCTATAAGGGTTGCTACGTAAGGGCTACTATAAGGGTTTATCTAAGCTCTATACCGGAACTTAGAACCCTAGCAAAAGTTGTGTAATCTTAGCTGTTTCTTATAGGGATTACAATAACCAAAAACTAAAAGATATTCTAAGTACCCCTAAGTAAAGGGGGTCAAGGAACCCCATAGAGGATCCTACAAGGGATCCTTTAAGGTTCGGTTTTGGGCACTTCGTGTTCGGAACTCCGTGGCTAGGCTGACAAGCAGAGAATTAGGAAAGCATAGGGTAGTGTCTAAACCCCCACAAAAAGCGGTGTTTTGCACACAGACGGTGATAATTGGGCTGAAAATCTGGATATCAGAACAGCAGGACGAACTAGGAAATGTCAGCCATAGCCTGAATGAAGTCTTATGTAAGCGGCAGTTGGTACCCCCGGCACGAACTCAAAGAGAGGTATCGAGGTATCTAAAGAGATCTGGAGTGGCCTCGCATGGGACGACGAGGGAAAGGAGTCTTGGGACGTGTGCCGCAACATGTGCCGTTGGCTGTTTCAGCGCCAGAGGTCTGGGTTGCCGTTGTCACAGTTAGGAAAGGACGAGGTCTGCGTGGACGTTATCATACTTGACCCATGGATGCTCTGCGGACAGGATGAGGTCTGGGTGGTTGATATCATGGTTGACCCATGGGTGCACTGGAGAGCGAATGTGGTTTAGGTGGACGCTATCATGGTTGACCCATGGATGCTCTGGAGGATGGATGAGGTCTGGGTGGACGTTATCATGGTTTGGCCCTGGATGCTTTTGGGGAACGGATGATGTCTGGGCGGACGATATAAGGTTTGCCCATGGATGCCCCTGGGAAACCAGGAAACTACCAGGTTTTTGTTCGCGCCTGTTTCCTCCTTTAAGGGTTCCTAACCCATGAAACCCCAAACCCCTAAACCCCCCAAACCCCTAAAACCCCCAAACCCCTAAAACCCCTAAACCCCTAAAGAACCTGTTTCCTCCTTTAAGGATTTAAGGATTCCTACAAAGGGCCCCTCAACCCTAAACCCCTGTACCCTAAGCTCTAAAGCCTTGAAGCCCTAAAGCCCTCCTAAACCCCAATATAATAGGGTTTTGGGGCTCGGGTTCATGTAGGGACCTTAATAATTAGAATAGGGTTTGGGATTATGTTATACTATATAAGAGTAAGGAACCCCCAAAATCGTATAGGTATTATTTTGGCCCCTATATTACGGTTACGGTTTATGGGGCATCGGAGAACTACGATTGAGGTGCTCTGGTTGACCCCTGTGCCCTAAACCCTAAAGCTTTGAAGCCCTAAACCCTAAACCCTTAAACCCTAAACCCTAAAGCCTTGAAGCCCTAAACCCCAGACCCTTCTCCCACCGAGGCAGGCTGGATGAGTTTGTGCGAGGCGTCTTTGTGCACAAGAAGCTTGCAAGGATTGTTCCTAAGGGCTTTCAAGGGCACTTTAGGCTTAGGGCCTAGGGCTTTTGGTTGTTTGGGGGTTTTACGGTTTAGGGTTTTTAGCTGTTTGGGTGTTTAGGGAACAAAGCTTGCAAGTATTGTTCCTTAGGGCTTGAAGGGCACTTTAGGCTTAGGGCTTATAGAGCTTTTCGTTGTTTGGGGGTTTACGGTTTAGGGTTTTTCGTTCTTTTGGGTGTTTTAGCGAACAAACATGGCTTGCAAGGATTGTCCATTGGCTGAGGAGGTTCGGGCTTCAGGGGCACTTTGGATGGTTTGCTTCTGGCAGGTTTACTGGGAGGATGCGGGGACTTAGTAAGTCAGCTTAGAAGTATTGTGGGCGAGAGTAAGACCAAACCTAATTACTGCTTTTGCAAACCTAGTTACTAAGTCCTACGGTTGATGATATAAATCCTGCATTACCCATAATAAGGATTCTACCATAACTCCCACAGCTCAGGGTCGATAAGGTAATGCAGGATTTGTATCATCAACCGTATGATCCGTTGGGAGGATTCAAAGAAGGTTCAGGGTTCAGTTATAGTATCCTTAAGGGAGGGGGCTCCAAGGGGGGGTACATAGCCTAGTGATCCCTAACTCTCCCTAGTACTCCCTAAGGTTCCCTTACAGTCCCCTAAGGATTCCTTATACCCTCCCCCCTTGAACCACCCTCCCTTAAGGATCCTATAATTCAGGTACAGCTTGGGGCTTCTGAGGCCGCTTGCTCCTCTGTTGCTCCTCCTGTTAGCCAAACCCAAAGGGTCCAAAGTACCGATATAGCAGAATGTAGGGTTCCTATATTAGGAATTACTATTATGATTTGGGGAAGTATTCCCCATAACAGTACATAGGACCCTTTGGGAAAAAAGATTTGATCTTTAAGGAACTGTCAAAACGAAACTGGGCTCATAGTAGAAGGAACCCCCCACGTATGTAAGTTAGATGAGCTACAGGTAGCGCTTCAGGGCATGTAGGGTTTCAGGGTTTGGGGAGAGGGACACTCACTCCTTGACTCCTCGAAACCAAACAGCGGTTGGTTTGAAGGAGCTTGGGGCTACCGGAAATCTTATGGACGGCAAGTGCAGTTTGGGGTTTATAGTCTACGGCCGCAAGAACTGTTCCTGTGAATCCAAGGGTTTAAACTTAGGCAATAAAGCTTAGCACGAGCATGATGCTGTTGCCGATGGTGAAGATGATGAATGTGACGAGGATGCTGGCAACCTGCGCTGACGCTGATGCTTATGGCTCAGTTTGTGATGGCGACAATGGTACTCTGCATTTGCCGATGCTGAAGATGGTGACTATGATGTATGATGCTGTTGTTATCGCTGGTGCTACGTCAGAAGTCTGAAGTCTGCATACAGTGGCTCCCCATGATTTCCAACCGAACGAAACCCTCCCCCTGCACAACGCACAAACAGCACTGATCACGGCCATATTTCCCAAAGCGTCCAAGTACCAATGATTTGTGACCAAGACAGCACTGCGACAAAAAGCTCCGCTAAATAGCTCCGACGCTCTTGTTCGACAGGCCGCTGGGTGGGGTTGGGCAGCGAGAGGAAAGGGTTCTCCACTTTCTTAGGCGGACGGCAGCTGAGATCTTAAGAAGGCTTAGATAGGGGCCCTATTAAGGGGTTTTGCGGGAGGGGGGTAACATTATAGCATAAGTGGATGGGGACTATGAGGTGACATTGTTGCACATCATTCATGATCCCATGCTTGGTGTTTCAACAGCTGGTTGCAAAAGTGTCGGTTTGGGGTTTGTTGTCTTCAGCATTCAACTGTGGCGATATCATGGGCTGCTTTTTCTCCGTAGCAAAGTTCGGTGCTTGCGGGGGCAGATTGGGATTCCTCGATTCACCCAAGGAACTGTAGCCCGAAACCGTACAGAACCCAGAATTCAACCCTCATCCCCAGAGCCTAGGCCCTTATCCAAGAACTGTAACCTACATGTACTCCTTGAACCCTAAACCCTGAAACCCAAACCCCAACTAATCCCTAAAGGCACAAACCCTCGTACCTATGTAATCTTTAACCCTGAGACCGGAAATCTAAAGACACAAATCTGGCGGTATACTAGGGTTCGGCGGGGTAGACTGCAAGAAAGTCTTGGCAAAGAGCCCGCAGAAATGCTACTACTCATTATTCAGGGTGCTCATGTTGCAGCCTGACATGGGTAGCTTTCTCAATTAGGGTCAGGTTTTCGATCCCCGAATTCTAACCCTAATTTAGGGAGCCACCCGCATGTCTGCTTGTGGTACGCAGGAGTTGTGATTCTCTCGGTGCAGTCAAGCAGCGACCTCGCCAACGTCCTTGACCTGAACATGCCGTGCGGAAAGGCCCAGGGCTAAAGCAAACCAGGCGGAGAGCTTAAGGTCCCAGACCTTCCAACAATTAAGGGATATACCTTAAATTATAATAGCGTTCCTAATATGATTTAAGGTTTCTTGCTTAATTAAGGGATTTTGGAAGGTCTGGGGTCTACAGTAGAAGCCAGAAAGTTGGAAACCGGATTAAAGCCAAATAGTGCTGGGACGCCCTATACATTACTCTTAAGAGTTGAGGCTGTTGGGTTTCCAACTTTTGGGCTTTTACTGCAGGAGTCTGGGGGTGAATGCTTATCGTCATCACTGTTACTGCTCATGGCGCATGTGTCCGGAAGCGCAAGCAGATTGCATATCGATCAGCTGACGAATCACTGAAGAATAAAGATGATGCATTTATTTGCGGAAACCTGATGGGACCTACTCCTGGGACAAAACGTAGGCATAGTGACCCGAAGCAAGCGATGCTTCATGGCCAGAGTACATATACTACGCAGGTGCATTGACCCTTTCAGGAACCACATATCTATGTGGTTTCACGACCGAAAAAAGGGATTTAAAAATGAGTCATTCTACACCCCTAGACTTTGCCGCTATACGACCAAGACCATATTCGAACTGTTTAAGCCTCTGTCTATGCTACAAGATCCGCCCGAATGGTTATACTTTTGTAAGCCCAAGCAAAGTACTTCGAAAGAATCTTCCGTACGTAAAACCCTCGACCCGAAACCTGCAAGAGCGTTGTGCTTGGGAATTTGGCTCCTTCGGGGCAGACTGAAGCAGAATCAATGAACCTTGACGAAAGAAAAAGCATTCCTAGGTCTGAACTCCGAAGGACAACCTGAAAAGAACGGATCATCCCCTACACCAGTTAAGTACACCAAAACCCTTATGCGGAGCCCAAGCTATAGGGCATAGAGATGTGGGTGCTGACGTCTGAAGAAGACAACAACAACGACGACGACACTCACAACGACAACAGCATCAACAGCAGCAGCAGCAGCAACAACAACAACAGCAACAGCAAGAACAGCAACAGCACCCACCGCCACCACAACAGCACCGACACCAACACCAACAACAGCAATAGCAATACTGCCAGAAGCAGCAGCAGCACCCACTTACTACTGGCACTATTACTACTACTACTACTACTGCTACTACTGCTACTACTGCTGCTGATGCTGCTGCTACTTCTACTTCTACTTCTACTTCTACTTCTACTTCTACTTCTACTTCTACTACTACTACTACTACTACTAGCCACCCCCCCCCCTCCCAACTACACTTGTTCGATCCGGGCTGGGCAACGGTAGCTGCTAGGCGCCTTAACTGCGATAGTTGCAGAAGATGCACGGGCTCAGGCTCCTTATCTGTGACAGCTGCAGAAGTTGCAGAGGCTCAGTTTCCTTAACTGTCACAGCCGGTGAAGTCGCAGGGGCTCAGGCCCCAAAGCTGCGACAGCAGCTGGAGTTGCAAGCTCGACGGGGAAGAAACTGATAAACCCCAGGTGGTCGGATAGTACGAAAACGCTGTAAATACCGTGCCAAACCCAGGTGCTGCCAAGAAGGGTTTAACATTTCTAGAACCTGAAGCGCAACATCTTCTAAACATCAAAAACAAAGACGCCAGCTGTACGTGGGAGGGTCTCGCCAACACCCCCACCGCCCAACCTCTGCGTAGGAGGATCTGTTTTTGAAGTGGTGTGTGTGGTGTGTGCGCGCTTGAGTGTGGAAATATTGTTCAGGCTGTCCGCAAAACAGTGTCGTGATCATCCCCGAAGAAGCTTTCCCCCACCCAATTTCGAGTTTTTTTGCAAACAGTTCCAAACAGCAAAGTTTAATACACATAGTCGAGAAGTAGGGGCTCAGAATATGTAACAAAGTCTGACATCACAAAAGTACCGTAAATACCGAGTTAAACGGCTCTTGTGGTGATACTGCTGGGTGTGTTCGCGTAACACTGTCGTCATCATCCCCCCCCCACCCCCCACCCACCCCAGAAGCAAGTCCAAAATCAAGAGCCCGAGTTTGCAAACTCGACAAGTCGATTTTTAGGCCTCTTAGGATGATCGCACATGACGAAAGTGCCGTAAATACCGAGTAAAATGGATGTTGTCTTAACATGGTTGAGAGCAAGTGTAGTTGGTAGGGGGGGGCCTACTACTACTACTACTACTACTACTACTACTACTACTACTACTACTACTACTACTACTACTACTACTACTACTACTTCTACGACTGCTTCTACTACTACTTCCACTACTACTACTACTACTACTACTACTACTACTACTACTACTACTACTACTACTACTACTACTACTTCTACTACTACTACTACTACTACTACTACTACTACTACTACTACTACTACGACTACGACTACGACTACGACTACGACTACGACTACGACTACGACTACTACTACTACTACTACTACTGCTACTACTACTAACTACTACTTCTACTACTCAGAGTGGACTTCTACAGACCAAGCCGCTGCAAAATGGGCATAGTCGGTAAAGCCACGCCAAGTGAAAGCACGGATCGAGGCTTTGGAGGTGGTATTCTTGGCTGCGACGGAGTTGCGTCTTATGTGGAAGATCAAGAACTTCTTAACTAAAGTTTTAACTCCCAAGGAAGGGGGGCTTCAATAACTTCAATATGCACAACGAAACGTTAGTTCGCCAGTTTGCCATGTGTTCATAACCTTGCATTACACCTACTATATATGATCTTGTAACACAGGCTGAGCATGTGGGTCCAAGCACTCACACGCTATGCAGTCCGGCCCCAAAGGCAGCGCTTCGGCTCAAAGTGTACACTGCTTGGGCACTCGGGGCCCTCATCAGGGTTTGGGTTTCGGGTCTTGGACCTGGACAAATCTCAAAGTCATGTGCGAGGGAGTGGCAAAACTGTTCTGACGGACGTTACCGACGATAGAAGAAGTGGAGCCGACAACGTGAATTCCATCTCGGCTTGAATGTTGCTCTTGCGCGTCTTGCTCCTGCTCAGTCCTGTTTACACCGCTGTATGTTTTCCTCGCTCTTCTGTTGCAATACTTTGTTAGCAGCGATGCCATATTGACGCGTTGCGGTGGGACAGGGGACAGGCTTTGCCGCTGCATGGCCAGTTTGGTGGGCTCCGAGTGTGTCATCCTACAGGGGACCTGAAGCCAGGCCTCTGGGATTCCTCTTGGATATTCAAGGGATTAAACCATCCCAAACAGGCTCAATCATAGGGACCCTAGGGGGGTAGGGGGAGGGGGGGAGGGGACTATACTTTCTTAAATAAGCCTTGTTAAACTTAGGTCCTTCTTGTGGGCATGAAGGCCCCCTACCCCCTCCCGCCTACCCCCCTAAGGGTCCCTGCGACTCAAGGGTTCTTACGCCACAACTACGAGTGAATTCACAGCCGATAGCCCTCGATCATCAAGACGAAGTCTGACCCATAGAACTTCCGTTGGAGGCTTCTAGGGCTTAGACTCAGACTTTGTCTGTAATGAATGTAGATATGTACTGTAATTATAATAAGGAGCCACCAAAACCCTATTCTCATGATTAAGGCCCCTACATTAGGGTTTAGGTATGCCCGCAAGTTAAGACCCGAGCACAGCCGGGACTCCACCAAAGTTCCACCCGTGCCGTCGGACACAGATATCCGGTAAGTGTGCGCGACTGCCCAGAGAGTACTGAGAAGTCGTAGCGGCTGCATAGTACCTCGGTCATGAGCAGCTTCAGAAAAAGGGATGATCTTTCAGACATTTCGGTCATGAGCCGGTTGAAATCAAGACACGATGTCTGCACATGCCCATGTAAGCCCTACGCGCAAAGCCTCAGCCTTGAGTCCGGCCACATCTTGCGAGACTAGGTCCTGACAAACATGGAACGTCTCATGTGGGTGGTTGTCAAAATTAGGGTCCCCTTTTGGGTCCTTATTATAATACGGCACCTAAGATTTAAGGTACCCAAAAAGGGGCCCTAATTTTGACAACCACCCAAGTGCTGGCAGACCAGGGCCAGGGTGCTTCAAAAAGGGGAGAGTCAGGCTGCAAATGAAGTCAAGTTTGCTGTTAGGGGTTGGAGACGGTTTAGGGTTTAGGGTTTGGGGTTTAGGGTTTTGGGTTTAGGGTTTAGGGGTCTATACCTGGACCCCCAAAAGTATGTAGAATAATCGCCTTTTAGATGGTTTTGGGGCATTATTTTTACCTACTTTTGGGGGTCTGGGTATGGCTCAGGGTTATTCGACTTCAGGCTTCTGGGGGTTTTAAGGGTCTAGGCCAGAGTGTGCTGTGAGCCATGGGCGCATGATCTGATTCTAATCACGGTACGGGTAATCAGAGGACTGTAGGCTTCACAGCCCCACTAAGGTGCGCTTAGGAAGTCCATGCACCCTAAACCCCAAACCCTCAAAATCCCTGAAACCACCAAAACAAGCTTTAAAAAACCCTAAAGCACCATAACATAACCCCAAATTCAAAACCAGGGCGCGTTGAGGAAGTCGATGAATGCGTCAAACAGAGGCAATTGACAAGCTGATCCGAGCTACGGTGAGCCCGGCTGCGGATCAGGTATTGGGTTACCTAAAAGAGTACTACCTATAATACCTATGGGAGGAGTTTGAAGTTCATGTTAGGTATTAGGAGGTTTTGTGCAGCAAGGCTATGCTCCGGGCGTCTGTAGTGTTGAAGGGCACATTGGGTTTAGGCGTGGTTAGTTTCTTTGGGCCTGGGGGTTTTAAAGGCTTTAAGCTTCGTCCTTAAATGTACACTCTAATGACAATCGTTCAATCCTTTTAGTTTTTGTCTGCATTGTAGTTCCTTTTGCTGACTACAGCCCCACGAGAGGGGCTGCAATTGAGACTGTCGGTGGGGTTTAGCACCCCTCCTAAACCTTGGTGAAACTTATGAATTTCTTCACATTAGACCCTCATAGTCTGAACACACTCTCAAGCGGGCGCACTGCTAAGACACTATCCATACCTCAGTATTGCACATCATGGTTCAGGATCGAGATGTGCTACGGGTCAGGAGCAGATGTGCCGCTTCGTCCGAAGATTGTGATTCAAGCTTCGGATTATATGATTGAAAAGGTCCCACCACATGCAACATGGCCAAACCAAGGCGCTCAAACAATAGGGCACGTGCGCCTTGCGAAACGACATGTATCATAATCATATGCGGGGGCAGGGGGCTGGGCCTACGAGTGCATTCTGTCACTCCACCGACTGAGTCTTTAGTACCGAATTGCTAGCTTGCGTGCTGAACTCCAAAACCCCCAAGACACAATCGCAGAATGATGCCGGGAGACGAGATCGACATGCATCTACCGAACTGCATTGGGATTAAGGCTTCAGTGTTCAGGTTTCAAGACGTTAGTCGGTTGAATCTGCACTCCTCTTTGCACCTTCAGCTTCATGCCGGGAATGTGCTTCTCCAGACGCTCCTTCACAATCTTGGCCTGGTGGGAGGGTCTGTTTTGTGTAGCGGTTAGGAAAGGCTCTGGGATTGAGATTTAGGGTTTATTACGGTTTCGGGACAAGGTTTATTATTCAGGTCAGGCAGAAATCTGCTTCAGGCTGCTCCCGCAGGATTTGATCCGAACGAGCCCAATCTGAAAACGCCAAAGACTTGTACACGAATGTAGGAACCTGATTAAGGAACCTTGGGCCTTTATTAGGGTTCCTCATATGAACCCTATTATTTGCTGGTCATAGGCCCAGGGTTTCTTAATCAGGTTCCTACATCAGTCGCCTGAAGCTCCCGAAGCAAACAAAATGAGCTCGAAAAGCAAGGAGACTGCAACGAGGAATTAGAATAGGGTTTTGGGGCCAGTATACTATAATAAATATAATAAAGGAACCCCCCAAAAATAGTATGGTAATTTAGGACGCATCCATGACGGCCAAATGCCTCCGAAGCACAAAGCGTAAAGCAAGCTTGCCTTACACTATGTCACTCTGAGCACCGAGGGCTCAGGATCGGGATTGATCTAGTTTAACCATGTAAGGAACAGGGCCGAACACACAAATCAGCTGTGGACCTTTCAGTTTGAAGGAAGCCAATCCACACACTAAAGCTCAAAAGCCGATAGCCCGAAAGCTCTAAAGAACCGACATGCTGACTTAGATCTTGTTGCGCAACTAGGTTCGCAACTCAATGCCTTGAGCCAGAACCCTCTCAACTCATTGCAACAATGGGTAAAGAGACAAAAACCGTAATTACATCCAAATAGCACCTCACTAACTAGAACCGGGGAGCAATCCAAAAGATTCCCTTGAACGAACCTTTGAAACTTCAAGCAATCCATAACAAAAAGCACCCCTCGAGGCCCAAAACTCTGAAACGCAACACCTTTGATAGAATTCCTGTACCATTCCCAAAGGGTCCAAAGTACCTTTATGGTAGAATGTAGGGTTCCTATATGAGGAATTGCTATTATGATTTGGGGAAGTATTCCCCATAACAGTCTTTGGACCCTTTGGGATTTAAGGAACCCTGAAACCTAAAACTCTGAAACGTAATACCGTCATACCCTGAAGTATAATCCTTACAAAAGGAGCCCTCAGTGACCTCGAGCCCGACCATCCTTTAAGGGATAGCCTCGTCTTTGCGTAGCAGGCCAGTGTCTACCATGAATGGTCGGAAGCGATCTCCTGAAAGAGATAGGGTTCCAGAATTAGAGTAGAGGCCAGAAACTTGGAACATCGTTATTCTCATGCCCTTACTTAAAGGATCATGGGACTTAGTAACTAGACTTGTAATTGAGGTAACTGTCCTTATAATTACTTATAGCCCCAATTAAGGTACTTATAACCCTACTTACTAAGTCCCATGATCCTCCAAGTAAGGTACAGTATAGGGGAGCCTAGCACCAATCCTCCTAAACTCATGTTCAAACTTGTTGGCTTCGACTTTAGGGTTCCGGGTTCAGTAGTTTGGGGCTTCCCCAAAGGCCCCATAGCAGTCCTTTTGGGGATTTACCTCACAGGATTCTAAATATGAACCCCCAAAAGGAACTACTATGGGGCCTCAGGGTTTAGTTCCGGGCTTTCAGGTTCATGAACGACTGAAGGGGGAGGAGTTCTTACTTAGAATGCTCGGGGCTTGGGGCGCTAGGGCGAGGGGTGCTTCATCTTGGGCTTCTTAGGTCTGATTCAGGTACTGAAAGGATCATGGGACTTAGAAGGATCATGGGACCTAGTAACTAGGGTTAACATTAAGGTAACTGCACTTATAATTACTTATGAACCCAATTAAGGTACTTATAACCCAAGTCACTAAGTCCCATGAACATCCAAGTAGTGCTTGGGCTTACGCTAGGGTTTGGGGTTCAGGCTTGGGGTAACAGGGAGCATGGCTCGATTTGGGGCAGAGTCTTGACTAAGTAAAGAACTGCGGGTATACATTGGGGAGTTCAGTGAAGCCTGCAACGTCGGCAACGAGGTTGCTCAACCCAGGACCCTATGAGGCTTGTATGCCTGTAACAAAAAAACGGGTCAAAGGTTTTTGGGTTTGGGGCTGCGGGCTTTGGGCTTAGAGTTGTGCAAGAGGCAATCTGGGTCGTTTGCGCTTACTGCTAAATTAATGCCCGTCTATGCGCTGGACTTGACCCCAAACTTTGAACAATAATCTGCGATAGCTCCACGCACAGAAAAACTTAACACGTGGGAACCCTAAACCGTGAAACCTCAACACATCCCCAGCCCCAGAGAACCAAACCCTTGGTGCCCCACCAATCGCTTTGTGGACCAATGCCTTCAGTTTGGGAGGGCTTCGGGAAGGTGAACGCGAAGAGGCCTTCGATTTCTTCATTTCTGAGCATGCTGTTGCAACAAAGACAGCATCATCAAGAGAGAAAATTACCATCAACAGTACCAGTAGCAGCCGCTAGTAGCAGTATCAGTAGCAGTAGCAGCACGGGTACTAATAATACTGGTACTATAGTTCTATGTAACTATGTCAGTACTAGTACGAGTAGTAGTAGTAGTAGTAGTAGTAGTAGTAGTAGTAGTAGTAGTAGTAGTAGTAGTAGTAGTAGTAGTAGTAGTAGCAGTGGCAGTAGCAGTAGCAGTAGCAGTAGCAGTAGCGGCAGTAGTAGCAGCAGCAGTAGCAGTAGTACAAGCAATAGCAGCAGTAGTCGCAGATGAGGAAATCGGCGTCATCGTTCCGGGTGTACTTTCCCGATGAGTGCACACAAGGACCCTTCTGCATGCTTCCTACTGCCATTGTCAACAGGCTCAAGCCGCTATTTAGCGCCGACCTTGAGCTGAGTCACAAAAGCCGTCGGTGCTAGTGAGCTTGTCTTCAGTACGTGCGATCGCTGCTGCATGATGACATGTGCCTTTCAATAATGTTCTGGTCTTTGCAGCTGCTTACAACGGAAACTATTGTCTTAGTCGTGAAGTGTCTGCACCAGCATCGCAGCAACCTCTGCAGCTGCCACAAAGAGATGTGACGACGACGACGACGATCACGATGATGTCCACTATAGTGACAACCGCGATGAGGATGCTAACAGATGCTCATTCTGCAGCAGCCGCTGCCGCTGCGGTTGATGTAGATGGTGGTGATGATGCCGGTGATGGCGATCGCAAAGAGGATAGTATATACTCATCGTTCGTCATTAGCAAACACAGTCAGGTTGAACGTCCTAGCAGCCCGTGTACCCTCTCAGCCCGGTGCTGCCGCGACGGAAGAGTCGACGCCGCCACTCACGGCACCCACCACGTACTTGTCCTTCCAAGCTAGCATTGGGGGGGAAAAGGGGTTCTTCAAATTAGACCCCCTTTCCATTTTCGAATTGCCAAATCGAAGCAAAACTCACCACTCATGTGCGGTCTTAATTAACTTTTCTGAAAAGAGACGGCTGCAAGCATCCTTCAAACAACTGTGCCGCCCCGGGTCCCTTCAAACAGGGAGGAGAGTCCGACATAGGGACCTTCATAATGGAATTTTGCGCTCTAGCTCTTACATAGTACATCTATACAGTTGCAATGGCGGGTTATTGTTGATAACTGTCCGGATCCCTGTCTAATTCTCTCTTCCAACAGCCCTGGAAGGCACCAATGAAAGCGACAGTTCGATTCCAACTCAGAACCCCTAAAACCCTAAACCCTAAAACCCTGGATTCCAACTCAGATTCCTAACAGCATCAACGCCAAAGCAACGAAGCTCTATAAGGTCGACCACCTGAAACTTTGTGCCTATCGTCATCGTGACATTCTGTTTGAGGACTACTTGAACGGTGTTTAATCTTGCTGTCGTCGTTGCTAGTATCATATGGATATACTTTCGACTTGTCAGAACTCTGAAACTGCAAGCCTGGTGGTGCGCTGCTGGATTAAGGGCTTCCGGTGTTCGGCACGAGGTGATGAGGGCTTGGGGTGTCGTCTTCAAAATGAAGTAGCTTCTCCTTTAGGCTGGAGGAGTTAGATCCCCAAGCTCGAACCCAGAAGCCCCATCAAGCACAAAACCCTAAACCCTGAATCCTGATGCCCGAAAACGTAAGTCCGAAATCCCAAACCCTCGAAGCAATGTGACGGACCTAGGATGTATGGACCCTCCGAGCAAGCTTCTCGCCTCCAGCTTGTTCATGATGATGTCCTTAGAAGAAGCTTTTTGGTTTGAGGTGAAGCGTTGAGGGAGCGTTCTGTGTCGACCAGGACCCAGTTAAGCATTGCGGCTGAGGGTTTCGGGTTCAGGGCAGACCCTTGCCAAGAATCATGAGACCCATCAAGGGAACAACAGTCAGCATCATATAGGGCCGTCTGCCGTTGCAACCTTAGGGCAGAGATCCGGCTTGAGGCCCCGTGACCTACATACCTGTATGGTGGGGCACTGGGTTGTGGGTACCTCCACGATCATATTGGGTTTTAGGAGCCGTACCTATAGTCTCCATTGTAGTTCCTTTTTTTGGTTTCGCCAAATATATAATCAGGATCCTATAAGGTAACCCCAAAACGGAACTACAATGGAGACTATAGGTAAGCCAATAGCACATAATCAGGGGCCCTTGTAGCAGAAGAAGCAGCGCCTGCTTTCTCGGAGAACAGTAGTCGGATTTAGGCTTACTCCCCCAATAGGCCAGGGGAATAGAAGGTTAAACTTTCTGATTTCTATTAAACTATAAGAGCCCAAAAAGTTTAAAGGTTGGGTATTGGGGATCTAAGTAGGTGCCATCGTCAGAGCAAGCGCCGAGGTCCAAATTTAAACGGGGCTGCCGGAAGGCCGGAATACAACTAGCACTGATGTGGGTGGCTGTCAAAAATATGATCCCTTTTTGGGTCCTTAAAATAATACGGCACCTAATATTTAAGGTACCCAACAAGGGACCCTAATTTTGACAACCACCCATGTGGAGAAACATAGGCCCACAAAGGCGAAACTGAGCGCCCGTCGATTTGCCTCTGGCAGAAGTCATGCATGTTCCACTCCCCCTTGCCTCAGCATAGAAGTTCACGTCTTGCAGGGATAGTCCCTAAACCCTACGGTTGATGATGCAAATCCTGCATTACCTTAAGGATCCTAAACCCTGGGAATTATAGTATATTCCTTATTATGGGTAATGCAGGATTTATATCATCAACCGTAGTACACCCCGAACCCAGGCAGAGGTGGAGTTGACTCTATAATCGTGCTGATGTCTCGTAGGCTGACGGAAGCATCTGGGTTCGGCACAGCCCACCACCTTAAGCACGAAGTTCTTAATCATGGCGGCGCCACTGGGAGTGTGAGTGACCTTTGTTCGGCGTGGGGGATTCGAGGATGATGACGAGTTAAACCCTGCATGCCGCCATCCCAGGAAAAGAATTTGGGTGTATTGGACCATAATGTTACTACAACTCCAAGAAGAAACCAGCAAAATAACAGTACCTGTTATTCAGGCCTCTATACTATGAACTGCAATTGTGGACGGGGCCCCCGACACTCTAAACTTCGAATCCCTCGAATAGCAGCCCTCAAGCCCTGAACAGAACAAAAGTCCCACTCAACTCCGAATCGAACATTTACTCAACCGACAATCGAAGAATCAGACCTGAAACCCAGACACATTGAAATATTTCTGTTTAGTGCATATTATGCTTCTGCTGCACTATGCTATACTGTAATAGACCCCGACCCCCAAGCCCTACTCTCATAATTCAGGAGAGGACTGCGCGTGGAACAGTGTGAGGTCTATTTGGTGGTTAAAACGTGTCAGAGGCTCTCGCCCGCGATGACGCTGCTAGCTGCTAGCTACAGCTCCTGCTGACATCCACAAATGAACATCACATCAGCAAATGCTGCACTCACGATGCTAACGGCACTTAGTGATTAATGACAGTAGTGATATGTAGTGATCATCTCTGTAGGCATCATACCATAAACACAGCACCCTAAACGACCCTAAACGTTGCTTGGAACTGAGAGAGTTCCCTAGCCCTAGCCCCCGCTTGAGGAGAATGGCGTGGGACATTCATTCTACAGTGGAGCAGAGCTCAGACGGCGACCAAAAGCCCAGTTACATAGGCACGCACAAACACAGACACACACACACACACGCATGTATTTGCAGATGGGTGCATGGAGGAGAAATCATGTGTAGACATACGCACGTACATGCCGACACACACACACACATACATACATCATACACACGTACATACATACATGCATGCATTATTTACATTACAATACTTTGCAATACAAAAGGGAGCTGTGCTTCCAATGCTCATTAGGTTTGAGGACAAGGTTTGGATTTCGTCAGGTTCCCAGAGCAGTAACGTGTACATCGCAGGTGGGTGAACCTCCCCACTTAAATCTGTAACCTGTAACCCCGTGAATTGAGGGTATCCGTTGTCAGTTTGCCAGGGGATCCCCCCCTCCCCACCCGAAAAAAAGGAAGTTGGCATCGAAGTGCAAGCAGACAATGACCCTAAACATGAAACCTCAGCGACAAGCTCAGACTAATGCATACCCTCAGTCCTACACTGTCACCCGAAACCCTGAACCAGCCCCGCACGCCTCTGGATGAAACTGCACGCCGTAGAAGTGGCGTGTCTGCGGGAGTAGCCGGAGGCTTGAGACGTCGGATTTAGACTGACTTTAGATTATAGTTTCGGGTTCCGGGGTTTGCAAGTTAGATCTCAGGAATAGAACTGTGGCCGATGTTGCTTTCATTACTGCTTGCCTGATTGTCTCTGCTGGTCTGTTGCTCAACAACTCCGCCATTGCTATGTCTGGTTGGTACCAAAGGTGAGCTGCCCAGATACCAGGAAGGAGCCCTCTACCATCGGAACCCTCTGATAGTTTCGCGCGATCGTGTTGGAAGTGCATGTATTTTGCACATGGTGGGTTCATTTAGGGTTTAAGGGTCATATGGATAGCTCTCTAAGTTCGGGTCCCCCATTCGGGCTATTTTAATAAGGGCGCCGTACTTCTGTTTGGGATCTAAAAAAGGGGCCCTAATGTGGAGAGCTACCCTAATGTAGGGGCCTTAGGAGCTAACAGAGGGTTGTAGGGTTGAGGGTTTAGGGTGTGGGGTTTAGGGTTTAGGGTGTAGGGTTGCCATATGACTATACCAAGAGCCCTAAGGAATAGGACTACAAACAACTCACAGCACTACATAGGTACGACTGGGTCTACATTAAGATTAAAGCAGTTTCGACCTTTTAAGCCCCCCTCCATAAACTACATATTAAAGGCTTCAGGGGTTTAGGGTTCAGCAGGAACTCATAAGAACATCATTGTAAATAGCTCTGAACATGTAGGTGCGTTAAGGTCTAAGTAGGGTCTCAAGGGTTTAACCCTCAATCCGAAATCCTTCCCCTCAACCTTATTAAACCCTACCTTAACCCTGAAGAACCTACCCTTTTCAGGGTTCCCTACTATGATTTCCTCATAGAAGTCCTTAAAAAGGTAGGTTCTTCAGGGTTAAGGTAACCCTTAAAGAGTAAATCATTTTGGGTTGACGCGTTAAAAGCAAACCAAGCCTGGTCTTCCACAGCAGCATACTCCGTGTTGGAGGTGTACGCGATGGATGCGAAGCCCGGAGGGAGAGCAGTGACCTGGATTTAGGGTTCAGGGTTTAGGGGTCAGGGTTTTTTTTAAGTTGATATGCACCCTTTCTCCAAGAAGCGCTGGCATTTTGCCCTCAACTTAGTGAAGGGTTTAGGGTTTAGCGATCATAACATCGCTGCACACTGAAGTAGCACTTCCCTTATCACATTTGCGATATAGCGATGGGGGTCGATGAATGCTGCAACCGATACGCCTATCACTGCTGCTGTCAACCTGCGTTGCTGTGGAGAGCATCCTAGCATGGCATAGCGGACTTCACTTAGCCTATGACCGTCGTCCGGCAAAAGAATCCTCGAAGCACCGGACGAAACACGCAATAAACTCGGGATCCACAAACTATTGCCTTGAAAGCCTGAATGAAAGCGGCTTTTTTGGGGGGCCTAAGCTATTTCAGGGGATTGCCCAGCCTTGTCTCCGTGGCTCATCCAGACAGGGACCTTCTCGCCGCTAATGCCCTGACGACCAGGAGACTAGACCCACTCTTTAACTCAAAGCTTCAGGAGCTTTGGGTTTAGGGCTTAAGGCTTTAGGAATTAGGGTATGTGTTTCAAGCTTTTTTGACCTGGAATCATAATTCTTCGCTGAAGCCATAACCGCCGAGACGCTACCATCCATTCCTTAGACGTAAACACCCGACTACCTTCAAAAGAGCCTGCATGGCGCTCAATTAGGGATGCTTGTGGTCTGATTCGGGGTCTCGGTAAAGGCGATCCGGCAGAGCAGTCCAGCCTGGTGAATTTCTCTTGGTCCGCAATCCAACCATACACACCCTTCTAAAGACTACTAAAACTTTCCAAGGCGTATATTTTTTACTTTGGAGCCCTTGAAAACCGCCATGGAAACCACTAAACCCCTTACTATGAAACGGGTGCCTCGAAGACGCAGCTTCGACCCTTCGTCTTCTTGGAACCATCCTGCACAACAAAGAAGTTAAACCAATTCGGGTTTAGGGCTGACCTATAGTGCCCTATAGTCTCCATTTTAGTTCTTCTTTGGGGGGTTGCCGTCATGGGGTCCAAAAAACGGACTTGTTCAAAGCAAAAAAGGAACTGCAATGTAGACTAAGGGCAAAGAGTGGCATTAGACTGAGCATTCTAGGATTATCCATTATTGTAGCCTGACCCCTTAGGCATGTCAAGCCTAGGGCCTATGAGCTCTTCAATACCAGAGCAGCCTAGCCGTACGTCGTCTGGGATAGTGCTACGGACCGGAATCTACTGTCGGCTGCATCCGGCCACCGCTGCAGCACATTCAGGTTTAGGGCAAAGTTCCCAGAAACCCGAACTCTAGTCTACCCTAAACCCTGAACCTAAACCGTAAGCCCAAAACCCTCAACCCTGCACCCTAGGGTTTAAGGCTTGGGGAACTAACTGCTTGCGGCCAGATGGAGGCCCCAGCAAAAATAATGTCGCTTGGGTTTAGGGTTTAGGGTTTAGGGTAGGATTCCAGCAATAGGGCTTGGTTTGAGGGTTGATCCGACACGGACACGCAAAGCACAAAAAATAAAGCCAGAGACCAACAACAGCAGCTCGCAGTTTCGGGTTTAGTGTAATTCATGTTAAGTAAGGTGTAGAGGGCAGTGTTTACGATCCAGGGTAGTGTTTAGGGGCCATCTCAGCTGCCTCAAATCTCTTAATCCGCCAAAAAGTTGAAAATCGTCGAAACGAAGACCCTGAAGCCAAGACTCCCATGTTTGCTATCCCAAGCCTCCCCACTTCCAAAATTCCGACCAACCTAAAGCCCGAAAGCCTAAACCCACAGCCCGCAGAGGAGGCAAACACTAATCCAATCCTAAACCCTGAACCCTTACACCGTATACCAGTCCTTGCTGAGGATGGCCACGTCTTCCCTGACCGTCTGGTGAAGTTGGATGGAGATGTGGACCATATTGGGAGTTTCCGAATGCCCTATTTTGAGGTCCTTCTAAAAGGATCCGGCTATTTAGGGCGCCATAATTAGGGTCCCTTATTTTCGGAAACTCCCATATTATGGATTGGGTTCTTAGGATCCTGGGACAGAAGTATCCCGAGGAGCCGGCTCCAAATATTATATGCTCTGCAAAGCCTTCCCGACCCACCATCTAAAAGCTTGGGTAGTATAACTGCTGAACCTCAAACAGCCACCTTCAGAATGCGGGCTTTCCACCCCACAGGTCTTCCAATTGCACACTCCCCACACCAAGCGTTGCTAGTCATGCACATCGCAAACACAGATATCTCCTCAAAACACTGGTGCCGAAGGGAAAAACTTCTAGCCAAGGAGGTGTGTCTTCTATAGCCGGCAAAAGTCCAGAATCCGTACGACACTCTCCAGGAAAACTTGGGAACATGCCCCTCTCTCTTCTACGTTCATAGTCATAGGGTTTTGGGCTTAAAGCGTGTGAACCTGAATTGTGTAGTCCCGTTCTTCCACTCTTCTGAGGAGCCAAGGGCCTAGGGTAGCAAAATATGGTAAACAAATTAAATATGCATGTCGAATTGGGCTAGAAAACTCGGTGACTCCAACCTTAATCCAGACCTGAAGCCCAGCCCCACGTCCTAAATCCCAAATCCAGAGGTCTAATCCTGGTGACTTAGTGGCTTAGTCTGGGTTGGTCTTTAAACACCCTGAACAATATTTATACATAGGGTCCCTTACCAACCCAAATAAGGAAAATTCAAAATGTCCCAAAATCCAACCTAGTAGTGGTCGGGCCTAATGAGGAGGTCCGCATGGCCGAATTCCCGCTTCACGCCAGCCTCCACCTGACATGATGCACGGCTGATGCGTGCTAGTCTCCCCAACAAAAACCCTACAGTAGAAGCCAGAAAGTTGGAACATGGATTTAGGCGGATTAGTGCTAGGATCCCTTATACTATACTTTAAGGGCATGAGGATAATGATGTTCCAACTTTGTGGCTTCTACTGTAACATAAACCTGCTGATGTTTAAGTTTAAAGAGATCCCTGCACAACACACACACAGAGACACAGACAGACACAGACACAGACACACACACAGACACAGACACAGACACACACACTTGCAAACTCTCTTGCGAGAGTAGCTAGACAAGGATTACCATCACTTGGAACAATTAAACACTTCATGACAGCTGCAGGTACGTTTACACGAGCACCGAGTGAGGGTCTTCGTTGGCCCGGACCTCACTCGGGCTCTCCGGGCCCCCTGCTTATTTTCAACTAGAGACAGTTCCCTTTGATCTCAGGGGTTCACACACACAACTACTCCTCATTTTGAGGAGTAGTAAAGTTGACATGCACTTCGTCGTCTTAGGGTCACCACGACGTTTCGCAGATCTGCGCCGCAGCCACGTCATGGTGCCCTTGAAAAAAGTGTCGTCTGGGGTAAGGGTCCTGCCCCATGGAGGCTTGGGTCCTGGCCTCTTGCACTGCGTCGTCTGGGGTAAGGGGTCCTGCCCCATGGAGGCTTGGGTCCTGGCCTCTTGCACTGCGCCGTCTGGGGTAAGGGCCTGCCCCATGGAAGCTTGGGTCCTGGCCTCTTGCACTGCGTCGTCTGGGGTAAGGGTCCTGCCCCATTGAGGCTTGGGTCCTGGCCTCATGAAAGAAAGGAATCATTCAAGAAATCATTCAAGAAGCCAATCAAGTTGAAAGAATCAAGAAGTCATTCAATTTATCAGCAGCATTCAATGTGCAATGCAATCAGAGAGCTGCAGATCAGGAAAAAGGCGTTCAATGTATAGATCTGTACAATCAAGAAGTCAAGCAGTTGCTACGCCCGGCCCTTTGACAGAATGCCGGTCGAGAACACACTTGCAAACTCTCTTGCGAGAGTAGCTAGACAAGGATTACCATCACTTGGAACAATTAAACACTTCATGACAGCTGCAGGTACATTACACGAGCACCGAGTGAGGGTCTTCGTTGGCCCGGACCTCACTCGGGCTCTCCGGGCCCCCTGCTTATTTTCAACTAGAGACAGTTCCCTTTGATCTCAGGGGTTCACACACACACACAGACAGACTCAACAACCCTGAACAAGAAGCCCGACTTGGCATGGTGCCGTCCCTTACAGAGGGAATTATTCTATTTTGGATTTCCTCTAGGGCGAAGCAGAAGCCCTCAGTATCGACCTGAGCAGTGCCGCTTAACTAGTTGATCCTTCAACCAGAAAAACGAAGACTCCATACAGACGGGCTCCATCAATGCCTTGAGGTTTAGAGTTTCAGTGATTTAAGATTGAAGCATTTCGGGAACCAGGGTTCCATGCGTGGAGACCTTTCACAGTCGCAATGTGCTTACGGGGACAGCGCATCGGAGCAGTCTGCAGATATTGGAGCAGCCTGAGACCGGATCCGCAGCAAGATGCGGAACTCTGCAGAAGACGACCGACCGAAGATGCCCTTTCACCACGAGAAATCCTCTGCGCACACTTTCTCGGCAAACGCACTATTCGGCGAGCATTATTAATGGGAAGCAAGTTTAAGGCCCAAAGCTCGGACTCCCAAATCTTCGAAGCACTTTACACTTCTGGGCCGCAGATCGAGTTAGTTCGGGAGGTGAAGTGAAGAGGGGGAACGACAAGAATCAGCATCAGGTTCACGGCTCAGGTTCGAAACCAGCCACTCGCCGCCCGAAACACCGATATAGTACTTAGACTGGAGAGCTTCAGGTCTGGGGAGTTCTATTTATTGTGCCATATTGCAAGGACTAAGCAGAGCTCTAATTAAGGCGAAAAGTGTAAGTTATGAATTTTGAAGGCTCTGCTTCACGATGTCGCCTTACACGTCATGTACATCCCCAAAGCTCCCTCAAATGACGCTAAGCCCGAAGCCACGAATCCTAACCCCTACAAGTACACTGTCTGACTCATGAACACCCAGCTCAAAGTCGGAGACCGTCCCAAGTCCTTAACTCTACATCTCCACGCACAGAGTTATATTCTACACTTTAAACACGACACTTGCACCAGTTCCTGAATCCCATGCGAGACTTATTTCCCCAAACCCTGAACCCGTGTAAACCCTATGTCAACTCCCCCAAGACCTAGCGCTGCAAGAACCAAATCAAGCACTGGGCCTTTCCACCCAAAGAGTGGCACATCTCCTGAAGACCGTAGCAAATGCCGAAAACCTTGGGCAAGTTTGTGGCTGCGGCATTCAACGGCTCAGAGAGATAAGGGTTAACGTACAGTGGTTTGGGGAAGATTGTAGGGCGAGTTGGGGGTGTATGCTCGAAGTCTAGCCAAGTTTTGGTGGGTTTGCGAGCACGATGTTGGGCAGGTTACAGCTCGAATTCTACCGTCCGTGCTCTCCACCGCAATTCCCTTTGTTGGCTACTTGGCTTCTTGAATGCAGCTTCAATTGCTCGTCAGGAGACGAAACAGGAGGCAGAACTCCGAATTGCTCGATGCGCCTCTGCTCCGCCCTCACGGTTTAGGGTTTGGGGTTTAGGGCGCCGCCTCTGCTGCGGCCTCTGGTCCTGCCGCCACTTGGTGGCGGACCACGCCACCAGGCACGATGAAGCTGCGGATGCAGGGCCAAGAACCCAGACCAAGGACCATAATATATTGGCCTTAATGATTACTATCAGGTTTGGGGACCGACTATATATACTATTATGATTAAAATAAGGCTACCCCACAATTATATAGTGTGGGTAAATATTTGAACCCCTACATTACCCAGTTTGTAGAAAGCTCAGGGCCGGGAAGGCAAGATCTAAGCACTTCGGGGCTTGGGAACATGTGAGTGCTTGTCAACATCAGGGTCCCTTTTTTGGGTACCCTAAATATTAGGAGCCGTATTATATTGAGGACCCAAACAGGGACCCTAATTTTGACAAACGCCCATGTGAAAGTCGAGCCTTCCATCCAAGAGCCCCAGGCTAAAGGCTCAACAGGGCTTTATAAGTCCTTTAGAAGTAAGGGTGCTGCCTCCTTATAGAGTTCTATCAGGGCTTCGATCAAAGGGTTTTCAGGGTAACAACCTATACCCGATCTGTCCAGCTTTTACTTGGAACTTCCACCTTACTCTGGGGCTATGTAGGGAATCTGCTGAGGTACCTACAGTACTGACTGAGAAACAGTCAACCCCTCCATCCCCACCCACCACCAACATCATCATTAAAACTCAAGAGATCAACACTGCAACACACGAAACCCCCCATCCCAGAAGCAGTCCCTAAAACTCAAGAGATCAACACCACAACACACGCAACTCCCCATCTAGCCCTACAGAAGCTCACCCTGAACCCTAGACCGCAACAAGGGCTCAGGATCGGGCTGGCAGCTTGTTCTCATCGATGTAGCCCCAGATCTGACTTCTTATGGTTTAGGGCTGACTTTAACTTTAAAGGGATCGAATATGGCATTATGAGTGCGCCTTTGAAGGATCGTATAAGAGCATTATAGAGTTTGAGGATCGTTTTGAGTCTAATCTTTTAGGGTTCAGGCGCTGGGATTTGGAGGCGATCTGGGCCTTCGGGTTTGAACGGCAGGCTGCTTTGTAAATGGACGAACGGAATCCTTATGAACCACATGGGTGGTTGTCAAAATTAGGGTCCCAAATTTGGGGTCGTTAATATAATAAGGCACCAATTATTTAAGGTACCCCAAAAAGGGGCCCTAATCTTGACAACCACCCATTTAGTGGTTTTGGGTTTAGGGTTCACAGTCTAGGATTTACATTGTCTAGAGATAGCAAAGCATGATGATGCCGGCTGGGATGAAGTCGTGCTTGCTTTGGGGGAGCTCCCGCCTCTGCCTTAGCATCACTGAAATACTATCATGAATCATACCTGTAGTCTCCATTGCAGATCCTTTCTGGGGGTGACTGCATTAAACCCCGATTACAACATTAGCTCAACCCAGAAAGAGAACTAACATGGAACCGTTGGGCATTCTGGAACTTCCACGTCAACCTGAAGCCTGCTCGTATTCGGGGTTACGGTTTAGGGGGTTGGGGATATCGGGATTCGCGACTTGCGAGAAGCTGAAGATCCTTTGGGGTCCACCTTAATCCCAAAAGGCCTATCCTTATAAAGACTTCTACCAGGGAAGCATAACAAGGAACCGGAAACAGGTGGTTAGGGCGTTTAGGGATTCAGACTTTAAGGTTCTGCATCCGGGGCCCTAAACCCTGCGCTTAAACCCGAAACAGTGTAGAGGTGACGGAGCTCAAAAGGCTGCACTTTTGCTTGTTGGTACAGACATCGGGTACACAACAAAGGTGAGTGGTGCTGTAAATGGTGGGTTTAAAACTCTGTCATCTGCACCCTGCTCTGCAATTTTGCTCACGACACCGTGTAGCTTTCAGGTTCCGGGTTCTATGCAGCAAGAGCTCGGTCTCAAAGTCCAAAGTCCTGTCCACGCAGTCCGGTATGTCTAACCCGGCTGTTATCACATGATCGAGCCACACTACCTTATGACACCATCGTAGCCGTAGCAGCAACAGCAGCAGCAGAAGCGACAGCCAAGAATGACCAAGTCAACAGCCACATGGAAGCGCGTGCTGGGAAAAAGCAAAGAGTCATGAAGCTCAGAAACTGGAAAGCAACACAGGCGCTCGAACACACACAGGCACAGAAGCCAGACTCAACACTCACGAATGGTCCAAAAGTAGCTAAAACAATAGCCCAAAACCTATAAACGGCCACTACTACATCCTTTTGGGGGTTCAGGCATGCATGAGACCACAAATGGCACCGGCCTCCTTGGACAGGTGCGGCGCCTCCTTGTCGTAGACTGAATGGGGGCCCCCACCTCAAGATCTACTTCAAGGGTCATGGGACTTAGTAACTAGGGTTATAGTTAAGGTAGCTGTACTTATAATTACTTACTACCCCAATTAAGGTACTTATAACCCTACTTACTAAGTCCCATGATCCTCCAAGTAGGGTTGCTCGAGACTCCTTAACTGGAGTGTCAGGGATAAGATTGTGAATATGCTAGCTGGGGTCATATGACATTATAACTGTAGTTGCCCCATTCTTACCCTGTAGTTGCGAAGCCGCATGGTCCCTTCAGGAACCCAGAGGGTCTAAGAAGGACCCAAATAGTAGGGTTGCAGGCCCAATCTGATACGTCCAGGCTGCTGAGAATGATTCCATGCGGATGGAAGGACTTGACGTCCGCGAGCGTGAGGAGGCATGACCTCTGCCCCAAGACAAGAGGCATGGCCCGCGCGCGACACTTTAAGGTGCTCGGTTCACAAAGCTTCGCACTTGTCAGGAAGGAACAGAACACTCTAACTGCAAAAGCAAACAGCTATCGCCAACTGGCGATGCATGGGCTACAACACCAGGGAACAGATACCATTCAGCCATCGCGCATCGTGCGTTTGGGATAAGTCAATTACTAGCCACATCAACCACTTCGAAACGGAGGCATACATCCATGCTAAGCCTTACTAAACCCTTCCAAAGGCTACTCCCTAGCAGGCCATAGCATGCGCAATGAGTTTAGGGTCATTGATTTGCAAAAAAAATCGCAGTGAAAACGGCACATGCTTTGCTCAAGACACTTGCTAGCTTTCTATTGTTAATTATGGACGGAGCGAATAGTGAAGCCAAACTTTCGAGGGTTTGGGCTCAGGGTCGAAAGCCCAAGCATGCTGCAGGCCCTTATCACGTAGTTTCTAGATTCTACATCCATTACTTGACCAGCCAAATTAGGCCCGACTATTGCTGGTACAGCCTAAACCCTCTCAACCTGCACCGCAACCCGGCAACCTAGAACTCAAAGCAGCCTTTCGCAAGCTCAAGATACCCGGAAGCGGGCGGGGGAGGGGGCGGGAAGGGGGGGTGAGATAGGTGTCGGCATGCTTATAAACGATACACAATTCTACTATATAGGGTGTCTGTGTAGTAGGATCGACGTTTCTATCAACTTTGCGGAAAATGCATGCAATACGGCTACACTGTACTGATGTGAGCCTACACTGCTGTGTCTATGAATTCAATTGCCCCTTTGTTCCCTCTTTTAACTAAACCCTAAACCCTAAACCAACCGGACAGCCGGTGCCTCAGCTCACAATACACGCCCGCTTCTCGGACGCGGCGGCAGATAAGATGGCTCACCTATACCAGGTTTGCTTCGTTTGGCGAGGCCTGCGAAGCTTTGAGGCCTTAGGTTCTTCTAGTGGTTGAGCAAAAGCTCTACTACTTCGGCATATTGGGCTCGGTGAACTGACACTGTGGAGTGGAAGGATTGAAGGCTTCCACGGGGTTTGGGATTAACAGACAAGCTACTATGCAGAACGTCTTGCTTGCCCAGTACCCTAGGGGAACCAAAGGTAAAGCTTTAGGATTATACAGGGGTTATGCTACACCAATGTGGTCTTGGATTTTTTGGAACTGGTTGGAATGCGGTTCGAAGGTATATACAAATCCTTGCAGCAGATAGTGCAAGTGATAACAGGACTTGGAAATAGAGCTTTCTGGACTCGGGGCCATAAGCATGGGATGATTTTCAGAAAGATTGTTTTTAAACACAGAGGAAGGCTTTTTGAAGATAGTTTTCAACAAAACCTATTCTTGTTCAGAACCCTCTTCTGATTTTCAACAACGCCCTGCTGCATGACACCAATCGCCTTGCCTGAGAAGGCCCCGGGCCTGAACTCCGCAGGGAACCTTGGGGTTTACGGTTTAGGGTTTAGGGGCTTAGGGTCACTGGGTTAAGGGTTTATGCAAGGCTTCTACATGCTTGAGGGAAGAGTATACCCACTTCCCGGCCCCCAGAAGACCCCGCGACTATGAGCTACAAACCTGAAGAAGCCACGCCGCCGCTGAAATCTCGAGCTAAGCATAACAAACAACTTCCCAAGAACCCTACACCTCAGGTCGCACAAGACCACCCCTGCTATGCTTCTGGGGTGAGAGTGGGCCTCTTAAACCAAATTTGCTGCTCAGCCTCGCTGACGTAAACCCTAAACCCCAAGCCCCCAACCCCCTAAAACCATCTAAAACCCTTCAAGCCCTAAACTCCTGAACCCCTAAAGCCTCCCCAAAATCCTACCTAAAACCCTTAAAACTCCTAAACTCCTATACCCCGAAAACCCCAAAACATACTAAAACCCAAGAGCCGGCAGAGCCCGCGGAGCCTGCGAGCCGAAATCGATAACAAGGATCCTCTCCTCGCCGCTTTTCGGGGTTTTGGGGGGGTTTGCAGTTTAGGGTTTTGGGGTCTAGGGATTAGGGTTTGGGGTTCAGGGTTTAGGGGATTTGGGTTTAGGGTTAAGGTTCGGGGTTTATGGTTTAGGGTTTGGGGTTTCTGGGTTTAGGGTTCAGGGTTAGGGTTTGGGGTTTCTGGGTTTAGGGTTCAGGATTAGGGTTTCGGGTTTAGGATTAGGGTTTCGGGTTTAGGATTAGGGTTTAGGGTTTAGGATTAGGGTTTCGGGTTTAGGATTAGGATTTCGGGTTTAGGATTAGGATTTCAGGTTTAGGATTAGGGTTTAGGGTTTAGGGTAGATTGCTAAACCCTCAATGGGAAGTTGCGGGTCGCAGGTTCTAATTCGGTTATACAAGGATTCTGAGAGGCCTCCGCCGGATGCATTGTTTAGGATTCTATAGAGTTTGTTGAGTTGGGCTCTTCGAAACGTGTTCGCTGAGCTATAGGGGGTGGGGTGGGGTTTTGGCATGGTTGGGTTCTATGTTTCGCAGAGGCTTTCATGATACCGAAAAGTCTGTTGACATATTGGTACGAGCACTTTGGTGTTGGGACTGCTGCAGGTCATGCTTTGAAAATGCATATCATGAACCCACATGCTTGAGGGAACTACTCCTGCATACTTAGCCCGCACCCTGCGGTTGTAGCCTCGGTTGCAGGCAAAGCGACAAATCGCAAACCCTGCGACCCCTCAGAAGCCTGACCAACTGTAGCCTGAAACCCGGAGCTTTTTGTGCCAAAGCCGTTGCCTGCTTCTCCATGCCTGCCATCATGTCAACTCCAGCTTTCGCCTGAGTCTTTCGTGGATCGGGCGCTCAGCCCGAAAAACACGCGGCCCGACATGCGAAATTACGCGAGCAAAGCCCTAACCAAAAGGTCCCTAAACCCTAAACCCTAAGCCCAACCCCAAATTGCACAACGCCACATGATCCAGAGTACCATAAACCATCTTGGGCCCGAAGTCCACAAACAACCAAAGTTGCTCCCACTTATTAGAAAGTGTGATCATCGCCACAAACAACGTGAAGGGACCACGAAATCAAGGCCCTCCCCCCAAAAAAATCTCAAGGGTGCAAACAAGGGTTCTGTTTAGGGTTTAGGGCTTAGGGTTTAGGGTCATATAGGGTTTAGGGTTTAGGGCACACCCCATCTGATTGTTTTCGTCTTCCAAGGGCCTGCTGTGCGGCCGAGGAGCTCCGTTAGCCATCGCTACCTCAACCGAAACTCAAAGGGGAAAAGGAGGGACCCCTACCCTATAATGTGCTATATAATGGGTATATCATAGCTATATTAAGGGTATATACCTAGAGGTCCTTATTAAGGGTCCCTCCTTTTACCGTTGGAAAACGGCCAAGCTCCCGGTTTACATTCCCCTAAAGGGTCCATGTGCTCAAATAGGGTTCCTTTAAGGGTACCAGAAGGGTTCCTCCAAGAGATCCACAGGGGTTCTATAAGGGTTTAGGGAATAAGGGTCCATGCACGTACCCAAGTAGTATATACTTTGGCCCCAAAGTACCGAAATAGAGACTACCTTAAGGCCAATGTTTATACTATTCGGTACATGGACCCTTCAGGAGTCTAGAGCTGTTGTCGATATGGTCCTAGGACTTGCTCTTGCTACCCTGACCATCCGCATTGTTACTGTGATAGTGATACTAGCATTGGGCTTCATGCTTTTCGGTTTTAAGGCATAGGTTGGCTTTCGGTCTGCGTGGTGTCGTGTCGTGAATCCTTCCGATAAGCTGGTCACCAGATTGTGTACGCTGGTAGCACACCTGCCAGCCTCGTGTAGTTGATAGTGCAGCGCTGAGCATACCGACTGTCTATGGAGAACAATGGAAGAAACATCCCTAAGCCGAAACTAACTAAAACATCGACGTCAGCCTACTATTACTAGCCACTTACTTGTGCTGAAAACCCCAACACTGAGTCTCAAGCATCAAACCTATACTTAAAGGATCATGGGACTTAGTAACTAGGGTTATAATTAAGGCAACTGTACTTATAATTACTTATAACTCCAATTAAAATACTTATAACCCTACTTACTAAGTCCATGATCCTCCAAGTAGACCCTAAACCCTAAACCCTTATAGTACCCCTATAGATCCCTTAAAAGGGACCCCTATAACCCTACTTACTAAGTCCCATGATCCTCCAAGTACTCTTTAAACCTTCATCCCTCAGCCCTATCCTCAGCCTCCAACTCGAAACCCTCATCCCCGAACCAACTAACCCGAAACGCTGAGCCTCCGTCCTCAAAGTTCTCAGCGCTTGAACCCGAAGCCCTTATCCGATAACCCTGAACCATCACCCCATGCATCCCCAAACCTTAAACCCCACACCATCAAACATCAAACCGCGGATTTCTCGTTTCTGCCATTTTTTGGATCTCCTTTCCCCTTCAGCATGGATTAGGGTGTAGGGTTTGAGGGGAATCAAAAGTGGTTCCTAAGAAACCGATCCCGGAAGTGACGCCCCCTGAAAATGGATCTCTTATAGAACCCATTAGGGATCCCTTTCAAGCGACTTTTAAGTACCTAAGACTCTTTGGCTTCCTCTGACAGTCGGAGGCCCCCCTATTATAGATCATTGAGGATCTTTTTAAAGCTATGCTAAGCCCTTAAAGAGACCCTAAACCCCCTTAAAGGAACCCTTAAAGAGTACCCTCTGAGGCCCCGAGCAGGCTTCTGGGTTGCGGCGGTCGCTGCGGGCTTTGGTCCAAATTTTCTTGCTGAGCCCCAGCGGCCGGCGAGAAGGACGCGATTACAGCAAATCCCAGAAAGTTGGAACATGGGATTAGGAATATTTGTGCTAGAGTCCCTTTAAGGGCATGAGGCCAATGATGTTCCACCTTTCTGGCTTCCACAATAAAACAAAGGGGGAGACGGCTTGGGTGTTGGGGTTCAGGGGTTTAGGGTTTGGTGGTTGGGCTTCAGAGTTTGAGGGGGGCTTAGGGTTGGGGAGGTTTAGAGTTTACCGATGTTTAGACCTTGGGCAAGGGCTTAGAATCTAATTGAATCATAGGCAGCTTTGGAAGTGGTTACATACAGTTTACCAACGGCCGGCTCTGGCTTAAGAGTCAGAGCAACTAATAAACTGGGCTTTGAAGCAACCAAGAAGAAAATGTATATACTTCTACTTCACAATGGCTCCCTTTGTAGCAGGTCCCAAAAAAAGTACTAAAATATGGTACTCCAAAGCCCTGTAACGGGCTATAAGACAAGTCCATGCAGGTCCCCGAGACTTGCGAGGACAGGCTGGTTTGCTAGTGGCGTTCAAGCTTTGTGGCCCACAGAATTGCTCTAATCTCTGAGGCCCAATATGGGGGTTTCCGAAAATAGGACCCTAATATTTAAATAGTAGGATCCTTAGTATACGGAGCCTAAAATAAGGTAGCCCGAATTTTCGGAAACTCCCAAAAGAACCGAAGCACGCGACACTGAAAGGCTCTGTCGAGGCGTACGGGCATCGACTGATGCAGTCAAGCTAACCACTCGACCTTACCCTGAAATCCTGCTGTGTGTGACTGTGGCTTCTGCGAAAATAGTACGGAATCCTATGCCCATCCCCTTTTCAACCCTCACCCAGAGGGTCCATGTACACTGCTATTATGGAATCAGGTCCCCAAAACCATAATGGTGATGGCCTTTTACATCCTAATTCCATAACAGTAGTGTATATGGACCCTCTGGGTCATACATCCACAGATGCGCCAAGCTGGAAATCCGAACGCTTCGGATTCAGGTCCTCGTCAGGCAGGCTCGTAAAGTAGCGGACTCAACTTGCGGCTTGTTCTACGATAGCATTCTAGGGCCATTGATCTGGGAGGTGAGCCTGAGAATTCATGCCTTCAAGGAACTTAGTACCCCAATAAGCCACAGAAATGAAAGGTTAAACTTTCTGATTCCTACTAAACTATAAGAACCCGAAAAGTTTAAAGGTTAGAAACATTCGACCAACCCGCCAAAACAGAAGGTGGGTCTCTGCTGCCTCGAGGTAGTTGCAGATGTTCTCGGTGTCGTAGCTCAAGCGGAAAGCGCCAGGATCAACCTGCTTAGGCAAGACTCTTAAACCCTAAGTCCCATTTCGAGCTGTTGGGACTTCGTAGTAGGGCTTCGAGGAGGACCTGGAATACATAGCTGCTCGAAGAGTTCTGTTCGTCGACCAGGCTTATATGGGCAACTTCGGATTTCGGGAACAAAACTTACACCTGACACCCTTTCCCCCCTCTGGCTCCGAAACCCCTCCCGAAAATTCTGGTACCAGCTTGATTGCATCGTCCCTGTGACCTATTCATCTTGAAAAGCCCACGAAAGTGAGCGCGGATTGGCAGGTTTCACCTTGAGGACGCCGGCAGGGACGCCGAGCTGCCCAGCCTCAAGGAGGGGCGGCTTGTCGAATGTCAGGGCGCGGACTACTGAAAACGCTGGGGACGTAGCAACTAGGGTTTCAAACTTGGTACCTAGACTTATATATGATTACCCAAAAACAAGGTACTATGCCCCATGAACCCCGAGAAAGGATTAGGGTTGCCAGGGTTCTAGATTGTGGTGTGGTGAAGGGTGCATGAACTTTCGAGCTGAATCTTCGAAGCCCTGCTTTGCTTCATTTTGTTTTTTTGGGGGGGCCTTTTCCGTCTGCAATCTGCAAATCCTCTGACGAAAAAACGCACGATCGGGCAGTCCAGGCTGAACTCGTATCTACTACGAGCAAGCCGAGCCCTGGGTTCAGGGTTCAGCATGTTCGATTCAGAAATATTCTGAGACTCTTCTCGACTCGATGCTATTTCTAGAATAAAGAAAGAACAAAAAATGTTGCCAGCGAATTATCAACCCCCACCCCCGGCAAAAGCAATTTAAAGAGGCTTTGCAAATAGTTCCCGACTCCCCTGATCGAGCCAGGAATTACGTTTGAACGAACCTGTTTAAACAAACTAGAGAATCGCATTAAAAACCGAAACGAAGAGTTCAATAAAGTCTGTTTGTAATCACATTTCCTCAAGAAGCCAGTTTATCAAACACAGAAAAATTTTCAAACCGCTACGACTTCAAAAGTTCCCCACTGAAAAATCTACCCATTACCCAGAAACTTAGGCGATCTTTTACAATCTCAGGGTGGAGGTGCGGGGGTGTAAGTTGGCCGATGAAAATGTGTCCATACTATGTGGCACTCGCTTACCT
Source organism: Symbiodinium sp. CCMP2592 (assembly GCA_905221615.1). Lineage (NCBI taxonomy): Eukaryota > Dinophyceae > Suessiales > Symbiodiniaceae > Symbiodinium > Symbiodinium sp. CCMP2592. The sequence goes on along the minus strand of CAJNDT010005910.1, from coordinate 233,096 downwards.
TCTGCGAAGATCCGACTTCCACATCCCCTACCGGCTTACACAGGGCTTCGGCAATGCTACCTACACCGGATGCCTCAAATTCAGGGTACCTTATTTCGGACTTCGTATCACAAGGATCTGAATACTTCGGGCCTACGCTAGCATGGTCCTTCATTGTCATGAACTCCCGCAAAAAACTCACCGGTGACCCAGACGTCCGAGCTCCGTGCCGCCGCGGCTGCAGCTCGTTCTTCAGCCGCATTCGCCTACAAGCGAAATGAGGCTTTGGAGATCTGTTCCAGCTGTTCAACTCCGGCAGGGTGTAGGGCAAGCTTAGGGTTTAGGGGAATGCACTTGAACAAGCGTGGACACAAGGGCATCACCTGGGGGCACGACAGCATAGATTCCCCAATCTTCTAACTTTCGTTGACTACTAGCCTGCTGTCCACATGGAACCCATCCCAGGGTTGAGTTGCTTAATCTTTTGGATTGGTTGTCCGGTGCTTAGGAGTTTTAGTGGACTTGAGCTACCGGGGTTGGATGTCCATGGACGGGGAGACGCCCAGCACTGCGTCCAAAGTAGTACTCTAGGGCATTCGGATGTTCATTACATCATAGAATAGAATAAGCTGGTGTTTTCGAACTGGCCTCAACCATGCTCGAAAATGCTGCAAACTTGTGAGTCCTCATCAAAACACACACACACACACACACACACACACACACACATTGTGGTCTAGCCGTCTAGCCTGGTCCTCTGCATACTCAGTCTCACGGCTTGAGATGGTTCCGCTCGGGGGTGGGGGGGACAGACCAAAACCAAACCGTAATCCTAAACCCTAAACCCTAAACCCCCTTTAATGTGCGGAAGTGAAAGCCGCCTGCATGTATCGCAAGACCTTTTGCAGCAAGTCGGCCCCTGCAACAGCGGCTGCTGAGTCTGAATGGGTTCCCTAACCCCAAAACTCATAGGGATCCTTAGGGGTGTAGGGGACTATATTTCCTTAAATAGGCTTTATTAGTCCTTATTATGGGCCTTAAGGCCCCCTACCCCCCCTCCCCCTACACCCCTAAGCATCCCTATGAAAAACACTAAACACCAAGCACCGCTCGTCATCAACAGAGTTGTGTTGTTAATCCTTCTTTGCTTCCATCACGCCAAAACATTATATGGGTCGTCCATTGTACACCTGTAGTATCCGTTGTAGTTCCTGTGTGAAGCTTAACCAATGATTATGTAGGTTCCTGTAACGCAAAACAGAGCTGCCATGGAGACTTCAACCGACGGGGTACTCCCCAAAAAGGGCACCACAATGGAGACTAGATTCTATCATAAAGTAACCCTACCAACTCTAATACCCTACACCTTAAACCTTTTGTTTTCTTTAGCCCTGTTTGGCCACCATGGAGACTATGAGCCATTTCAATTCCGGGGGCTCTCATGGCTGCACAATGTGAGTCCAAGGGGCCGCCGAAGCTGCTCAGGACGGTTAGGGTTTGGAGTTTAAACCTTAGCATGGTTTTCTAGTTTGGGGTTTCGGGTTGTTTTAGGGTTTAGGGTTTTAGGATGGTTTTAGGGTTTTAGGATGGTTTTAGAGTTTAGGGTTCAGGGTGTTAGGATGGGTTTGGGGTCTTAGGATGGCTTTAGGGTAGAGGGTTTAGGGTTTTATGATGTTTTTAGGGTTTAATTAAGGTTTTAGGGCTAAGGGTTACAGATTTTAGGGTTTATGGTTTTGAGCTTCACGTAGCTAATTCATCCCGCTCTCGGTGCCGTGAGATTCCAAGGAATCAGACTCTCGAATTTCCCACTTGGCGATTGTAGAGAAATTTGCGAGGAAGTCTGTGATTTCTCTGTCATCCTCTTGAGGATGTTCTTTGTAACCAATAGAAAAGATTCGTTCAAAACCATTTTCACCTCGCATACAGGAGTCGGTAGAACTGAGAGCAAAGAACATACCTCCACTGCAGTCTAAGGTGACGAGCCTTTGATGAGGTCCCAGAGCTCTTCTTTGAACTTGGCGTATTTAGCAATAGCACTGACTCTGATGTCGCGGGCCATCTTTAGCAGCCAGAGGTTCATGTCAGTCATACTGCAGAGGGTGTTTAGTGTCATCTAAACCCCTGAACCCTAAACCCCAAACCCTAAACCGTCAACCCCTAAACCCTAAAGCCCAAACCCTACAAATAAATCCCAAACCCTAAACCCTAAACCCCAAACCGTGAACCCCAAACCCAATGAAGAGCTCCGCCGAGGTCCGAGGATGCAGGGTTTAGGGTTTATAGCCTATGTTATCAACAACACCTTAGTCCGGAATCCTAAGCCCTTCTACCTTTACCCAGAGTTTAGGCCTTAGGATTTAGGGGTTTAGGGTTTAGGGGTTTAGGTTTTAGGGTTTAGGGTCCTTGCTAGTCAGTGCTCTATACATTTTGTGACGTTGGCAACCATGGGTCTCTTGATTCCATGTAAAGCCCCCCCCCCTGTAAAACGCTTATAGACCCTCGTACCCTGTTGAAATCCTCCAGGTTCCTACAATAAAACAATATACTACGGTTGATGATATAAATCTGCATTACCATAGTGACCCTAAACTATGGGAATTATGGTATATTCCTATTATTATGGGTAATGCAGGATTTATATCAACCGTAGGTTCCTGAGTGGCCTCTTGAAAATCAGCGTACCCTTTTTCCTACTATACGGTCTTAATAATAAGGGGGCCCGACAACAAAAAGGGCAAAAGGGGCACTTCTCAGGAACCTAGACATACTGTTGATGGACGAAATCCTGCATGACCCTAAGGACTCTAAACTATGGGAACTATGGTATACTCCTTATAAAGAGTAGTGATGGATTTTGTCCATGAACAGTAGGGGACCTTGAGAGACAGACTAAAGCTTCGGGTAAGAGGCCCTCATCCTTGGAGGCCCAGGGGACTTAGAAAGTAGGTTAGAAGTAAGGTCATAAGTGCATAAATGGAGTAGGGTTTAGGGGTTTAGGGTTTAGGGGTTAAGAGTTTAGGGGTTCAGGGTTTGGAGTGTTTCTCCAAGTATAACTTACTTACTAAGTCCTCTGGGCCTCCAAGTACCCTGAACATTCAGAGCCCCTATGCCTCGATAGATAGACGAGAGCTTTGGGGGGAGGTCATGTCAGCCATAACTATACGGGGTCCTTTCAGGGAGCCCCTTACAGGAACCCTTACGGGGAACCGGGGAACCGCAAAGGCCATGACAACTGTTCTTTGCTCCGACTCCTAGCCTAAACTTAGTTGCTCTGTTCATAAGCCCCCCAAAATGTACACTTTCAGTTTTATAGTGGTTAAGATTATCTCAAACAGTGTAAAGTGTATCCACTCAGCTACTAAGGAAATCCTAAACCCTGCATTGCGCGCGAAACCTCCGGGGAAGCTGTCCAGCTTGAGGATCGGCTCCTCGTGCCCTGAGGGAAGAGACAATTCTACGCAGAGCTTGCGTAGGGTTCAGGGTTTAGGGTTTATAGGGTTCAGGGTTTGGGGTCTGGGTTTAGTATTTAGGTATACCCCAACCAGGGTTTGGGATCGAGCTAGCGGCTGCCCGCCGTGAGTATAGCCCATTCCCCAGTGCAACAGCACGCCATTCCGGACTCACCGCCCTGGCCTCGCCACCAACGGCGGAAGAGATCCGCTGCCCGACAACGAGTCCGGCAGTGCAGGGCCATCGGCCAGCTTCCTTGGAAAAGGGACATCACCCTCCTGCAAAGCCACCACTCGAAGCCCTGTTACCGTGTGCGGCAGCCGATGGGCAAGAAGTCATGGAACTATTGGCAGGGTGGCCTCAAGCAAAAGCGTGGTGGAGGTTGGTCGCAACCCTCCTCGCATGGCAGCTGGGAGCAGGACTATGGCTGGGAGGAGCCAGAGTTCCCTTCGTACAGTCGGGCTGCCAACGCTGGCCAGCCTCGTGCCCCAGCGATCGAGAAGCCCAAGGACAAGTCGGAGGCGGCTGGATTGGTCCAGGCCATACAACGTATGGTGACTACGGCTCGCAAAGCCGAGGTCAAAGCTCGGAAGCTCAGCGAGGAAAAGGAGCAGATCGAGGAGAATTGGAAGACGTTCCAGGCCGAGATGAAGAAGAAGTTCCTGAAGGCCCACGAGCTGTACGTCAAGGACACGGAGAGGATCGACCAAGCGATCACCGAAGGGCAGGAAGCTCAGGCTGCAGCTTTTCAAGAACTTCAAGAAGCTATGGCACACCCGGAGACCCTGGCATCCTCCAAGGGCAAGTCGACCTCGCAGGAAGCCATCAAGGCATGGGATGCCCTGCTTGGGGATGTGGAGGACAGCGACGAAGAGATGACCAACACAGTGGTGGCACATGTTCAGGAGAAGCTACAGAAGGTGCTGGCTACTACGCCACCAAGGCAGCGCCCCCGGGTGGCTCCGCTTACGCCGCTACAAACAACGGCAGCCCCCAGACGACCCACATCGACACCACTGGTGGAGGCAATGGTGGGAGGCCAGGGCCCGCCAGGCTTTGGAGAGAGCCCGCTCAGGGGCGCAGTGGACAGCGACCCATACCAGACCTCGCCGACGACACGGTTGGCCATGCCCTCGCCGCCCTCTACCCGTACCAGGTCCAGATCGATTACCAGGAGGACGCCGGTAAAAGAGCGAGGCCGCGAGCCAGCGAAGCCCTCGGTTGGAGGTGGACTGAGCGACAAGCTTGCAGCGGCAAGGCAGGCAGCGGTCAATTTGATCGAGGACGACGAAGACGACCCACCAGCCGAGAGAGAGAGCGGCGACCGGACCAGCGGTGGGGTGTCGACCTGAGTGGGAGGAGCCTGCAATCACCACATGGGCAGGAGGTTGAGTACCCAAGAGTGAAGTATGACTTGGGTGCCAGGGCAGCTGGGCTTTTTCGGCCCGTCCCGGCTGTCCTATGTCAACCGTGGAACTGTGGAACGTGGGCACGGATTGACAAGTTTTGCAAGCAAGCCCGGTGGAGCTACAGCGACTACCGCCACAGACGATACTGGAGCTACCTCGACTTCCATGAGGAGGTTCTTGACTTCCTCGAGGGCAGCCTCCGGGACTATCTCATGGATCCTGCGAATGCATGGCCTTCGAGCTGGGTGTCACTCATGCTCTTTGTCCTCGCTTCGGAGATCCTCCTGCTGTTCACATATGGGAGGTTTACAGAACCGTATGGTGGCGGACGGAGGAAAAGCAGACAAAGGCCTACATGGATCAACATGTTCATCGCTTTTGGGATGGTAACGAGCGGAGGTGCGATGTACACAAGCCCCCCTATGAGCCCGGCGAAAACAGGCAGGCCTGCCAATTGGTGGGCGCACGATATCTCCCCGGCCGAGCAGTTTGCTTGGGCTGAACAACGACTAGTATGGGAACGGCCACTGTGCAGCGGAGGACTACTCCCCGACCACGTCCACCCTTCCGGGCCTCCGATCCTTGAGCGGAGACCGCCAGTGGCTGTTGATGACGAGGAGCCGGAGCCGGAGCTGCTCGTGGACCCCCTCGAGGATGTCCCTCATGCGGTGCACATCTCGTTGTGGTTGTGCACGCCGTGGTCGCAGCCAGAAAGCATTGAGGTTGCCCTTCCATTTCCTCTACAAATGGATGATCTCAGGGAGGCGATTAGGGACCCCCGCAACGTCAGTGCACAACCGTGGCTTCAACATGTTGTTGCGACGAGCCCACAGGTTCATGATGACTATGCGAGCTTTCTCCTTCTACCAGAATGGCTTGATCAGACTGAAAAGAAGGCTATATTGGTCGATGCGCGAGGTGCGGGGGGCACCATCTTTGCCACGTACACCAACGGCCGCATCAACCGTTTCAACATGCTCCAGCAGGCTGAGAAGGGACCTGAGGAGCCGTTTGAGGTCTTTGTTGGTGGAGACTTAGCCCCACTTGGGCCCCATGAGAGCCGCATGCCGGAAAATGGCCTCTTGGTCAAGATTATCGACAGAGGCGCGTGATCGATTGGGCTGGGCCTCTTTTGCCTCGTCTTGCCCAGCCGGAAGCTTGGAACCCTGACACGGACCACCCGCAAGCTCCCCCGCAACTCCGGGGCCGGCATATCGCCTTCCAGACCCAACAAGACCAATATGTGCACCTTGCCAGGAGACAGGATGACAACACACCCGAGACTGTTGCTGCCTGGGCCTTCAATATGCAGCCGGATGACTTCTGGCTGAGGGCTCCTACGGACCGCCCACACCACCTCTGTTGGCATGGCCGAAAAGTTCATTCTCTGGTGGCTGTGGTCCCCCAAGAGGTGTATGCCAGAGGTACGGTGCAGATTGTCACTCTTGACCTGCGGGGCATAGCCTACTGGCCACAGTGGACAGCTGTTCGAGGCCATGTTTTTCACCCCGGCGACTTTGTTGAGTCCCTCCAGATTGAGGTCATACCTGGGTTCTCCGTTGTCGCTACTGGTGGTAGAAAGCATGGTGATGCTGGACATATTTGGGTGAATGATGGTGAGGTTGTTGAGATACACCTTCGACGCACGGCGGACATCACCCCCACTGAGGAGCTTGAGTCGGACTCTGAAGGCCAAGGAATGGACCAGCCCGAGGAAGAGGAGAGTGAAACGTTTGATGCGCTCCCCAACTCGTCGGAGCTCTCCGAGGGAAGCCCGCCTCGTGGCCCAGGTCCCTTTGGCCCGCCGAGGCCTACTCCGGTTAACCGCAGCCGCTCCCCGCATCGACGCACAGGGCGCACCATCCTCTTGGCTGAGCAGGTCCCGGTGCCAACCTTTGACCTCACCAAAGAGTCCGTGGCCCTGCCTTCGATTCCCTATCGATGGTATCAAGGCCTCGACCCGTGGCCTCTGACATGGCTCGGCCCGGATCTGCACGGCCTCTCGCTCTCGAAGACCACCGAGGAGGCCCTGGAGAAGACGATCGATTGGAAGGATCTCTTGAACCGACGGCCAGCGCATGAACCTGTCCAAGTCCATCTATATACTGATGGTTCTGCCAGTGAACACCCCTCCCGCAGTGGGTATGCCATCGCCATGCTCCTGAAGCTCGGGGCCTATGTGGCTCTCTTTGGGGTCATCAGTGAGCAATTGGTTGGCAACGAGCAGACGCCATGGCCAATCGAAGCACCATTGGCCCTCCGTGCGGAACAGGTCGCCGTCACGGTTGCTATGTTATGGATACTGCAGTTTCGATCGGCTGCCCCACATCTCCACTGCAAAATCTCTTTCGACTGCACCGCCGCAGGATATGCTGCATCGGGACGTTGGCAGTCGCCTGACTCCTTCGGGGAGCAAGCTCACCTCCTGGAGCGTTTTCTTGTGGAGCAGCCAACTCTCCAGCTTGAGCTGGAGCATGTGAAAGCCCACTCGGGCGAGCCATGGAATGAACTGGTCGATACCCTGGCAAAGGAGGCTTGTCGGGGAAACTGTCCCTTTGGAAAGCCACCGCCACGGGAATGTGTCGAATTTCAACAACTGGACCTATCGTGGCTGGCCACGGCCTTCAGAGCCCAGCGTGATCACACCATGTGTATCCAAGGTGGTCGGCTGACGTGGTCTCCCTTTGAGGACTCCGGATACCGCCTTCGACCGAGTCAACTCGTGCCAGTGAGTGGAGGCCAGGGACAACACGAAGCAGAAGGGCGGGGCTGCTGTGACCTTATGTTCGGGAGCCTGAACATTCAAGGCTTTGGAGGCAAGACAGCCTACCTGGAGGCCCAGTTGGACGCCCTCAATTGCAACATCGTGGCTTTTCAGGAAACCAAGTCCTCTTCTGGCCTCCTCAAGACCAAAAAGTACGTGCGTCTTGCCACCCACTCGCTCACCCATTGGGGGACTGCCATTTGGATCCACCGGAAGCTCGGCCTCCTCCAGAAGGACGGCAGAGCAGTGCTGGTTGACGAACATGACATTGAGGTTGTGGAAGAGCTGCCGAGATTGCTCTGTCTGAAGATTATGGCTTCAGATCTGGTCATCTACCTCATTGCAGCTCACTGCCCCCATGAGGCCAAAGGTGTGGAATGGCAGGCTTTTCTGGAGCAGCTTGACAGCTGCCTCTTTCGGACGAGGCGAGCGGACTTGGTGCTGCTGGGCGTTGACCTCAATGGCCGCCCACCAGCAAACACTGACCAAGTCACTGGAGCCCTTGAAGTCGACCCACCGGACCAAATAGGGCGTCGGTTTGTCCAGTTGCTTCAACGTGCTCGCATGTGGCTCCCGTCTACGTACCGGCATCTACATCCGGGACCTGACACTACCTTTGTGCACCTCTCAGGCTCTGAACACAGGCTCGACTTCATTGCCATTGGAGGACATTTACAGTGTGATCATGTTTGGAGCCAAGTCCACATGGAGTTTGACACTGGAGCTCCTCGTGAGGACCACCGACTTGTCAGTGTACAAATCCAAGGGCGGGTACGTGAGACCCGTGATCGAGCCCGACTATACCGCCCAGCTTATGACAGAGGCCGCATCCTGTCTGAGGAGGGCAGGGCGATCCTGATTGAAGCGTGCAACCAGTTTCGCCAGCCTGAGTGGCATGTTTCCCCGGACCAACACTGTCAACAATTGCAGGAGCTGCTGCAAAGCACCCTGGGCAAGCATTTTGCCAAAGAAGCCAACGGTGCCAGAACAGAGTATATCCCGCAGGAGATTTGGGCCATTAGAGAGGCAAAGATGCGGTTGAAAAAGCGGACAAGGGGACGGGCCAGCCTATGGGCTGACTTAGTCGTGCGGGCCTTCAAGACGTGGAAGGATGGGGGCGACTACGGCGTCTCCGCGCTACTTGGTAAACAAGGCCTTCTCTACCACGTTGCTGCAGCGGGCATCCGATACGCCACGGCCCGACCTCTGCCGGCCCTGCTTCACCCGGACACTGGCCACTTGATCGGTGACCGCCAGGGCTATGATTCAGTGTGGTTAGAGCACTTCGGCAAGCAGGAGCAGGGATGCGTCATGAGCACAGCAGCCCTTATTGACCAGGCTGCCGAACCGATGCCCACGGATGAAGTCCAGTGGTCCTACGAGATGCTGCCCACCCAGCTGCATATTGAACGCCTTATGCGGACTATGGCTCGTGGTAAAGCAGCGGGCCTTGGCAACCTGCCTGGAGAAGTCTTCCTCAGTGCCCCTGCGGAGCTTGCCGCCTTGTATCTCCCCCTCTTCACAAAATCCCTGGTCCTTACCAAGCAACCGACGCAGTGGAGAGGAGGCATCTTGTTCGAGGCGTTCAAAAACTCCGGCACTTGCAGCGATGTGGCGAACTTCCGGAGTTTGTTTGTGAGCAGCGTGGTCGGTAAGTGCTACCACAGATTGGTTCGTGACCAAGTCAGTGGTGTGTCCCAGGCCTCGCTCCACCCCTTGCACTGTGGACCCCGAAGGATGGCACCTGTCCTCTTCCCAGAGTTGTACATCCTGACGCACATTCGAAGATGTGTGAGGGATGGCCTCTGCTACGCAGTTCTGTACCTGGACACAAAGAGTGCGTACTACTCTGTCGTCAGGGAGCTGGCCATGGGAGACATTTGTCGGGATGCCACCGTCATCAAGGTTTTCCAACGGTTCAATTTGGGGCCCGAGGCCTTGCAGGAGCTCATGTCCGCGGTCAGGGATCTTGGTTTCATGGGGCAGGCAGGTGTGGCGCCTGCCCTGAAGCAAGTCGTCCAAGACTTGCATTACAACACTTGGTTTTGCACCCGCTCCGCGAGCGGAGACAGAGTCTGCAAGACACTCGCTGGGTCTCGCCCAGGCGAGAGTTTCGCGGACACCATCTTCTCGTTCGTCTACAGTCGCCTTCTTTGCCAGATCTTCGAGATCGCTACGGCGGAGGACTTGGCTTTCTCCCTCCCGGCCGACATTGGCTCCGGTGTCTTTGGAGATGGCAGTCAGGGTATGGACCAAGCTTCGTGGGATGGCACATGGGCAGACGATTCTGCCTTTCCCACAGCGGCTCCGAGCTGTGAAGAACTGATGAGGAAGGCGATCAGGCTGGCCAGTGTAGTGCTGACCTCCTGCCAGTCCTATGGCCTTACCCCCAACATGAAGGCCGGCAAAACCAGCATGATGTTGAGAGTCAAAGGACGGGGATCAGCGAAGATCAAGAGGCGATATTTTGCTGATGGGAAGCCGGAGCTCAAGTTGGACGAGGCTGGTCTTGCCCTGGCTTTGGTTCCACAATATCGCCATCTAGGTGGCTTTGTGGATGTCAACAATACGATGATGTCTGAAGCCAGGCATCGGATTGCTCTGGCTACACAGTCCTATGAGTCCTCCGGCAAGCTCCTGCTCAACCGCAGAGACTTGCCCCTCCCCGTCCGTGCCAACATCTTTGCGACTTCAGTGACGTCCTCTCTGTTCAACATCGGGTTATGGACACCAACGGGCAAAGCTTGGCAGTTGCTGAACAACGCCTACTCGCGATTGGTGCGAAGGCTGCTCAGCACCACTGTGCTCGGAGATCGGCTCTTCCATATCCCCCTCCAGGTCGCGCACGTGGTTACTGGCTGTTGGGGGCTGCATTTGGTTGCGAAGAGAGCGCGCCTAAGTCTGTTGGTTTCCTTGGTGCGGGCTGGACCGGACATCTTGTGGGCTGCTCTTCAAGCAGAGAGGTCATGGCTACGAGTTGTTCGCGAGGACCTACACTGGTTGGTTGCTACGGATGCGGAAGGCTGGCCCGCGCTCGAGGCAGCGTCCTGGCCACTTTGGGCGGAAAGGATTCGGCAGCACCCAACTGCCTTCAAGCGTAGGGTTGGCAAAAGACTTCAAGAGCAGCACCGGCGGGACAACCGGCAAGGTGTTGTTGCGGTGTGCCAATGGGCCCTCCATTGCTCAGTCTGTCCTCCCGAGGCCACGACAGTCCGAAGCTCCTGGAGGTGTTGGCCCTGTCAAAAGGTTTTCGATACCAGAGCCAAACTCAGTGTCCACTTCTTCAAGACGCACCGACGTGTCGCGGAGTACCGGCACTACGCTGAGGGCACAGTTTGTACTGCTTGCCAAAAGCAGTTTTGGAGCGAAGGGCGGTTGGCGGCCCACCTACGTGCGTCTGCTCAGTGTGTCAACAGACTCAGGCAGCAGGGTCGTGCTGCCCAAACTGTGCAACCGGGGTTTGGAAGCCGGCGGTTTCGGCAGCGTGAAATTGAACAATTTACGCCTGCTTTGCCGCAGACCCTTGGAAGTCCAGCGTGGGACACTGGAGAAACTAAGTGGGCTCAAGCCCATCGCGAGTTCTACCAGACAGTCTGTACCGCGGCCACTGAAGCTGGCTCTGGTGCGGACTTTGCTGGGAGGCTACAGGATGTCCTGGCCCAGTCGCCTGTCTACCCCGACGAGATATGCGACGCGCTCGAGAAGTTGGAGGCAGAGATGGAGCTACTCTACGCGAGCGATCAGACCGGCCACTGGACCCGCCAAGTCCTGGACGACATCCTTCTTGCATGTGCGGAGGTGATCCTTGCGGTCAACACGGCCAACGAGTGTGAGCCTGCTGCACGCGACAAAGCCCAGACGTTCGAAGCATTCCATGTACAGTTGGATGCAGTGGACTGGGATAGCCTTGTGGAGGGCAAGTTGCGAGAGAACGTGACCCAACCAAGTTCCTTGTTTATTTTGCCCGAGTCCTGGGAAGCTGAGTGGGACTTTGGCAAAGAGGCCCTTGGGAACCCAGCCGTGCTTGATCGACCTCTGTCCATACTCCCTGAGGTCCTACAGAACGTATGGAAGGCCATGCTCGAGGGGCATAGGCCTGAACTCCGAGCGCCTGAGGCGTTTTGGACACATGCCTTGGCGAAACCTTTTCGCATTTTCAAGGCCCCACTTGCAATTAATTAGGCGGCGCACTCCTCTGATCGCACGGAAATGCGGAAAATACCCCAACCCCAAACCCTACAGGTTGGGGGTTGTGGTATTCAAGGTTGCTTCTCAGAGGCTTCCGGGTCGAGGATTAGGGTGCAAGGCCTTTGGGGTTTTATGAGCTCTGAAAAGCCGGAACCCACTGCTGACGCACTGAACCCTATGCTGGTCCTACGTTTCGGAATGCAGCTTGCTTACATGATTTTGGGACTTGGAAGCTAGGGTTCGAAATCGGGTAGCACGTGTTATCCTTACTTGCACCTGACCCACCGCCCTGATCCCCTGCGCTGACCCTACGCGAAGTCTCCCAACACCACTTAAACCAAGCCCTGAACCGTGGACCTTTAAGTAAAAGCACCAAACGCCAATGCTGAAGCACACACTCAGAAAAAGACTCTGAATCCCATGCCCCAACCGAGCCCCAAGATCTACCGAACTCGACACCATTAGTTAAACCCTGACCTCTACACCTCAGCCACGCTGCAAACCCTGCAATGCAAACCTAGAGCCCTGAACCCTCACTCCCTTTGGAGCCTTTCGGGGATTCGGATCCCTCTGCTCTTGCACGGAGTGAAGCGAAATAGGCAGCCTCTTTCACTGCGAATCCAAGGCGATTTGAGACAGTTGCGCTGCATGATCGTGGACCAGGGGGTTTATCAGCATAATTACATGCTGTTGTAGAGCTGTACCAATGGTCCGGCAAGTCCGTGTGGTAATTTTGGTTTCATTGCCGGATGTTGTTGGTTCGTGTTCTTGGCTGAAGACATCTTAATACCCATGGTTGAAGACTTGACAAGGACTCTGTTAAGGATACCTGAGGTCGCGTACTCTATAAGGCCAAAGCAGATATACTACACAAGTAAATGTATAGCCCCAAAGACCCGAAAACACATTGCCCTTATTAAATCGAACCCTTAAGGGAAGCCTTGAACGAACCCTTCAATCAAGGCACATGGAGCTCAGCAAAAAGGTCCTTATGTAAGGCCAAGGGACCATATTGATGCATCATATACGGTTTAGTCTGATCATCTAGGGAACATTAGGGCTGCGAGCAACCGACCTCTATATTCAGGCCCAGAAGCGTTGGAACCGAGACGTTGGTGGTGTTTAGGCGGCTTTGGGGATCACGGAAGCAGGCGTTAGTAACGATGAAGTCGGGTAAATCAGACTCCGGACGCAGCATCCTTAGCTCCAGAGATAATGCGGAAGAACTGCGGTGAGCCGAAGGACTCACATGCCTTCTTTATTTCTGTACGTATGTATGTATGTATGTATGTATGTAGGTACGCAGGCATTCATTGTATACACGTATGTATGTATGTATGTATGTATGCATGCATGCATGTATGATCATGTATGTATGTATGCATGCATGTATGTATTTTTGTATGCATGTATGCATGCATGGATGTATGTATGTAGGTGCGAATACATGTATACACAAAGGCATGCGAATCCGGTGCACATGTCATAATGCTAAGGGCGTCTTGAAAAGGTGATTCTGATGCTGTCTTTGCATGTAAAATACGAAAATCAAGCTGTGCCGAGAATGCTCACAACAATGTGTCATGAACTCTCTACCATGCTATTACGCGTTCCTCATAGTCAAGGACATGGTATTGCTTGGAACGATGACTACAGTGACTACAGCACCGCAGCTTGCTGTAACCGAGGTTTTACTGTTCTCTGCCAAACTCCACAAGCTTTGACTACTCTTGCAAGAACCCTGGGACAAGTCCGAGAAGCCACTGGGAGGCCCTGTGAACCTTGACGAAGACGAAGGAAAACCTCAAATCCCCAGCAAAGGTCACTCTGCCTGTGAAGCGCAGGCCGTGAGGTCAAAGCTAATCACCTGGCCATGGGGCTGCTCCATGTGAGGCTCAGCTGTTCAGCGTGTTTCTTGGGTTTTTTTAGGGTTGTAGTGTTTGTCAGAAGCATCCGTTTTCGTGGGGTTGCATTTCGTTGCTACGGATATGTAGGCTTGGGTGAGGGCTTAGAACTTTTAGGCGGGCTAGGTTTGAAGTTGTCTGGATCCCTCAGACATAGCTTACATTAATTCATACATTCATTCATTCATTCATTCATTCATTGATTCATGTATATGGCCATGTGTGTACGCAGACACTCGCTGCTGTATACCTCTCGAACAGAACTGCTATGGAGAAAAGCTATATGGAGTGAGCCCGGTGTAGAAATCTGCCTCTTGAACAAGCAACAGCTTTGACGATCATGATGACGACCATGACGGTGATGATGATGACATTGGTGATGATGATGACGCTGATGGTGACGAGACTGAATGATCATCGGTGGATTTCAGGATCTAAGGATGCACCCTCTAGGGCTTTAGGGCCAGACCGACTTCTATCAGAAGTGTCCTGCTATGCGGGCGTTCATGTTCAGGCACACCGTGTTACTGAACAGCACCAAGCAAATGCACGCACGCAAACGATAAACACGTGTCTCTTTTATCACGGCCCTTCTGCGGGCCATAACCTGATCCGCCTCCTGAGTCGAGCCGGTTCTCACTAGCATTAGTCACTAAATGTCACTATAATGCCGATCGTGACATATACACGCCGGCTTGCATCTGGAACTCGGCACTCGAGCCTACTATGTCTCAGGTACACCCCAGGATCTAGGAAAGCCTGAACGACTCGAAGCTGCAAAGTCGTGGCAAGAGCTACATGAACCCGAAGTTCTACAGCAACCCTCTGTGGCCTTGTCATCCACGGAGACAGATGCCCAGTCGGGTTGATACACCTTCAAAAGGAGATGATCAGTTCGAAACTGACAAACGCTCAGGGCTTAGGGTTTAGGGTTTAGGGTAAGGATTTCTGATGTCAGCTACAGACCGGCCCTGTGTTCTGGAACTTCCCGCGACTCTCTCCGAAACTGCTGCACTCAGGCAGCATTCGCCCAATATCAATAAACGACTACAGATCATTGCTCCAAAGGATGCACCGTATCTTGAAGCGCCGCACTCTGGAATCTGTGAACTTGTATATCCCTGAGCCACTAATCAAAAAGACGATGCTCCTATCTGAAGAATCTCAGGAAATACCTAAACGGACCTGGATCCCAACTGTTCAGGGACTTCTGTTCTTCAGGGATGTTAGAGCCCTATGGAAGAAGACTGATTATTCAACATTGGAATCCCTGTACTACACACGGACCCCTATCATGCTCAACGCCGACATCTCAAAGCATCAGAGAGTCGCAACCAGGTCATCGTGGAAAAACAGAGTCTGCGTATGAGCCTCAAACCCGAAACCCGAAAGGCCCCAACAAAACTGCAACTCCAAGCCGTAAACTCCTGAACCCAAAGCCGTATAAGCCCTCAAGCCCTATCAAGCCCCAGCAAGCTCTGATACCCCTGAACTGAACCCTAAACCCAATGCCCCAAGCCCTCTCCCAGGTAAGGCATCATGAGTCGCAAGGATGCGAAGCCAGCCTCCACCACTTTTGCATTGCCTGCGCTGTTTGCCGAGGCATCTGGCGCCTTTGGCGTATGAAGGGCTTTAGGATCCAGGGCTGTGAGGATTTAAGGTTAGGAGTTTGCGTTTCGATTCGTGGACTGTACCTGTTGATGCGGTTACAACCCAGAGAAGACTGGATCATAACTGATACTTATGGGGTTATACGGGCCTTACGGGGTCTCATGCCGTGCAATGATTACGGAAAACAGGAACTCCTACAGAATATCACCCAAAGGCTCCATGTACCTTTATAGTAGATACTTAAGCCTCAAAGGGGTCCCTATATAGGTACTTTAAGGCCTAAGTATATACTATATGGGTACATGGAGCCTTGTAAGTCAGTGATACTGATACCCGAATTCTCCCCACTCTACATTGCGCATGTAGGCTCAACATCCTTAAACGCGAAATCTTAACGAAACCGGGCCGGGTGGTTAAGACAGGTTTTCCGGTCCGACTGCATGTCTCGTGCGCGTGCTTCGGCCCCAAGAAGGCTTCGGGTTTGGGGCTTAGGGTCTTAGTATAGGGGCCTTAAGAATTAGAATAGGGTTTTGGGGCTCGTTATACTAATTAGAATAAGGAACCCTCAAAATAGTCTAGGTAATTATTGAGGCCCATATAGTAACCCTAAACCCCCAAACCCCGCTACAAGACGGGTACGCGGTATACTGGCTTATCAGGCTTTTGTTCGAAGTCTCCTATTCCCACTCCCTTGCAGTCACCGGAAGCCGGAAGCTCCCACTTGGGGCTTTATCGGGCGAAGTGAACGAGCTTGGTAATTAGGCTCAAGTTGAAACAGCTGAGTCAGCTTAGTGTCGGGCTCAAGGTTTCAGGTTTCGGCCATTGTGGTTCGACGAATGTGGCTTAAATTGCAGCTACCAACCAACGCTTTGAACATGTCTGGGCAATAATCTGGTCCAAACGTGACTTTCGCTTTCGCGATTTACGGATAGGCTCGAGCCAGAAACCCCAAACCATCAACAGATCATATCTTGAGTTCTCGGCAATGCAAACATGTCCTTGGGCTACAGTCTGGAGGGTTTAGCACGTAGCTTTCAGTTGCTTAAACACTGCACTGCGCCTCCAAACATTGGAGGACTTCGGAATTCTCACATCACTAGTAATTTCGACCCTGCAGTCAAAAAGAAACTCAAATGGGTGGTTGTCAAAATTAGGGTCCCTTTTTGGGTCCTTAATTTAACACGGCACCTAATATTTCGGGAAACCAAAACGGGACCCTTATTTTGACAACTACCCAAATCTGAACAACAAAACTCGCAAAGGCTCGAAGGCCTGAAAATCTAAACTCCAAAACCCTCTGAAAGGCCTCTGTGGTGGCCGCAGGACTTTCGGCAGGGGCGCTGGCTTCGTCGGACATCCCCACTAGTTGGATGAAGCGAGTTATGAAACCTTCGTCTGGTTTGGGGTTCGGATTTTAGGGTGTAGGGTATGTGTATATATATATATATACCTATATATCTATATATATATATATATATATATATATGTATAGGTCTGGTGTTTAGGGTGTGGGTATTAGCCCAAAAAAACCTGACAATGCTCTCTGACACTTTGGAGCTTTTTTGATGGGCTCTGGGAATACCACGGGTTGGCCTGAGAGCTGCAGGGGTTCGGGTTTAGGGTTAGGGGTTGATTGGGGTTTAGGGTTTAGGGATTACTTGTGCATAGATGACTTTGGGAAAAGGCTGTTGGGTGTATGGTTCCTTGGGGTTGCGGGTGCGGGGCGCAGTGTGCAAGACTGGAGTTGCCTGGACCAGTTAGTCTAAAAGTGATCCTCGTCTGAGCCAAGGGTTCCCACAGAAAGGCTTGAACAGTCGGCGAGCAAAAGCCGGCAGGCACGGAACCCCCCAAGGCTAAGCCCTAACCCCAAGATCTCAAAACACAAACTCCAAGGGCACATGTGTTCCAAAACAGTATACATTTGGGCATAACGGCAAAATCTTAAAAGGGTTTCCTATACAACAACTTTAGAGTCGGAGGCTATACTACTGGGGCACATGGACCCTTAGGGCGCAGGGTCTCGGCTCAGAGGTTCGGGCTGAAGGCTTTCAGCTTGGGGGGGGATCATCTTCTGGCCCAGTGAAAGACCCCATGGTTGTAGTTGGAGTGGTTGAAGTTTAGGGGTTTAGGGTTCAAAGGGGTTTAGGGTTTAAGGTTGAAGTCTACGGTTGGACAGTAACTAGCCCCAGGGGGGGCTGCGACCTCACCCTACATCCAACCCTCCAACACTACACCACGAAGCACGAACCCAGAGGAAAACTACAAGCTGCCATACTCGACCCGCTCGCCACCACTTACACTGCGCAGGCATCTCATCTAACTCTCAGAGAAACTGACCCCCCAGAAAGCCAAAAACCCAATCCTACAACCTGAAAACCTCGAAAGCCGTAAACCCACTGGACCCCCCAAACCCTAAACCCCCAAACCCTATCTAAACCCTCTAAACCCACTGTACCACGGATCTTTCTTCGGTCATTCGTGGCTCACCAGTGGCGGCGGCTCCTCGCGCGGATTACTGCTTACGAGCCCCCACCAAAAGTAGCCCAAAGGGTCCTATGTACTGCTATAGTAGAATGTATATAGTGTTTCAATATGAGGAATTACTATTATGACTTAGGGCAATATCACCCATAACAGTACATAGGACCCCTTGGGTAGGTAAATAATGGCCAAACACCTACAAAAGGCTAACATTCTACCTCCATTGGGGGGTCCACGAAGGTCTCGGTGTCAGGGTCTGCAATGCTGCGCCAAGCAACATAGGTCGGAATTTCAGGGTCTTCGGGCCAAAATCTCCAAGCTCTGACAACCAGCCTACACCCTGAATTGCCATAAACCATAAACCTGGGTCAGGTTATGACTAGTTTATTCAGTTTGGGGTTCAGGCTTTGTGTCGGGCATTCGGCCTTTAGGGTTATTGTACTCTTGAGCTACGACCAAAGAAAGTCGCAGGTGCTTCAATTGCTATACCTATGCATCCTGTATAGTTGAAGGTACTTGTATAGGGTTTTATCTTGCAAGGTCTTGTGTACGTCAATGATATTCCTTTATAAACGGGCACTGGGCTCTACAGGAATGTACGGAATCTGTTTAACGATCAGCGACTGCTTCGACTGGCATTGTCTCGAAAGCTTCCGCCCAAGGGCAGATTCAACATGATGGTTGTAACCCTTTTTGACTTTGCCAGTCTCTGCAGCAAATGGCGGCAACCCAGGAAGACCCCTTTAAAAAATACTCAAAAAAAAGCTTACAGGCAGCCACCCTGTCGAAGCCTCATCCTCCTCCGCCTCCACCTGCGAGGTGCCTGGCCTCCCAGGAGCAGATATACGGTTTAGGGTCATATAGGGGCCTTAAGATAATTAGAGTAGGATTTCGGGGTATATTATGATATAAGTATACTACTAAGGAGCCCCCCAAATAATTTAGGTAATCATTGATGCCCCCCCATAGTACGTCATTTCCTTATCATATTCATGCTACTATGGATCCTGGTATGTGGGGTCTATACTCGGGTCCCTCTTTCCTGCAACTCCCAGATCTCCTAGCAGCCCTTGAGCGCACCCCCGAGCGCTGCAAAAACGACCAAGCACATTGTATCAATCAAATGGGAGTTTCCGAAATTAGGGGGTGTCTTATTTTGGGGTCCTTATAATAAGGATGCTATTGTTTAAGGTGCTATATTAGGGTCCCCTATTTTCGGAAACTCCCAAACGTTTATATACGGTTGGATAAACTCTAAAGCATACCTAGACCTCCCAACTGCCCTCCCTTATGCCCGACATAGCCGCAATCAAGGCCCATAAGCTTAAGGGCTCCATTGAATAGAGGCAGTTGGTCGGGGTGCTGCTAGATCCTCATCGTTGTCGAGGCTGCCTCGAGGCTTCGCAGCCCTTCAAGCCAACCCCTCAACCCAAAACCCTGAAGCCCCAAACCCAAAACCCTAAAGCCCCTTTTCGGGGGATGGCCTCTTCGGCTTGGCAGCCTCGGCGGCAGCTTGCCGAGAGGCCGCCGATAGTGGGGCCGGCCTTCAGAGTTTCAAAGGTCCGGCATTTTGACTATCCCTAAAAGGGTCCATGTACCCAAATAGGGTTCCTTTAAGGGGTCCACAAGGGTTCTATAAGGGTATAGGGTATATGGGTCCATGTAATTACCCAAGTAGTATACACTTTGGGCTCAATGTACCTATATGGGGACCGCTGTAAGGCCGCCAAAGAAAAAATAAGTACATGGACCCCAAGCGTATGTTCGATGCTTGCGTGTCTTTTTTGTTGTTTTGCAGTGGGGGTTGAGGGTTTGGGGGTCATCTTGGGTTAAGGGTTTCGAGATCGGGCTTAATTAAGGCTTGAGGCAAGTTCCTGGCAAAGTTATCGACAGAGTCGTGCTTAAACGCTACCTGCCGGCGTAGATTTCAAGGGCTTAACCTCTCAATTCTGGTAACTAAGGTTCTGCGTACCTGACTGCGGTTATGAATCATTGCCTTGACTGCGGTTATGAGTCATTGTAGCTCAGAGTTGCGAAATGAAGAGCCTGAGGTTCTACTGGCCATGATCGTGCAAGCCCTCAACCCCGACTGATTCCTTATGAAGCCGTCCAGGAACCTGTGGAACACTCTAAATTGCCAAGTCCTTCGATCCTCGCAGTCGTATGGGGAACATCATTGTTAGCGGTGTAGTATATCAGAAAGCTTTATGAGGATGCAAAATGAACACAAGAAACTAGCTCCCGGCTGGCCCAGTTGGCTTTAAACTCATGGTTTACGGTTCACTTCAGAGTCCATCCAAGAAGCTAGCAAAAGTGTTGCCTTGACATCGACTTCGTGCAGACGTGCCCTTTTCGCAGAGTTCAAGTTGAATGTCTTGTCTGCTCAACTTGAAGAGCCTCAGAAACGCTCTCTGTTACGACTATCTCCTTGTCAGCGCCCGCTACGAGCAGCAGTTGCACAATCTCATGGTAGCCTGACCTGGGTTGTTTAGGGCTTCGGGTTTAAGACTTTCGAGGGCCATGCCGATGAATAGGTACCACTATAAGACCACGACTGCCCAGCAAGTGCGCCCGTTACAGCCTCTGAAACTAATCGTATACAAAAGCGTCGTAAATCCAATTTTAAAAACATATCCTGGCAACCAGCCTAGAAACTGAGCTGCACGCTGGAGAGCCGTGAAGCCCTTGACGTCTCTGTGATCCACATTCGCTCTGGACACCAAAAGACACTCCACAGCCGTAGTGTGTCCCTTTCGGGCTGCAGAACAGAGAGCCGTTTCGCCGTTCTTGTCGACAAACTCCATGCCAGCTTTTGCAATCAACAGATCACATAGAATATCATTTTCCCCTCTTGAAGCAGCAAACATGAGAGCTGTTACGTCGTCTTCGTCCGTCATGTTGGTGTCCGCTTTCGCTTGCAAAAGCCAGAGAGAAATGTCTGAGTGGCCAGCAGCCGCTGCATGCATTAGTGCGGTTCGCTCGCAATCGTCCGTCGAAGTTAAATCTGCCCGGTGAACCAGTAGCAACCGGACAATCTCCTTATGACCTTCCTGGGATGACATGATGAGAGCTGTCGCACCCTCTTCGTCTGGCAGATCTTTGTCTGCCCCTGCTTCCAGCATCATTTTCAATACCTTACTTCTCAAATACCCATGGGGGAAAATGTTCAAACTTTCCAATAAGACTACCTTATTATCAGAGCCCCCAAAATTGAAAAGTTGGGTTTTGGGACACTAAGATACGGCGAGATCACCAGAACGTGCCGCATAATTCACAATCTCGTCAGCAACTTGCTGCTGGTTGGAAGCTCGTCCAGGAGGTGGCTTCGGAAGCTTCTTCAACACCAGCTGCAAGTCAGGAAACCCCTCTAGCCTGGGATGTTCTTGAAGACAATGAATATATAAGTTTCTGTTTGACCTTTGTACAGACGTGCTTGAGTTAAATATCAAAAAGATGTTCGAGCTTCCCAAGCAGCCTCAGAGTATCCTTGAGGATGCTATTATCACGGAGGCACAGAATCTGCTGCATGCAGACGGGGTAGCTATGACTCGCACGCAAGCGCTGCTTGACTGTCAGGATATCCCAATCTTGGGTCTCTTCGCTGCTCCAAGCAGCCAGCTCTTCACCAGACATACCTTGGCCGTAGTATACGGGTTTAACGTTAAGGTTGGCTTTCGGGGCATTGTATGCCGCCAAAAAACCTATGTTGAGGAGTATAGGTACTAGCACTCTGCAAGACCATGAACTCAGTGCGACAGCGTAAACTGTTCCTCCTTTGAATCTTCGGTAAGCGTAAGGAATACGATTAGTACGTATTCAAGCCCCTACGCCCAAAAAACGGTTCGCCTTAGACGACGCATATAACATGCTCAGAAAACATGATAAAACTTCAAGAGTCTTGTAAAATAAACAAGTTAACCCCGTATACAGCCTCAATCAACACCTGAATGAAAATCCGTGTAAAATTTTGTAAATTCCGAAAGGTCTGGGAAACCCTAGGCATTCCTTGCAACAGCCCTAGATCGCCAAGCATCCCCCCCCAAAAAAAAAAAAAAACCTACACCGAGATACTCCACACACGGAAGGTCGGATGCGTCGTCTCGGGAGGCTTCGCCATTTTTGGTCGAAGGTGCAGCTCTTGGGATTTTTCTTAAGCTGCTGTAGGGCTCTTTAGGGTTTAGTATTTCAGGCTCCAACACCGAAAACGATCCAAATAGACTCAAAGAGCTTGATTACCTAGTATGATACTTAGGTCCAAAACATCTCAACCAATATCGGTCCTCAATCTTTAGGATAAGGCCTCGATATGGGAGCCTTGCAATAAGGATCCTACTATTTAGGGTACTATATTAGGGTCCCCTATTTCGGAAACCCCCATATTCGATTCCGGGAACGGTCCTCGATGGTCATGCGCAGATTCAAGCTAATTGCAATGCCCAGCCCAACCTCCTACATAGGGACCCGTAGGGTGGTAGGGGGGTCGGTTTAGGGTTTTCAGTGGGGAGGGGGGTAGGGGACTGTACTTCCTTAAATAAGCCTGATTGAGTCCTTGTTGGTCCTGATGACTCCTACACAACCCCAACACAGAAACCACTTCGGACTTCACAAAGAGCAGGAAGATAGGGAGATACATACATACATGGATCGTGGAACCTCTTTCAGAAGAAACGAGAAAATACTAACCACATTAGTACTCTAAATCCTAGACCCTACGACCTAACTTAAGTACCTGATTCTGATGTCCTGGGTCCTTTGGAACCTTATATCTAGAAAGCCAAGCGGGCCCAAGCCATGTTGGGGCACCTTCGCCCTCAGAGCACTTCGAGCCCCAGCGCCGGATTCATGTCTGAGGTAAGCTTGTAACTAGGGTTTAGGGTTTAGGGTTTAGGGTTTAGGGTTTAGGGTTCACAGAAAGCTTACTGTCTAAGGGTGTGCAGAAGGTTTTGCATAGAGGAATTCGTGTATCGAATTGGGTTTTCGAATCACACGGCCTAGGAATCATTTGTTGGATTGATGGTGAATTGTACTGATAAGTCTGATCATTCCAGAATTCAGCCTTCAGGCACCCAAGTAAAACTGATGCGCCCTCAAACATCGCCCTGAGCAAACTCCCAGTGATGACAAAACCCAGAGCTATCAAGTCTACACGGTCAAAGCCCTAGGGCTGCATGTACCCTGTTTGTACATGCATCGGCCATGATGTTTAGTGCACAAGAGCGTCTTCGAGGGCAAATGGACAACACAGGAAAAGAAGGCAGCGCCGGCTAGACATCGACCTCTTGTGAGGAAGACACAAAATGCAACTACCCAAGATTCCGAAATCCTCCATCCTGTGCTCAAAAGCCGCAACCGCATTTCCATGTGATTCAATGTAGACCGCCAATTTTGTAAACCCCCTTTGAGCTAAGTTTTCGAGTGCAATTCGCAAGCAGCGGCTTCCTCGTTATGGTGAGTGCGTGTTATCTCTTGGCGGCTTCAAGGCAATATTAAAGCCTCTTTTTCAGGGTTCTCTCTAACCCTAAAACGGATCCAAACTTACAAAACTACTGATATACACCCTGCAATATTTTCACGCAAGCCCGACCTTCCCTCGGCCTCTTCCTGAAAGCTACAAGCAAATCCTAAACCTCCCTATATACACCCCAAACCCCAAGGCTCCAGGTACCTACATAGTGCATATTTCGGCCTCATAAGGGATGCTATAGAGGTACTTTGAAGTCTATAAGTAAATACGATCTAGGTACATGGAGTCTTGCAGAAATTCTGATCCCTCAAGCCCTAAACCAGAACTGAACCGCACTTTACGTGGAGGGCCTCTGCCAACGATGCCACTCACAGTGGCCAGTTCCAGAGACTCCCTCACGCGCCCTCTTCACGTGGTCCTTCCGTTTTATAGCACAGTTACAGTATGTATGTATGTATGTATGTATGTATGTACATATGTATATATATATATATATATATATATATATACATATGAACATACATACATACATACATACATACATATATACATATACACATATACACATACATATGTGTGTACATGCAGCAAAGAATGCACATTACAGGCCTTTGACGATCTTAAACACCCTGAACCAGAAATTCTTGGCAAAATTTGAGGCTCCGGCCCTGAACTGCTACACGCCCAATCCTAAACTGTATGGTGATGTTGATAAGTCGGTAAAGGATTTGATGGCTAACAACCAATATTGGGATCTTGTGGAGTCATCCAGGGCTTGTCACCCTCTCGCTCTCAATTTATGTTTCTCTCTCTTTCTCTCTGTCTTTCTCTCTGTCCCTCTCTCCCTCTCTCTCTCTCTCTCTCTCTCGCTCTCGTGTGCATGCATACCTTACATCACATCGCACATTTCATCACATGAGACACGACGGCATGAGGGCAGGGCCGGGCCGGGCAGTGCAGGGCAGGACAGTGCAGGGAAGGGCAACCAACAAACAAACGAACAAACAAGCAACACAAAAAAACAGACAGACGGGTAAACAAGCAAACAGGCAGTCAGACAGTCAGACAATCAGACAGTCAGACATGCATCGCACGTACATTTACACGTTTACACAGACCTAAAGAAGTATAGTAATGCATACAGACATACAGACACACAGACAGACCGATACAAGGGATCTGCTGGATTCCGTACAGATAGCGCAAGTTTCCCAGATGATTTCATGGTTGGAGATTCCAATATCAACCTGCAGCCGCAACCAAACAAACCAGTGTCCTAAACCCCAAACCCTGAACCACGGAATCCTAGAAACTAGAGTCCTTGAAAGGCTTGCTGTAGAAGCCCTTGTGCCAATGAGGTCGATCTGGCTGTGGATGGGCCTTACCACATTGCGAATGCAGTGGCGCTCTGTCTAATGTCTAATCTAACAGCACACCCAAACCCGAAACTGCCGCAATGAGGCCGGCAAACTGAAACCACGGATACTTTCTGCCACGCAGGAAATGGCTTGCTGCTACTTCGGGCGGTCGAGTTCGTAGTTGCGGCGGTGGTTTGCGTGGTGGGGGAGCCGGGTGGTTGCCGCAGCATCGGACGTATTGTGGTCCCAACTATCGTCATGATCATGAGAATGGCAGTGCCTGTGATGACAACGACAGTGACAAGTAATTAATGACAGCTAGAAGAGCCGTACTATGACGAGGAAGATGATTCTTGTCTGATGGTGATGAGGATGATGTGGAGATGATGACAGGACGACGACGGTAAGACGACCTATACGCCGTCGAAAAGGAGGAAGAGGAGAAGCGGAGGAGGAGGAACATGAAGGAGGTGACGGAGATAGAGGGACGCCCAAACCACAGACCCTGAAACCCTACAGTCACCATCGGTGAAACGAAAGCCCCAACAGTCCCTAAAGCCACTGCCCAAACCCAAGCACCATCTTACAGGTGGTTCGGTTGTCTGTAAATAGCGATTTGGACTGTAAGATTGTACAAGGTGTTTTCAGAAGTTGTGTTCGAATGCAGGGTTTTGTGTAGGGTTTGTTCGATCAGTGTGGCAGTTTTTGTTGAATGACGGTTTTGTAGGGAAGGGTTTGAGAGGAGCGCCTTGTTTACGAGGGTTGTTAAATCGAGGGAATCCACTCCCTTCTTGTTGGTTCCGGTCTTTGCTGCAAGCCCTGAAGAGCACCGACACTTACGTCATGTCGACTCAACGAAAACTACATAAAACTGCTTAAGCGCCTTATTAACAACCAAACAAGACATATAAGCCAAAAACGACTTGCAAGCCACAATTTAAGCAAGAACTGCTTCTAAAGCATCCCGGGGACCCGGGCCGAGAGAAGCCGACTGAGGCCGATTTCGGCCTCCTGTCCCTCCTCCTCCACCCAGACCTCTTCGGTTTGGGATTTGGGGGCTTATCAGGGCTTAGGCTTTAGGGCTTAGGGTTTAGGGCTCAGGGCTTGGAGAGCTTAGAGTTTAGGGTGTGTGCTGATCGTTTGTTTTGAGAAGGGTGGGGTTTGCGATTGTCATTTCGGGTTGTTGCTGCTTGCATCCTGTTTGGACCAGCTTGGGAGCTTCAGACCCCAGAGGGTCCAAGTACTCCCTATTATAGGACTTTAGGGTTTAGGGTTTAGGGGTTTAGGGTTTAGGGGTTTAGGGTTTAGGGTTTAGGGCCTTTTCAGGTACCAAAAACCATAAATAAGAACTACTTGGACCCTTAGGGGACATTTGTGTATGAGTTCACGCTTTTAGGTTGCGGAGGTGGATGCGATCTCGCTCTGGGTGGAGGATGCCCCCGACGGCTCTCGCCACTTAAGTTGAAGCATATTTGGCATCACTCTTATTCCCAGGATAATAGTTCAGGATTTCAGGTTTGGGGTTGTCAACATTCTGGACTTAGGGTTTTGGTTAGTGTTTGCTTAGGTGGCATGTCTGCGTTATCTGTATCTGTGTAGACTGGAGATTGCTCGAAAGCCACATGGGTAGTTGTCAAAAATATTGTCCCGTTTTGTGTACCCTAAATATTAGGTGCCGTATTCTAATAAGGACCCAAAAAGGTACCGCAATTTTGGCAACCACCCACATCTGAAAATTACAACCCCGCATCGAAGCAACGATGCTTGAGCCCAGGGCCGGCTTGTGTTTTGCAAGCCTTCACCGAAGTATCAGAATAGTAAAATCTAGGGTTTCCATGTCAGGAAGTGTTACTCTGATTTCGGGAAGTATACCCCATTACATGGGAGTTTCCGAAAATTGGGGTGGTACCTTAATTTGGGGGTCCATATAGTAAGGATCCTACTATTCAGGGTACTATATTAGGGTCCTCTATTTTCGTAAACTCCCACATATGTAACAGTAGCCAGTACCCTTTGGGTAAGTCCACCCAACGTTCATGCAACTGGACACGAACCCTTGGGCCGTATCGCCGAAACCCGAAAGCCCAAAACCCGACTCTGCGAAGACTCAGTCTGGTTTCATATTAACGAAATGAGCATTATGACAGCTATTGTATATATATATATAGTTATATATCATGTATGAATGTTGTATCACATGTGTACTTTAACAGCTTATATCTGAATATCATGAAGACAGAACTGCATGGGGGCTTGGCAGATGGGTTCATCTCCGTCAAGAGCTGTGCCTCACGTGACTGAGAGTCTCGGTATCTTAGTGGCAGGGTTAGTCTCAAACATGAATGAAGCTGCGGCCTTGCCAGTTGCAATGGGGGTTTGGGGGGTGCGTCGTAGTAGAATCGCAGTTGGAAACCCTAAGGCATAATATTCGTACGTAAGTAGATACTGGCAAGTAGGATACTATAGAGTTTTATGTATTGAGATCACCGGCTGGGGTCTCAGTTTGCATCTCGACCTCTTCGTTCAGGAGGTTAGGATAAGAAGGATCCCAGAAGAAAGAAGCATTCGGCTGCTTTCCACCGAACTTGGCTGCTTCGTCCACACGGCCTACAGCAGAGGAAACCTCAAACCGGATGGCTAAGAACAGCTGATGTTGCAGAATGTTCCCTCAATAGTCAACTGTCATAGCAACCGTCATCACAAGGATAACCAAGCTCAGACGAGTTGTTCTGTTGAGAGCCACAACAACGGCAACAGTTACATATATTGCTGCTACTCCAAATAACGATGGTATCAATCGCATTCTTCCTAGTCATGAAGAGCAACAACAACGGCCGCAGCAGTAACAATACCAGTGCACACACAACAGGGGCCCGAAGAATTATGGGCACTCTACTGCAGTACATCCCGAAACCCTACTCGAACATCAAGGACCCTAAATATTAACAGCCATAACGATGTCAGTGGGGCTTCGTAACTGACCGCGCCACCTCAAGCAGGACGTCATCCGGACGCTCCCGGCAGTCCTGTCAGGCGGCTTCTTCTGTCTGGTTCTTAGTAGGGAATGGGGGGAAATGGGCTATGGGGACTGTTATTGGGGATTCTATAGGGACTGCTATAGGACTATAGGGATCAATTCCCCCATTCCCTACTAAGCACCAGACAGTCTTTGTAAAATATACCATAAGACTGTTGCTGGCTGTGAAGGAATACAGCTGGCAAGACCTCTATACAATGAACTCGTGATTTTAAGGGCTTTAGGGGATGATGCGACCTAGAAACCCCAAGAAGTGAAGTCTAGGGCCTGGGGAGCTCAAACACTACAACCGCGAAATACGAAACCTAAGATGCCTCAACCTGCGAGCCCTGACCACGAACCCCGAAATGAAATGCAAGGAGATGTAAAGGTGACGAACGAGGCCGACGGTTTAGGGTTTAGGGTCATTTGACTTGCACTGGGGTCTCGTACTGCCAGTTTATTATAGTATTAAGGAACCCACGAATCGCCCGAAGACGGGTAGCATCATGCCGTCATCCGCTTTCTGGCGTAGTCCAACCTACCGCGTACTAGGGCCCCTGAATAGCAAAAACATATACATATAATCACGGAACTAAGGATGCCTCCATTGCAAATTTTGCGAGGCTGGACCAGAAAGGAAGCCCAACACCCACGAAACTCCAGAATACCGTTAAGGGTCTGCAGTGTAGGGTATGGTATTTGGGCTTTAACCTGATACGGAAAACGAAGCACACTACAAATCTTGAGTAACATCAATCTGCATGGCTGCAGACGTCGCTGAACCGCACTGCGCCCGCAGACCTCACCCTTTGAGTTTGGCACTAGGCTCCTAAACCCAAACCCTCTAAGCCCTCAGGGTCCAAGCACCCATGTAGTATCACAGTATCC
Organism: Symbiodinium sp. CCMP2592; assembly: GCA_905221615.1. Classification (NCBI taxonomy): domain Eukaryota; class Dinophyceae; order Suessiales; family Symbiodiniaceae; genus Symbiodinium; species Symbiodinium sp. CCMP2592. The sequence continues at coordinate 204,581 of CAJNDT010005910.1, read as the reverse complement.
AATTTGTAGTTTGGCATTCAAGTATACATACAGGAGCCCCCCTAAGTCCAAAACCATATGTATATACAAATATCGAAAACCCTGAACGACGCCCTCTGGACGTTAGGGCAGCAGCCGCTGGCAAGAGGAGACTCTATATAGAAGCCCGAAATAAAGACACTTGCAATGCCAGGATGCCCCAATACTGCGAATGTAGGAATGTAGGACACCACGGAGGCTACTCGGGCGAGGGCTCTATGACATGCGCGCCGTAACAATAAAATTGGACAACTGGGGAATAGTATGGTACGTGTACAACTGCGTATAGGGACGATACGGTGATTCCATTGCTGACTTCGAGTGCACTGCATTACCCAGAGGCCCCAAAGTAGTTCCTTTTTGGGACTACCTTATAGGAGCCAAAAAACGAACCCCAAAAAGGAACTACTTCGGGGCCTATGGGTAGCCACTCAAAAACAGTGGCCTCTCGGTAGACAAAGCGCGGATCCCAGGAATAAGGCAGAACGCTCACCCTCAGGTGGGCAAACTCCTGTCCACTGCAGAATTTGGGGCGTACGGCTTAGGGTTGAAAACCATAACCATATAAACCATCATGTCGCAACCCTAAATCAGGGTTCAGGGTTCAGGTATCGTATGGGGGTCTGGAGCTATCTATGTCATGCACCTCCAAGCCGAACAAAGAGCTGTGGGAATGGCAAAAGGCGAGAACTATTGATGGATCCCAAGTTTTGAATTAGGTCGTGCGGTATAAACCCTAAACCCTATAAACTCTAAACCCCTACACCCTAGCCTATAAACCCTAAACCCTCTGCATGCAAACTTTGCAAGCTGTCGAAACCCAACCAGACCCGACTCTACACCCAATCTTCCCCACTTAAGGTAGAAGCCAGAAAGTTGGAATATGATTATCCTAACCCTTCTATGGTAAATTATAGGGTATCCTACCATGAAACCATATTCCAACTTTCTGGAGTTCCCTGTAAGATGACACCATGCCTTCGAAGTCCGTGTATTGAAACAAGTATACGATATCCCGTAACCTCCCGACATGACAGAATCTCTTTCCGCACTATCCCAAAGGCAGCTACACATCCTTCGGGTGTGGAGGTTCTTGAGGTCGGGGATCACACCCCCCATTAAGGTTCTGTCTGCCCATATGGTAGATGCAAGAGATTCCAGGGCTTCCTATACGTTTGCATTTCAGGACCAAAGAAGCACGGTACAATTGAAGAAGTGGCCTGATGGATTTCACGTGCGACCATTCCTCGATCCACACCCCAACACCTCTCAGAGCATGAACGCCGAGCTCAAGACCTTGAAAACAGACCTACGGTTGAGGATATAAATCCTGCATTACCCATAATAAGGAATATACCATGCTTCCCATAGTTTAGGGTCGGGTCTCGAAGTTCTCAACCCCAAAAGGGAAACTTCGGGAAAGTCTGCAAGGAGTCCTCCTGGCGCAAAGACCTCAGAAGACAGCCTAGACATGCTCAGACGCGGTGCCCTCCCCGAAGGATCGCAGGCATTAGGGCTTAGCTGCCTATGTCAGCACTTCTAAGCTTGCCGATATCTATGCATTTGCCGATCTATCTATCGATGCATCTATCTATCCCGCAACGGGTCCAAAGTACCTAAGGCCTAAGACCCTTTGGGCGTCGATCTACCCGTGCATTCGCGTATGTTGAGCCTGAATGCCAACGTGGATCTTGTGCTCCAGGATTCGGGCCAAGAGCTTCGGGTTTCGGGGTTTATAGACCCTAAAGGATTTCGGGTCTAGGGTTTAGCGTGCAGGGTCTAGAGGGTTTATAAGGGCTTGGTTCTTGGGGCTTAGGGTGTAGGGTCTCGGGTTTAGGGGTAACTTATGTAGGGTATAGAGTCTTGGGTTTAGGGCTTATGGTTTAATTCATTGGTTTCAAGAGTTTCGGGTCTAGGGTCTCGGGTTTAGATGGTTTAGGCTTTAGGGGCGAAGCGATGAACCAACTTGCTTCCAATGCGAAACTCGAAACCCTAACCTAACCTGAAAGCCCTAAACCTAAACCCTAAACCCTAAACCCCAAAACCCTAAACCCTAACCTAAACCCTAAACCCTAAAACCCTAAACCCTAAACCCTAAACCCTAACCTAAACCCTAAACCCTAAAACCCTAAACCCTAACCTAAACCCTAAACCCCTAAACTCTCCCAAGGAAAAGGCTGGTGCTGGGCCCCGGGCCAGTTCAGGACGGAGACCGGACGTCGAGATTGGAAAGCTCGGCTTACGACCTGTTTCTTTGTGCGGGGGGTGGGCCTATGTAGGGTAGAGGGATTTAAGGGTTTAGGGTTTGAGGGTTATGGTAAAGGGGTGTCGGTTTCGGGGTTTAGGGCTTAGGGCAGCTAGACCCGAACCCGAAACCCGACCAAATCCCTGCAAACCCGGAATCCGAAACGCTGCACCGAAACTCAACACCCCCGCCACTCCCCGACTCGACCCCAAAGCAAAAAGAAACCGAAACCCTGTGACCCCCAAAGCAAGCCCCTAAACCCCCAACCCTTGAACCCCAGACCCTAAAGGCCCGCGGCTTAGGGAAAGGACGCAATTTTAGTTCAGGTATAGTTTAAGATCGTTTTGGATTTAGATTTTTTTGTGATGTGTAATGGCCTTGGCCTTTTTGATCCAGCCCACCAATATTTGGCATACACACTATTTAGGGTTTAGGGAATTCCCCGTCCCCCGCGGTGCCAGCAGCGCCAGGGAAGTCCCACAGCCAGCGGCCGCAAGGCCGTTCAGTAGAGCCTCGGCAGCGCCGGGGCTGGAGCTACCCCTGGCCGTCTTCTTGATTATTCATGCAGATATAGTCATATTGAGTTACCAGTGGTTTGTACTTACATACAATACAATACAGTACAATACAGTACATACGCGTATATATATATATATATATATATATATATATATTATATATTATATATATATATATATATATATATTATATATATATATACACATATAGACATGTTATAAAGTAACTTTTATGTATCATGGCATCTGGGCCCAAAGCCTGGAAATTTCATTCCTTGGGGCCTTGGGGTAGTAGTATACTTGATACTTGGACCCTTGCGGAGACGGCTGTCGGGCGCAGGGCCTTGGGGCAAGAGGCCAGGGCTTGGGGTGCTTGCTCCGACTAGTGACTAGGGCCGAACCCTCAACCCTAAAGACATTGTAAAGACCCCAGACCCTTAAACCCAGAAGAACCTAAAAAACCCCAACCCTAAACCCTTTCCTCTCTGAAAATAACGGTGGGGCTCGCTTACAATTTACCCAGAGGCCCCAACGTAGCTCCTTTTTGGGACTACCTTATAGGATTCCATATATGAACCCGAAAAAGGAACTACTTTGGGGCCTATGGGTAGAGGCTAGCGAACCCCACCGCTTCCCAGTTCCTACGCTACCCCCACCCGACCTCACACTTACCATAGCTAGATGCCTTAACACTTAGAACAACAAAGATTCGGTGTACATGGCAGTCTATTCATAAAAGGGAAGGAATCCTGAGAAGAATAAAGCTCTATGCACGATAATTAGAGTCATTACACGGAGAAAAGATGCTTGTGAAGGGTTTAAGCGATAGGGAGGTTTCATGAACTTCCACAAAAGAGACCATGAGAAGCCCCTAAACCCTAAACGCCAACCCCAAACTCCCGGCATCCTTGATCTAAACCCTAAACCCTAAACCCTAAAACCTGACCCTGAACATCCTAGACCCCAGAACCTGAAAGGCCCAAAGCTTCAGCTATGTTTTGTCAACTTCCCTGAGGCAAAACCAAAGGACGCCACTTTGGTTCAGGTATAGTTTAGGAGCGTTTTGGGGTTTAGGGTTTAGGGGGTATAGTTTAGGAGCGTTTTGGGGTTTAGGGTTTAGGGGGTATAGTTTAGGAGCGTTTTGGGGTTTAGGGTTTATGGTTTCAAGCCCCCCGAAGCCCTAAGCCGACGTCGATTGCACTTTTCTTCTCGCTTCGGCTCTCCCGAAAACTGCCCCATCAGTAGTACGCACTTGTCGGATTTCCCAGGACACCAGAGTTCACCTCTCCCTGGCGGAAACGTAGATCGCAGGGCAGACGATGGGGTTGGGACTTTGGCGGTTTCGTTGTGTTGGGTTTGCGGCTTTGGGGTTTTAGAGCTTCAGGTGGATAACTTTCAATAAATGAGCACTACCTAATCTCTTCTGAGCGCCACAAGGGAGTTTCGGGACTTCGGGATACCTAAGCATACCAACGTCTCCTGACTGTCTGAAAGCCTCCCACAAAAGTACGATCCCGATCATAACCTCTTAGTATCAGTCTGGAAGGGCCCTTAGAGGTACCAGTTTAGGGCTAGAGGCTTGGAGCTGGGTTTATAAGGTCTTTAGGTTCTAGTCTATAATTTTGGCCTTAGATATGTAAGAGTTCCGAGAATTGCAAGGCCATACCGTATGGTGTTGCACGAAGTCTTCGGACCAGATCTAGCGGAACTGTTGGAGCAATGCGCATCACTAAAATATATAGGGTCTTCAGTACTTCGAAAGGGGTAAAGCCCTAAACCCTAACATAGCGCAACTCTTCGGGGACTTCACAAAAAGGTACAACTACTTGTAGCAGCTGTTCAGACCCCGCTCCTTTAAGTAGAACGGATTCCAGAACACACCCTCCCGAGCCTGCAGGCAGCACAGGACTATAGCTCCCGCTACCACGAAGAACCTAAGCAGGCTGCATCGTGGAGTCGGAACCGAGCTCTATCTTTAAGTTAAAAAAACTTGCGAGCATTCCACGTTATGGATCGCAAGTTTTCGGGCGAGTTGCATGAAGCCTTACCCCTAAACCCTAAAATAGCGTGAACCCTAAAACCAACCTACCCCCCCGCCCAACCCCCCCGCGGAAACTTTTGGGTTCAAAAACGGCGCAGCGACGACTTGGACTTCGGTTCTCATCCAACTTGCACCCAGAAACCGTGAATGCGGCCTAAGGAGTGAAGGCAACATCCTCGCAGGGTTCAGGATTTATGGGTTTAAGGGTTTATCATGGTTCAAGAGCATTCGTGCTTAGTTCCTGAACCCTAAACCATTGGCCATTGGTCGAGGTGTTGCGCTGCAAAACAGACTCGCGGCATTCAGCTAACCCCGAGCCCTAGTCTACTAATTCAGCCTCGTGCACCCACAAATGCCAAATTCTGTAAGCCCCTGATACACCTCCCCATAATGCACACAGATGAAAAACACATGCGTACATGAGTATGCTTATGCGACATAGGAGAAAAACAAACGTGTGTTTCGGCCGAAACTTTGGACAATTCCTCGGCTCCTGGCCACACCTTCAGCCCTAAACCCTAAAACCTAAGCCCTAAAACCGACAAAAGCCAGGAAACAGCACGGACACGGTGGCGCCATCAAGTTCCTCTTGCTGCACGAGCTCCAGATCCTGCCGCACAGAGAACTCCTTTAAGGGATCTCTAACTCCTTTAAAGGAGTCATGAAGGATTCTTAAGGGCTCCTTTAACAGCGCCTTGAAGGTTCCAAAGGGCACCTTGCAGATGTTGAGTTGGTTGTTGTGTCTTGGGCCCTATGCTCAGTAGAGTCCATGTTGGGCTTTAGCCAGGCGTCTTGAGTCGTCAGGTGAGGGTTCAGCCTCCCCCCCCCACTGCTCCCCTCCCCCCCCCGCCGCAGTGTGGGTCTGCTCCGGGTTCTACCTATACTCTCCATTGTAGTTCCTTTTTTTGGTTAGCCAGTTTTATGGTTAGGATCCTATAAAAGAGTTTTCGGTTAACCAAACAAGGAACTACAATGGAGACTATAGGTAGGGTTAGTGGCTTGGCTCTAGGCCAAAAACACTGGAAGTTCAAAAAGTACCACGCTTCTATGCAGAGGACTTGCGCAGAAGCAATCCCCTGTACACCCTGACTGCTGGATTTTGGCGCCTGCAAGATCTCGGCTTAAGAATTCTCTTCAGCAAAGCAACTTTTCACGCGGCAGCGATGCTTGCTCCGGATGCTTCCTTGGACGAGCACCTCCAACCAATTCGGCACGTACGTGTGCAGCCAGGGCGATGCGAAGCATGTAAAATAAATAGTTGCAGAAGTCTGATGGTAAAGCCCTCGAATTCTATCGGACTCTTAGACAACCATTTATTCTGTCTCGAATTCTGTCAGAATCTTAGAAAGCCCTTAATTCTGTGTCCGTTGTCCTGGCCGGATTCTTGACCTGGGCCACCTGGGCGTTCAGCCGCACGCTGGGAGAGCTCCAAGCGCACCGAGCTGCTCTGTTGTCCTCTGTTCAGGGGCTGCAAGGGTTTAAGGGTATAGGGCTTAAGAGGTTTGGTAGTTAGTAGTCTTTGGGGGTGTTGGATTTTGGGGGGTTGCCAGGGTTTGCGGTTTGGGCTGCGGGGTCTTACTTTTCGGTTTCGGGTTTGGTTGGGGTTTGAGGCTTAGGACTTCCACGGAAACCCTTGAATCGTGAAGGTTTCGAAACCTCGATGTAGGTATTCGCAGTATTCGCCCCAAAAAAGCTCTATTCCGGAGTGTTAAGATGTCAGTCGTGATCTTAGGGCCTCAGGGTATCTTAATATCAATTCCCTAAGCCTTATAAGGTTTAGGGTTTTGATATTAAGATATATGTTAAGCTTTCAAAGTGAATCATAAAGACCCTGAAAGCCCCAGGCTCCAAATACCAAGACCCTACATAGGAGTTTCCGAAAATCGGGGACCCTATTCTAGTCGGATTATAAGGAACCCCTAACTATCGGAAACTCTAAAACCTAACCCTTTATAGAACCCTTACAGATCTATTTAAAGGAACCCTTATATGGAGCCCTTCAAGGGTACCCCTACGTTTCGGAATCTCCTAATATAAACCCTCAGTGCATTGCTGCGGCCTCTCCCTGAAACGAAGGCCATGGCGATGCTGTGGAGTGCAGCCACGGCCTGATCTTCTTGCAGATTGTTGAAAATCGCTGGGCCGGGGGGGCTTTGTCAATCAGGGCTCTTAGTTTCTAGTGCTACTAACCCGATAATCGCACCCAAAGTATACACTTACCAGCATTCCTAATGCCACATGCCAGCACCAACACCCCAGCATAAACCCCACCCCATGTTTTCTAGTCAAGCCCACGAGTAATTATACCCGACTGACGTTACAAGCAACAAAGGTCACTGTTGCTCCTGCTTAAGATTCTACCATACTTGGGGGATCATGGGACTTAGTAAGTATGGTTATAAGTACCCTAAGTGGGGTTATATCTAATTATAAGTCTAGTTACCTTAATTATAACCCTAGTTACTAAGTCCCATGATCCCTTAACTACCAAAATTAGACAACAGCGTCCTGAAACGCCGGCCAGAGGCAAAGAGGAGCGCGAGGAACGCAACGATACGCCCGGGCTTCCGCATTGGGGCTCAAGCTTTGGGGCCTTAGCCGTCGTGTCAGTTTAGGTTTCCCGTAGGCCGCAAAGTAGTTCCTTTTTGGGGACTACCTTATAGGATTCTATATATGAATTTTGGTACTTAAGGGATCATGGGACTTAGTACCTGGGGTTATAATTCAGGCAACTAGACTTATAATTAGATATAACCCCACTTAGGGTACTTATAACCCTACTAAGTCCCATGATGAACCAAGTACCCATAGGCCCCAAAGTAGTTCCTTTTTGGGGACTACCTTATAGGATTCTATATATTAAACCCCAAAAAAGAACTACTTTGGGGCCTATGGGTAGAGCTCAGGGTCTATAGAGGTTTGGGGTTTAGTTTAGAGGTTAGAGCGAGCGTGGGACTTAGTGGTACGGTTGATGATATAAATCCTGCATTTACCCATAATAAGGCATATACCGCCATAATTCCCATAGTTTAGGGTCCTTAAGGTAATGCAGGATTTATATCATCAACCGTAGTTCTATTGCCTTGATGATCCGAAGGAAAGTACACTGATCCTCCAAGACAGGCCGAAGTGACTAACGGCAGGTAAGGTTACAGTCGGTTATTGTCCCGACGTCTCCACTGCATAGTACCCACTACAGAATCCAGGCAACTCGCTGGACTTCTAGGGCGCATTTCCACCGAACTAATGAAGACCTCGCCCTTCAGTGAAGGACCGAAACAGCGCAATCTGAAAGCCCACAACCCTACAAGGCCCTAAACCACAAAGAAAACCCACACTCCATGACCCTGAACCATCGAAACGGTCCCACACCCAACAACCCCTTAACCCGAGAAGCGGACCACCCAAGCCGGCTGACAAGAGGCGAAAACTGTGTAAGGACACAGGGCCAGGGCGCACAGTTTGCACGCCGAATTTGAACCAATGTGCTGCGACCACAAAGTTTTCAATTTCGCCCATTGGGTTTGCGGTTTTCGGGTTCGGGGGGGTTTCAGGATTTAGGGCTTTAGGGTTTCTCAGTTTGGACCTGAATCTGGGTTCTTGTTGAGGAGTCTAATTTAAGGTACCATATACCCTATTATGCTAATTTAAACTAGAATCCTTAACGAGAACCCAGGGATCCTTTCACCACACCCTACCAAGCCCGTAACCAAGCCAGGCAAAGCCATACGTCCTACGCCAGCAGCATCCGACCGAACAAAACGTAGCAAACTCTGCACCTGGACCCGCAATCCCCAAGCCCCGAAACTAGTTCATGGTTGAGATAGGATTACAACTTTAAACTGATATTCCTTCTTGGGTTTAAGTACCTATAAAAAATGTAAAATGTTACCCAACTATGACCAAGGACATCTAAACCGTGAAGCTCTCTGTCCGGCAGCTTGAAACTGTTCAACCCCCATCCTCAGTTTACTGCCCGCGAGAAAGCACAAACGCCCTAATCCCAAACCCTAAGGGTCCAAGTAGTTCCTATTTGTGGTTTCTGGTACAAAAAGGTCCGAAAGTCCTAAAGTAGGGAGTACTTGGACCCTCTGGGAAACCCGAAACAAAATCCCAAACAGTACGGGTCCAAGCCTGACCCCGGGAACCCAAAAGCCGTCCGTTTAACAGCCCAAAGGGTCCTATGTACCGATATAGTAGAATGTAGGTTTTCTATATTCGGAATTACTAGTATGACTCAGGGAAGGATCCCTCATAACAGTACATAGGACCCTTTGGGGAGGGTTCTGTATAGCCCACAAGATCCATGAACCTTTATGCCAAAAACTTTGGTCTAAGGGGTTCCGAGAATTCAATGCAGACTGTGCCCCATACATATCGGAACCTGATCCATTATAGGCACATCTCTGGATCGATAGATGTCCTGAGTTATATGCACAGAACTATATGGGCATTCGGGGCTACATAGATCCACCGAGAATCTTCAGTCGCACCTTGGCAAGAGGCTCACAACACAAGGGCTTGAGGCCTGGCTATTGGGCTTCTGCCAACATGGATCTACGAAAAAAACATTTGGAGTTTCCGAGTGGGCAACCGTACGGCCTTAATGATTCGAAAGCCCTGAACCTGAAACCATGTACCCAACTCAAAACCCTGGGACAAGCAAGCCCCTCTGAACAAACCCTCAAACCCATAACCTGAAAACGAAACCTTGAACGCCTAGGACACCCAAAACCCCGAAGCCCCAAAAATCCCGAAAACCCCTAAACCGCAAACCCTACACCCGAAACCCTAAACCCCTAACTCCTCAACTCCTAAGCCCGAAACCCCTCTACCCTATAATGGGCTATATAATGGCTATATTAAGGGTATATACCTAGGGGTCCTTGTTAAGGGTCCCTCCTTTCCCCTCAACCCCCAAGTCTCCCAAAAAGCGAAAACCCTCTCAGGCCCCAGGCAGGGCCCAACTCATCCGCCGGGGCAGAGCGCGGTAGCCTGAGCCGGCTAAGGGTCTCTCGCGCGTGCGATGTGAAGGCTTATAGGGGGCAAAACCTTCGGATTCCAATTGATTTAAATCCGGTGCTAAAATCGAATTCCAGCCATAATGAGGCTTCTAGGGCTTAGGGTTTATAAGGTTTGGGGTTTAGGCAAGGTTTAGGGTTTAAGGTATAGGGCTTCTTAGGGTTTAGGATAGAAAGCTTAACTTAAGGTTTGGTTTATAGGGCATGTAGGGTTTCGGGTTTAGGGTCTAGGGGGGTTTGGGGTTTGTAGAGGTTTAGGCTTTTGGGTGTATAAGGCTTTACGGTTTGGAGTTAATGGGGCTTCAGATTTGTTGAAGAGTTACAGAATCAGGCGCAGTGAGGTGACTCGTGAGGTTTAGCACAGACTGCAAGGCTTAAGGCTTTAGACGATGGGAACAACCAGGGGGGATGCTTCTTAGCTTAACATGGGCTAAAGACGACATTTGCAAGGATAACGTTAACGTCTGTTTAGTCTCATCTTCATCCGCCTCTTCCTCATTCATCATGGTCTCAGTCTTCGCAGGATGTTTTGGATCACTGCATCCTGCTTGCAGTTTCCGGGTTCATCTCGTTCAAGCTCCCCCTCTTCTTCAACGCAGCACACGTGCAAAGTCAGCAGCTTAGCCCAGCACTTCAAGGCCAGTGACTTCGGCAAAGAGCCGGTTGCACCGGAGCCTGCTTTGAAGCTGCATGGCGAGCGTTTAAAGCTTCCGGGCACTCGCTAAAAGGCTTAACTCTGTTTGAGACTCCGGTGCTTGAAGTTTGGTGATCTGTGCATTTCAGATGGTGGACAAAGCCATCGTAACCAGAGAGAAGCCCTAAATCCTGCAGTGTCCTACACCTCTGCACCCGGGAAGAATCCTTCAGATGGTGGACAAAGCCATCTTAACGTGGGATAAATCCTAAACCCTGAATCCCTGAACTCAGAACCCTTCGGATGGTGGACAAGGCCATCTGCCACCCAAAAACCTGAAGCAACAAACGCAGAACTCCTCTGATGGTTGACAAAGACATACAAGGAATGTCCTGCAGCTTGCGCTGCAAGGCCAGATGTGCTCCGATCCCGGCGTGCCGCACTTTCAGTAGTACCTATTAGTCTCCATTGTAGTTCCTTTTTGGGGTTACCTTTTAGGATCCCTAATATAAAAGTGGTTAAACCAAAAAAAAAAAGGAACTACAATGGAGACTATAGGTACCAAGCCCGACGTTCTTTGCAGAAGACGTCAATTCCCAGGCCCCAGGCCAGCGAGACCACGGAGACCCGGCGCGATGCAGTCCCGCCAACCCAAAGGGTCCTATGTACTGTTAGGGGGTATACTTCCCTAAGTCATAATAGTATTTCCTAATATGGAAACCCTACATTCCTCCTACATTCTACTGTATCGGTACATAGGACCCTTTGGGCAACAACCCTGCAAAACAAACACCGCGCAGGGCATCCTCGACGGACGTGGCTTTGGCAGCTCGATCTCTGAACCCTAACCCCAAGCCCCGAGGAGCCTTGTAATATCGGGGCCTTAATGATTAGAATAGGGTTTTGGTGCCCATTATACCATAGGTAATTGTTTACGCCTCTATACTAATGTCCGCTTGGGGAGACATGGCACGCCCTCAAAAGGCCGGCAAGGTCTTGCGTAGGAGCTCGAGTCGTGTGGCTTCCTTCTCGTTTTCGAAGTGCGCCTACCCTAAACCCTATAAGCCCTAAAACCCTAATTAAACCCTAAGCCCTAACCCTCTAAACCCCTAAACCCTAAACCCGGTGACCCTGAACCCCTAAAACCTAAACCTGGATCCTCAAACTGTCAATCAACCCGGAGCCCTCAGCCGCAGCTAACCCTGGAATTACGTTTCCTTCCGGGGGCTCATCATCTCCTTCGAAGTCGAAGGTTCAGGACTTCTTCATGAAAAAACCGGGCTTCATGTACTCACAGTTTCGGAACGGCGTGGGGATCGGGGAAGTAGCGTGTAGCGCCAGCTTCAGCTAACAGCAAGGGCTACTGTAGGGTTTAGGGTTAGGGTACTACGATGTTAAACAGCAGCGTGATCTTGCAAGTAGAGCACAGTACGTCTTAACAGACCTCGCAAAAGCTACGCAAAAGTCACTTGACAATGGTTCAACATAAACCCACAAATTTTCGCGACGGGAGTCTGTTTTTTCAATTTTTGGCCTTTAGCCCAAACCCGATCATAGGTCATGACTCATGTTGGGTTTAGGTTTGTTGTTCTGAAGTGTGGTTTAGGGTTGAGGGATTTACGCAGGATGTCTCGGATCCATCGGCGAGGCCTCTTAGCGAGAACTGCTTGAGGGCAGCAGCCGCTGCCAAGGCGGCCTGAAAGGGCTCACCGAAAACCCATTTGCCACAGGGTTGAGCACTTCCAGGACCCCCCCCCAGTACCCTTTAATAGAGATAGTATAGAGCCCTATTACAGACCTTAATGGAGGGTATTTGGGGTGCAATACAAGGTAGTTGGGGGGTCTAGGTTTGCACCTCTCTAAGAGGGCAGTTGGGGTTGTCTGGATTTTGGGTATGGAGTTTGAAGGACAGACATCCATGGTACGGCTAACGGCATCCTGCCCATTTATACTGTAGTTCAGGGTGGGGGTTCCTGGAAGAAGGGGGGGGAATAATGAACAAATACATGGGATTCAACATCCTACTCTGAGCGGAGTTGGCGATAATCAGGGCGCCTTCATTAAAGCAGATCCGAGAAAATTGACTCGCTCGAGAAAAGCAGTCATCAGGGTAGCCATGCTAGAAGGGTGTTGGGCGAACTACGGGTCGAACTGCCTGCAATGGAGAAACAGACTAAAACCCAGAGGGCCCAAGTACTCCCTATTATAGGACTTTAGGGCCTATTTAGCTATAGCTACCAAAAACCATAAATAGGAACTACTTGGACCATTACGGAACGTATGCACAACGTAACCTTCTTGGCTCAGCAGCTCAACTGGACTTTGAAGTAACCGGGGAGGAAACAGTACATGGACTATATCACTTAATGGTTCCTTTTAGAAACATATCCAAAATACACATTCAAGTATGGTACTCCAGAAACCAACCAGCAGGAGAATACAAGGGTTCTCATACCTCGCAAGACAGGGTTCAGCAAGGGTTCTGGACCTTCCCCCAAACCAACCCAGCATATTCAACTGCGCAGCTCCCTTATGCTAAACCCCAAAGCCCTAAGCCACGGCCATAAACACCCCTTCGACAGAATCGCACCACGTGAACCCCCTAACCGCCGACCCCCGCCGCCCCTCACCAAACGGCCTCAAAACCAACACACATCTAATGTAGGGGCCTTCATGATTGGAATAGGGTTTTGCGCTCCTTTATAGTACGGTTATCATACGGAACCCTCATAGATAGCATCGCTAAATATGTAGGCTTCTATGTCTAGCATACCGAGCCAAACAGCAAAATGCCCTATTCAGCCCAGGGACCGCGTATCAATCCCAAATTCGAAAACCGAAAAGCCCTCTACCACCCTCTTTCTGCAACTGCAGGCCGAAAAACAACAAACACTGAAAACCCTAAACCCTAAACCCCTAAACCCCTAAAAAAAAGAGCCTCAATCCTGAAACCCAGGAACCTCTAAACCCTCACCCTGAAGGTTAAACCCTACAGTTCATTGAAAATACACGAACTACCCTCAAAGCCCTAAACCCTATAAACTATAAACCCTAAACCCTCCCAAGCCCTACCTTAACCCTGAATATCCTACCTTTTGGGGTTCCTCATTATGATTTCCTTGTATAAGTCCGTAAAAAGGTAGGCTATTCCGGCTTAAGCAAAATTTTAAGGCCCTAAACCCTAAACCCCTGAACCCTTTGCCCTAAACCTTAAGCCCTAAATCCTAAACCCACTAAAGATACCCTCAAAGCCCTAAACCCCTAAGACACCCTCAAAGCCCTAAACCCCTGTTGGGCCGAACCTCCTCCTCGTCGTTTAGCCACCAGTCCTCCATCAAAGTGGAAGGAAGGTCAGAGTACTCTGGATGTGTCGAGGTTTAAGCTTCATTTAAGGTTTAGGGGTTTTGGGTTTAGGGCTTGAGGGGTTTAGGGGTTTAGGGTCTAGATGTTTAGGGTTAAGGGTTAAGGGATAGGAACCATAGGATTATGAATAAGGCGATCATAATCTTGGAAGGTCCCCGCCCCACAACCTTTCAGTCAAGAAAGTTGCGGTGCTTTCAGGGAGGTGATTTTGTGCTATGCTTCTTGGTTGTTGTTGAGCTTCTTCTGTTTATGTTGGGTAAGGCGTAGTTAGGGTTAACCTCGTTAGAGCTTCAAGTGCTCTTGTTTTTGGTTGTTGAGCTTCTGCTGTTCAAACTGGGAAAGGCGTAGGGGTAAAGAGACATTATGCCAGGCGCCCCGTGGTTGCTACTGTTTAAACTTCGGAGTCCGTCTGTGCTCATGTACGGTTCCTAGGAGTTCGTGAGCCCTAACGGGTTTAAATGCTCAGTCCTGCATTGGATAATACGCTGCCGAAATGTGTAAAGTATAATCTTTCAGCCACTAGGGGTTTAAGGTTGAGCTTTTTCGTGCACGGAGCGCATCAGACTCAAAGTGTCAGGCTGAACGGTGGGTTCTAGAATTCTAGAAGTGAAGTTGAGTCTTAGGTTGCAGGCTTTTCAGCAACTGAGGCTATAATACTTTGATTGTCGTTATCTGCCTCTGTCACTTCCTCTTTGACAGGGTGTGAGGGCAACTCCAGATTCAACTTTTGAGGGTTGCTTTAAAGGATCCTCAAAAGCTTCCCTTAAGGGCTCCTTTCGGGGTTCCTCTGAAGGTTGCCTTAAAGGCTCCTTGAAGGGTTCTTTGAAGGAAACTGCTTTTGGGCATTTGTGGGTGGTTCCCACTACGGAATCATCGGACTGGGACCGTAACTAAAGCACCTGAAAAGCCGGTAAAGCCAAAGCTCCACACTCGACAATCTCCTTTTGGGTTGACGGTAAGCACTAAACCCCATGCAAACCCTAAACCCCAAGCCCAAAGCCCTAAACCTATAAACCCCAAGCCCAAACTGAAACATCCCATGCGGTTTTGACAAGTGCCTCCGGAGGATCGAGAGCGCCGGTGGCCTTTGGAAGAGCGCTGTCTGCTTCGTACAGCAGATTGAGCTTCTGAGGGTTTAGGGTTAGGGCCGGTTAGGGTTTACTGTAAGGTGTTGCTGGAGTTTGGGGCCGTAAGGTCACTTGGACTTGACAGAATCTACGTTTGAGGGGTTCGAGTCTCTGTTTCTATGGCTCCTCGACACCCCAAACCTTAGAGCCCCAGCCCTCAACCCCTAAACCCTCAACCCCTAAACCCCGGAACCCCCAGACACAGCCTCTTTGACCAGGGCTCCTCCATCCAAGATGCTTCCGTGCCCCAGTCTTCCGTACTAAGCCCTGCATCTCGAGCCCCACAACTCTGAGGGAGTCAGGCCGTCTGCGCCCTCAATCGCACTAAACTTAACAGTTTCCTTTGCTGTCATGAACAAAGTAAGCTGAGCTTCGCACGATGAAGTAGTCGCTACCTCAAAGGCACCGCAATACAGAGTTTGGTTGCACGAACGGTTGAAGCACATATGCAGGGAAGGGGTACGCCTTGCCCTAACCGTGTTTTGAGTTCATACGCTCGGAAAAATACAGTTTTCAGTTGCATACAGAGGACAACAATATACGGTGACAAAAGACATATACTCATCCAGCTACTAAGCTAAAGAACCACCGCATCGGAAGCTTTCACGGACTGGGGCCTGTAGCGGCCCACGTTGCTCTGAAACCCTAAACCGAAACCCAAACCCAAAACTACGGTAGATGACATAAATCCTGCATTACCTCAAGGACTCTAAACTATGGGAATAATGGTATGTTCCTTGTTATGGGTAATGCAGGATTTATACCATCAACCGTATGAGGATCAAACAGGATTGAAGGTCTTTCTCAATTCCGTTTGCTCTCGAGGCTCCTCTCAAATTGAAGATGGTGGGGCTCACCCACTGGTCCCGCAAGTCTAAAGCATATACTCTGGCCGCATTAGACCGTACGGCCAAAATATGCACCATACGAGCATACAGCCCCATGAGAGAACTTTATAGCAACTTTATAGAGCTGAAGTAAAGCCTTGAAAAAAAACGCTGCAAACCAGCATGCACAGGCACATGGACCTTTGCGGTTTTGGTCCTGGTGCTCTTAACCTTAACCGAACCTGATTTGATCCTTAACCTGAAGCCCTAAATCTGCTAGGCCCAAGTAGCAGGTAGTTCGGGTCTAACAGAGGATAAATGTAGGGTCTAGGAGTGCCTGCATTTTTCAGAAGATGATCGAGGTGAGGTGAGGAAGCCCCTGCCCTCTTGACTCAGCAAATTTGGCTTATCTCGTTGGGCTTAGGGTTCTATCACGACTCTATGAGGGCTCTGGGCCAGGTGTGCACACATAGGGCTTTACACTGCTATTTCAATGGGATATTACATAAACTTACATATATATATATATATATGTTACCAACCAACTCAGGCACTGTTCGAGGGTTTGTAATGCGACTGGGGAACCGCAAACCTCGATCATGGACCGCAAAAACGGTTATATCCTGTCAGACGCAACTACTACGAACCCTAAGTCTCAGCGTGTGCATGAACACAACAATACACGGACTCGGAAACACATGCCAGAAGCCCTGAAGGCTACACCACGCCTATACAGTAGACACCGATGGAAATGCATGACGAGTGCTGATGTTGCTTACAGCTCTCTTCCGGGACATCAGAGCACGGAGTTTCCAACTTCATGGAAGTCAGATGGCTAAGGGGGCTTAGTAAAGTACGGTTACAAACGCCACAGCTGGGGGGTAAATCATAACATTTCATCATCAGAAGCCCCTAACCCTTGAGCTCGAGGCCTGTAACCATGCCGGATTGAATAACCGTTCCCATGTTTGAATGATGCAGTCGAGATGCTGACATTGTGGCTAAGTTCACGGCCCAGCTGCATCACCTTCAATCCGGGTCTTACTCGTATGCTTCCGGACTTGGGTCTTCCGGCTGTAGGACTCGGGGCTTCCGGCTGTAGGCATCAAGACAATGATTGACTGCAACATGGACCCCATCCCAGAGGGTCCAAGTACTCCTATTATAGGACTTTAGGGCCTTTTTAGGTACCATAAACCATAAATAGGAACTACTTGGATCCTTAGGGCATGTTATTGGGTCCATTTTAGTTAATGTTAATTATCCAAAAGTTTTGGTACACCCTCATACGTCCTAGCATCGCTATGCTAAGCCCAACAATCTTTTTCAAATCTACCGAAACAAGCTGCTCGTCTATCCTACTTAGATCAAGCTACATTCCAGAAGCCAATATTCAGTGCTGAAGACATTGACTGAACAGGCTTTGCAACATATTGACTTGGTGATATAAAAACCCGCATGATGCATTAGTCGGCACACATACAGGAGGGATGACGCCACTGCCGCTTTAGCTTTGCTCAAAGCGCGGAGGACAGCCATGCGCGCTTTGCGGAAGTTTCTTCTTCCAGCTGGGCGGCAATAGGCAGCAACTCCAAGTACTGGCAGTTCACATTGCAACGAACACAAACCTGCATGACATCGGAGCTCACACTGATAAACGGATGGTCTCTCTGCGAGCACACTTTGCAAGATGTCTCCAACAGAACATCTTCATCCACACAGGCTGCTTCACGCGGGCGTTTGCCACGACGTCTGTTCCGGCTTAGCGAAGCTGCGTTTGCCACAACTTCGGGACTGCATGGTAGAACCTGGCCCTGCACAACGGCGCCCTACTTCTGGCAACTTGTTCTGACCGGAATTGTTTGCTACGGGAATACTTTAGCTTACGCAGGATTCCGGGCGTTCATAATCAAGAATTGTTTAGGGGTCCGTGCAAAGAAATCGAATTCGAAGGAATGATATTGCAAATTACTCAGGCTTCTGTATTGGATGGCACCTACACCATGCTGGAATTCGGTACGACTTTCAGAGCTTGGAAACTTGTCGTGCGTACATTCCTCGCGAACCGACCCTGGACATAAAATTCCAACACCACGCGACACTGAAACTGAAAGATGGCCTTACACGAACAAGATACTGCGTTCCCAGATCATGCTCACGGACCATCGGCCGAGTTTGTGTTGTGCAATCCCGCTCCTCTCTTACATGTTTGATAATTCGAAAAAAACCTTCGGGTATATTGTAAAAATGAAACAACGGGGTACGACTACTAAGTAATCAGATCCTTTCATGCATGAAAGCCGAGGCCCGTAGCTGAATCCTGGAACCCACAAAATGAAGTTCAGGGGTTCCCGGGTTTTCGGTTAAGAGTTTAGAAAAACCAACGGTTTAGGGTTTAGGGTTTAGGGTTTAGGGTAAGAGTTTAGAATCAAAGGGGAAATGGGCTCTACAATGGGTATGTAATAGCAATATTACGAGTATATACCTAGGGGTCCTCATTAAGGGTCCCTCCTTTTCCCCTTGGATAGAAAAACCAACAACAAGTCCCTGCCTGTAAATCGTGGCATGCCTCCCAGGCAAGCACCACCACCTGCGAGGGGAGCGTCAGACACCACTACCTCAAACCACGAGCAGTTGCGGAACAACTTCTGATGTTTTAGCATTTGGTCTTTACGGCTGTTTGCTTCAAGGGGCTTACAGTTTAAGTAAGGTTTCGGACCAGGGGATGAAATTTAGATAGATAATTAGATAAGTCGATACATAGATAGATAGCTGGATAAGTAGAACGAGAGATAAAGGAAGGGAGAGGGAGAGAAAGGATTTTTCCAAGTAGTTCCATGTGTGTATATAACAACTATATATATATATATATATATATATAGGATTGATCACGGTTGAGATCGGTTTACGGTCTAGGACGTTGGGGCTCAGGCTTTGGGCCCAGGAATCCAAACCTGTCTCAGGTGAGAACTTTGCTTGGACCTTCAGTGTTGGGCGCCCACTAGGTACAGGTCACACAGTTGGTGATATTCTCGGTAAAGTGACAAGGTTGAGCTACCGTGAGTATAGCACGGGAAGAAGCCTCCCTGGTGAGCCCATGTTGGCAGGGCAGTCTGATTTTTACTTTCCGGACATAGGTAGCTTAATATATTAAGATCAACTAGTCAGGCTTCTATGGCGAATGCTCTATCCCCCTCAACCCTGAACCCATAGCCCAATCTTGAGCCTCCTTGTGCCTCTTCAGTGCAGCCAATACCTCTGCGAAGGCCGTTTGGGCCTCAGAAGCTTGGCCAATTCATGGGTTTAGGGCTGTAGGCTCCTCGGGGTTTAACGTAGGGGGCCTTAATACTTAGAATAGGGTTTTGGGCCCCTTTATAGTATGACGATCATAGGGAGTAAGCCCAAAGGTGTAGGTTTCAACCTGAATTCGTTTGCGAGGATGTAAGGAACCCTAAACCCTGACCCAGAACACCCTAAACTCTCAGCCCTAAACCCTAAACCCTAAACCCACCTCTGAACCTGGGTTTAGGGTTTGGAGTGTAGGGCTTAGAGTTGAGAACGGTCGACTGTGGGGCCTGGGTTTGCTTTTAGCGCTCTTTATCGGGTTTCAAGGTTCATGGCTCCAGGGTTTGGGGTGTCGGGTTTCGGGCTGGGTGGGGAGGGGGATCCTGCATGCCTTTAGCCCCTGAGGCCCTAAACCGCTAAACCCGAAATCGAGGACTTCGCAGAGGCAGCGTCTTTGACGTCTTGGGTCTTGGGGCCGCACGACGCAGAGCGGCCAGTAGATGAGATTCCATCCCATGTCCACCTGTCTCAGGTGGTAATAAAGGGCAGTTCTCTAAATTAGGGTCCCTTTTAGGGCTATACGGGTGCCGTACCATTTCCGGGGGACCTAAAAGAAACCCCTAGTTTCGAGAACTACCCAGGTGCTAAAAGTATGAAACATAGCATGGAGTTGGGGGCGGTGATGGACTGTTGCTATACGAGGGAGCCCGTGAGAAAGTAGCACTACTGAGTTGCGCAATAGACCCGAGGACTCTAGATCACAGTGAGGGTTTTCAAGAGCTCTTTATAGGTGTGCCTACAGAACGAGAATCTTTCTTCCTCCTTACACAACCCTACAAGCCCTTACTACCACCCTTTGCAAACCTTCTAAAACCCGCTTATACCCTCGCAAAACACCATCAAACCATGGCAGCACCACATATATATATATATACATATATATATATATATATATATATATACATACATATATATATATATATACACACTATAGGAAGGAGATTAAGGAACAGAAATAGCTGCAGTAATACCGGCTCTGCGTGTTAGAGGAAAGGTCCAAGGACTTTGCCACCTTGCAACTCCGCCAACCAAACCTCATAAACCTCATAACACCCGATCAGCCCTGGTACAACTCTGACTCTTACCCCTCAAACCTTAAACCCTAAATCCTAAACCCTAAACCCCTAAACCCTTAACCCTTAAACCCTAAATCCTAAACCCTAAACCCCTAAACCCTTAACCCTTAAACCCTAAATCCTAAACCCTAAACCCCTTAACCCTTAAACCCTCAAACCCTAAGTCCAAAAGACTGTAGCAGCATCTCTCCTCCTCGTCGAAGTTCCGGTGGGACCCCTGTAGTTTCGAAACATACTGTTGCTTCTTTTTCTTTCACACCACTGCTAGCTGCTAGGATCCGCTGGAAGCCTTCTGTAAGAGCCGGTAGGCCAGTACTTACTGTTGCTTCTGAAATTGCTGTTGGAGCATCTTTGGGGTGTTTGGGGGTTCTCGAAACAAGCTTGTCTTGACTGTAGGCGAGTTTAAGGTTCGATTCTGCGTTGGAAGGCCTGGGGCCACCGAATCAAATCCGTCGCGTTGGCTCCACCCCGGCCCAGAAGCCCAAATGTCGTTGTTGCAGTACGTGACGGTCGCTTGTTCGAGTCGAAGGTAGTGTGGTATGCATGATATTGAAACATTGCATGATCATTGAGAATCCCCTCTTAGCGACTGGGTATAATTGCACGACCCTGAACCAGCACTGTATCTTCCAAGCTGCTAAGCTTTTGCATAAATACCGTACGGTTTAGGGATCTCTTAACTACTCGGTATACAATTTTAAGTTGTTCCACGCTTTGCACCCTGAGTTTTGGGGTTTCTGCTTGCCTTTCTTGATGATACTATGGCCGCAACAGAAACACTGAACCCCAAAGCCGTAGAACCGTACAACCGTAAAGAAACCTTGTGAAATCCCTCAGCACTTTTCTGAAAGCTCTATGGAACCCTACAGCTCAAATTCCGGATCCCTATCATGAGACCTTCAAGCTTCAACTCTAAACCCTAAACCGTAATGAATTCACTCTCATACCCTCAGAGCACCTCAGGGATTTCGCAAGGAGCTGCCTCCTGAACGGCCTTCTGCTTCGGGTGGTTAGGATTTTGGATTACGGGTTACTGTGCTCAGGGTTTAGGAGTTTGGAGTTTTGGGTTCTAGAATTGTGGATTCAAGGTTCGGGGATTAAGATTGAGGGCTCCGGTTTTCGATCTTGGATTCGGGTCGCTGGTATGCTCCTCCATTCTAGAACTTGCGACTGGCGGCAACAGCATTATCATCGGCAGCAGCAGCTGGAGAGTAGTCGTCGTGGTCGGTGTGGCTGCATGGTGGTTGTTGTTGATACAGACATTGTAATCGTAGCGATTCAGCCCCATATGATTTGTAAACTAGTCAATCGGCTTTAGAGCAAATGACCTCTCTAACATTCGGAGGTGGAAGTGGGTTCTTGGAGTTCCGACAGCCCGCGTCCATGCAATTGTAGGTTTGGTTCAACTTGCAGAGCTGACATGATGTTTACGGTTTGCTTACGGATTTGGGATTAGAAAGCATGGGTTTGAGTCTTTCGCGTTGTTCTGGCAGCAGCACATTGCGACAAGTCCACCATATAGGAAGAACATCGCAGTGCGAGATGATGCGGCGGCTGTCTCTTCTGCCAAGCACGGCGGGGATTTACAGACAAATAAACACAAAGAGACACCGGAAACCTCCGAAAGAAAAATCGGCTGGCCTCGGGGGCCTTCAGAGGCGCCTGAGGCGTTTAAGGGTATAAGGCTTAGGTTAGGGCTTGGGGTTTAGGGGTACGAAGACTAAGTTTAGGGTTCGGGTGTTAGGGCTTAGGGCCTGAGTGCATAGGGCCGGTTTACAGCTCAAGGACTTGTATCCGGGGCTTTAGGGTTTAGGGCTCCGTCCTGCAAAGCCTTGGAGTTTGAGTCCAGGGTTCTGGAATCAACACCTGCCCCAAAAAGGCTCCTACTGATCTTCTACAGACGTGTCCTGGAGCTATCTCACCATAAACCTTAAACCCCTAAACCCTAAACTTTATAAGCCCTAAACCTTGAGCTCAAAACCCTAAGCCCTGCATCCATAATTCCTAAATTCTCTGCAGCTCCGCGGCGGGGATATGTCAGAATGTCCCTTCGAGGGTCCCTTTTAAGGTTCCTCTTGGGGTTGGGGTTCCTCTTAGGGTTTAGAGTTTCTGAATTCTCCCTGAAATGGATTGGGCCTTCCCTGTCCGCTTCTGACGGCCCCCTTGCCTGCGGCCTTGCCTCCGTGCGTGACCTTCCAGCTTGCACGCCGCTCGCGGCGATCGGCACGGCCATGGGCCTCGATGATGTCGAGAGCTTCACCATAAAGCCATAAAGGCAAAGCCAGTTGGATGTAGAAGTCGACCCAGGATGTACGAAAAAGAGCCAAAGCACGGCATAAATTTTGATGGACTGAATGGGACGAAGGACGGCGGTCGGCACAAGGAAGATGGTCATGCAGAGCTCCGCAAACATGACCCAAGCCTATGGAGTGCTCTGGGTGCCTCCAAGCATCTTCCAGTGCTCGAGGGCCTCTGGGTAATGTTCCCGAACCAAGGCCTCCGGAAACTGCGAAGCCTCGAAATCAGCACAGAATTTGCCGACGAGGTCAGTGCCGGCAATCTTCTGGTTGAATTGCTCGACCACGGCCATGTGGACAAACGGAAAAGAAGAACGAACGTCAATGCTAGCCGCTAGCGGACTGAGAAAGCACTGGAAGCGGCAGCAGAGCGGAAGTGTTCTTTTCAGCTAGCTAACACATCGCTGAGGAAGCGAAATAGCAGCGACGCTGGCTGGCATCCTCAACCACGACAGCAGCTTGCAGTGACCACTTTGCCCGCAGATGCAGTTTATTCTGTTTCGAGACCGATCGCTAGGCGCGTCGGAGGCAGCCGAGTTCCCAAAGGAAGGCTTCTTCCCGACTCTCCAGCGATGCCACGTGGCGCCACAGCTCGAGCAAGCGGCCGCGAAGGGGGGCGTTCACGCGCTGCAGGCCACGCACCTGCGGACAGCCCGGAGCATCTAGGAGGAGGGTGAGGGCAAACAAAGAACCAAGCGGCGGCAAGCTCGGCCCCGGCCTCAGCCCACAAGTCCATGAGCTCAAACAGCACGGGGTCGACTCGAGGCAGCGAGCCCGGAACGTCGAACAGTGTCGGCAAGCGAATAGGTTCCGGCGCCGGCGCCGGGGTAGGGTCCTCGAGCAATGTTCACGAGAAAGGATGCCTCAGCATCAACGATCTCAACGAGCAGCATGACTCTAGATAGAGCCGACGCAGATGCGGAGCAACCAGGGCCAAGCAGCGCAAGAATGAACAGGTCGAGGAAGTGAACTGCATCCACAGCCTGCGCCTCCGCACGGCCGAGGTGTGCCAGAGTGCCGCTGAGGTCGTGCTGCAGGATGCGTTCCGACCGCCGAGCGGTAACTCCTAAAAACAATCACGACAGGATTGAGCGCGAAGCAAAAATCGAGTGCCTCCATGCCGGGCCTGCCAGCCAACAGGTTCGGCTAGCCGTGGGCGACATTGCAAGGCTTTCTTGCATGCCAGAGCCAGAGCACGTGCAGCTATATAATGCAGACAGAGTCGTTGCCGTGAAAAAAATCGTGCTCTTGCAGAACACCTGCTCACCAAGGCCCCGATTGTAGTGCCTGGAGAGAAGCAGATCAACGTATCCGGCAAAAACAGCAGCACTCAAAGAGACGGCAATTTGGCAAGCTGCAGATGGCTTTTGCTACCGGAGGCTACGACAGTCGTGTCACGCCTGCGCAGCACCTTTTGCATTCAGACAGCAGAGAGGGCCGCCGGCCGCGGTTGCCGTTAACATCTCCACCTGGAAGCGCCACCACCAAAGCAGCACGCAGTGCAACGACCACCGCAGCGTGAAAGTCGGAGGGCGCGCTGTCAGGATGCAAAGCATAGGTTCCTTTTAGGATTCCTTGAAGGGGTTCCTTTTAGGGTTCCTTTAAAGGATCGAAATCTTAGACCACAAACCCTAGACCCTTGAATGACTGCTCGGTAGCTTTAGGGTCCGCGAGTGACACAGCTTTAGATCTGGCTCTTCCAAGGCGTCTGCTTTCTGGGGTTCGGGTTCTCCTTTTTGGTGATTTGGTCACTGATGGCACTGTTCGAAGCAACGGGGGCAATGAAAAATGGTATGAGGGTTGAGGGTCAAGTGTCCCTCTCTTCTGAGAGCAACTCCCAGGACTTGTCTTGTACTGTATTATATGGTCCCAAACACTGGGACTTAGTGGGTATTAATTTAGGCGTAACCTTCCACCTTTGGTTGCTCTCATGACTCTGCGGCTTGATAACATGAGTGCTCCGCATGCAGCACAGAGTACCCAAGTCTTAATCCTCCCGTCGACAGGGAATGCGTGTACACGACAGGATGCAAAAAACGACAGTTCCGTCTCAGCTCCCTGGACAGTTAAATTCCTTCAATAAGGACAAGCTGGGACCCGAATGTGCATTTTCAACCCCGGACCTATACCAGCCTCTTTGGGCAGGGGTTGCAGCAAAAGAGGCTTACCTCCCTCAAGCATCCTAAGTAGTCGCCTCAGACGTATGCCTAAACAGTATAAGAACCCATTACGCCGCAGGGGTTCAGGGCTTAAACACTAGGGTGTGGCGTAGCATGCTTTGATACAGCGTTACGACCTAACAGCCCAGCCTGTAATCAAATTCAAACTATATCTGGAACCACCCTAAGCAATAGTGCCCCCTAAACCCGAACACGGTTAACCCTAGCCTGATTTGATATAGGATCTATAGGGATCCTACAGCAAGTTTAAACCAGTGCAAAAACAAGTCCTGGTCGTTTAAGGTTAAGGTAAGCCCTACACGGTAGCCTCGGCCACGCGCAGCTCGATGCCGCCATGGACGCCCTGAACCTTTATGGGCATATTTAGGGTCTGAGCGCTTGGGGCTGATCCCCTTTTAGAGGATGATGGCATGGAAGGGTTCATGCGATAGGTACAGCAAGTAGCAAGTATGGCTCCGGGCCGTGTCTCGGGTCCCAAGTTGGAACCACCTGCGATCCTATAACTAATCATGCCCGGCGGTGATGTCATAGAAACACTTCACCTTTTCGGAACAAGTTCCAGAGAAAATTCCCTGTCTGCTTGTCCGACATGACTGTGGTCAGAACGAATTACAAGTTCTGTTGCTTCCAAAGCGCTAGTTATGATTTAGACTGACCATTCATGGTAAGCATTCAGAGGCCACAGCCTTTTCCTCGAATCCTATGCCCTAAACCCTGGAAACTGAAAATCAAAACCAGGGACGTAAACTGTAAACTCTAGACCCTAGATTAGGACTATGAGGGCTTGCAGAGGACGCTGGAGCCAAAGCTTGCTGCATTGTGGGCACTTTGGTTGATGATATAAATCTGCATTACCAATAAAAAGGAATATGCCATAATTCCCATAGCCTAGGGTCATTAAGGTAATGCAGGATTTGTATCATCAACCGTTGCACCCCACCAGACTACCTACAGCGCATCGATCGGGCATGCTATTAAGACAGGGTCCGGATACCCAAACCAATCGTGGACATAACGCAAGCCCGACTTCCATGCCAAGCCCTCACTATGCCCCACATGCACCAATAGCTTACTACCCCAATAAGCCCCAGAAGGGAAAGGTTAAACTTCCTGATTCCTACTAAACTCTAAGAACCCAAAAAGTTTAAAGGTTGGGTATTGGGGAACTAAGATAGTGGTGCCACAAACACGAAGCCTGGAGCGGCTGGTCGAAGTCCAATGCCCGACCATCAGGTAGGAACCTTGCAAATGAGGAGATCTAACATATCATTACGAGTTTCTGCTAGTCGTTATTTTGGTTATACCGTAGAAACCCAAAATTGAAAAAGGACCTTGAGAATGAGGAGGTCTAACAGATCATTACGAGTTTCACACTTCTGCTAGTAATTATTATGGTTTGTACAGCAGAAGCCCAAAAGTTGAAAACCCCATAGCCTCAATATGCCTCAATCCTTAAGAGTCATGCAGAGGGAAACCCAGCACTATTTGGCCGTCATCCGGTTTCCAACTTTATTGGGTGTTCAGTAACTGTTATTGTTACTGTTGGGGCTTCATACTGTTGATGATATAAATCCTGCATTACCTTAAGGACCCTAAACTATGGGAATTATGGAATATTCCTTTTTCATGGCTAATGCAAGGTTTATATCATCAACCGTAGGAGGTTTTGGGGTTGAGGGTTTTGATGGTCAAGGTGCTTGAGGACTCGGGGTTCTAGGCTTCACGGCTTTGGGGTTCTAGGATCTATACCTGTAGCCGAAAACACTTACCTTTTGAAGGCACTATATATAGAAACCATAATAAGGAACCCTAAAAAGGTAGGTCTATTCGGCTACAGGTAGGGCTGGGGGACTTTAAGTTGGAGGGGCTTGGGGTGTGGATTTCAAGATTTGAGTTTAAGGCCCGAAGCCCCAAGCCCGAAACTCAAAACCCCTATGTAAACTCTAAACCGGAGACTGCATGAGTTGAGCGCCGAGCTTTGGACCCTCCAGCTTACCCTCTCTTCTTCAACAACAGGGCCCCAAAAAGTTCAAACTTTCTAAGATAGAGCTAATATATAAAGCCAAAAAGTTTAACGTTCCCCCGTTCACTATCTAAGTACCTGATGCCCTACACCCTAGGCCTCAGAATCACCCAGTTGCCAACAAACGGACGCTCTTCGGGTTTAGGACTTGAGGATGGTAGAAACGCCAGTTATTTGCGGAGGTATAGCAGGTGGTATATAGTCTTGTAGAGTATATGGTATAGACGGCATAGTATATAGTATATAGTATATAGTATATAGTATATAGTATATAGCATATAGTATATAGTATATAGTATATAGTATATAGTATATAGTATACAGTAGATAGGAGTCCCAGATACTTGGACCCTTGCCCCTTGCTTTCAGGTGTGGGGACTCAGCGGTTGGAGGGTGTATAAGTTGAGGATTTCTCAAGCTACATCTGAACCCTTGAGGCATTTTCGAAAATTAGGGGTACCTTATTTTGGGGTCCTTTTTGTAAGGATCCTACTATTTAGGGTACTATATTAGGGTCCCCTGTCTTCCAAAACTCCCAATTGTACTTCTGTCATGATCTGCGCTGTCTGTCTTGGCACTGAGTTTCTGCTGAAGAAATACCTGCATATCGGTTGACACGACCCTTACGAAACTCTAAACCCGCCACGTGTTCCGACGATGCGGGTCGAGCTTGCTTTGAAGCTCCGCAGCCGCACTGGCCAGTGTGGCTCACTTGCTGGTGTGCCGGACACTTAGGTATAGAAACCCAAAGGCCGCCTAAGGTCCACTTCACTCAGTATCTTCTCGAGTTACGCAGGCGTCCTGCACCCCATACCCTATAAGCACAAGTCTATGAAAGCCACATACAAAAGCTTTTTGTAACCTTATGCCTTTTACCCTTGGAGGCGTGCTAAAGCTGGGGCTCCGGCAGAGCCATGTTTGTAGGGAACGGATGGCTCCTTTGGGAAAAGGAAAATGTGCTTTCCCAATGGGTCCATGTACATAGATAACGTGAACATGAATGACTCTTGGGCAGGGTCCCGATGATTTCTTTAGGCTCGGTTGTGCAAGGATTCAAGGGTAGGCCCGAGTAGGCTAAGGCAACCTCACAACATTAAACAACTACGCAAGCTTTGGTTCTCCAACGCTATAAACTTCATCATATTGCCCTAAGGCTCCATGTACCCTTATAATATATATTTAAGCCTTAAAGTACCTATATAGGGACCCCTTCCAGGCTTAAGTATCTACTATAAGGGTACTTGGAGCCTTTGGGTTGAGGGTCTACAAAGCATCGAGTTTCAGGTTTCGGCACGCCATGAACTCCGCAATCTCTCAAGAACTGACGACACATCCGACTCAGTTGGAGTTCTAAAGCCAAACCCCAAGCCGTATGAGCACAAGCCACGGAATCCTGCGAAATCAAGCCTACTAATATAGGGGCTGTTAGGGGAGTATCTTATACTGTAAATAGAATAAGGAAACCCCCAAAAAAAGCATTGGTAATTAGACCCCAGCTGAGACGAGACTTCGGACCTCCTCAAATGCAGCAGCTGGAGGAGCAAGCTCGCGGCATTTCGGCAAGGATCTGCCTGGCAGCTTTACGAATGCTTGTGGTCTGTTTTGTGTGAGGCTCCTTTTCAACTGGTAGTTTGGGTTTAGGGTGTTTACTGTTTGTTTAAAGCTTTAAGGTTGGGAACCTGTGTCAGCACGCCACTCGTACTTAAACTTCCCATACTTGATAAGAACTAATCTGGACCACATACTTGGGAAGAACTGATCTGGACCATCTGCAGTTTCTCGAGACCCTAGAAATAAACTTATCAAATATCAAGCGTGAGATGTAGTAGGTTCTTTGTTTTGGAAAATCTCGCTGCGAGGTCTGTGTTTAAGCTGGGGATGAGGATGAAGAATGCTACCCCTAAACGCTAAACCACAGCCAGGCCGACAGTGCCAGTGGGCATGATCCGCGAAGTGCTTTGCATGAGAAAACAACGAGGACACAAACTCCTTCGCTGCGCAATGCAACACAACAAAAGCTTCGGGGCTAGGCTGCGGCTCGTAAATTTCCGGCGGTGACCCGTTAACAGCCGTCAGCAAAGGGATTCCATCCCATGCACAGGTCTTGACAGGCCCAGGAAAGTGTCGTCAACCAGCGTCACAGCCTGTCGAACGGACCAAGTCTGCAGACGAAGCCGTACAGGAGTCCGGCGCTGCGGCCTCTCGTCTGTACTTCGAGGATCACGGGACTTAGTAAGTAGGGTTATAAGTAACTGGGGCTATGAGTAATTATAAGTACAATTACCTTACTTTACTAAGTCCCATGAGCCTTTCAGTAGGCTTCTTGGAACGAGTGCAGTCTCCGCCACAACGAGACGGAGTACTGACTTCAACTGCTTTCTGCAGCGCGCATTTGCTCATCGGCTCCAGGCAACTCAGCATGCCGCGTCAAGGGCAATGCTTCGCGCTTCCAAGTCTCCCGCCTGGGGCTTAAAAGGGTTTCGTAGTTTCGGGTGCATTGTTTCTGGCTGTACTCGTCTGTAGTCGGGCTGTAGTCGTAGACCAGAACCACATCTGCTAATCCAGCATAACACAAAACCCTAAATAGTTATATCAAGCCCCAACACCTAAAGCCTAAACTGTTCATACCCAGCCAGGGCTTGGATGGAGGGCCTGCCACACGGAGGCGGCTGGTGTCAGAAGCCACCCCCGAGTAATGTCGGAGCCTTGATACAAGAGGTGGGCTCAGGGGTGCAATGCTGACATTTATGTTAGGGAAAGGTAAGTGGTAACTCAGACCCTATGCTGGTGTGTAGCAAAGGGCAGCTACGCAGTATTAATTAAGCCCTCATCTCGGAGACTCTCCCCGACCACCTCTTTTGTTTGGGAATATGTAGGGACATCAGATGTAAGGAGCCCTAAGCTCCGCTAGACAAGGTTGGCTATTCCCGGGCTCGAAACCACTAACCATCACAACTTGAAGCTTGAAGAAAGACCCTAACTCGTAGGCCCACAGGAGATAACCAACATTGCGGCGGAGAAGCCCTCGAAAAACCTTGACTTGACACGTGCCACGCCACTAATCCAACCCATACTACCCTAAAACCCTAACTAAACCCTATAAACCCTAAACTCTAAAAACCCTATAAACCCTATAATTATAAACCTTGTAAACCCTGTAAACCCTAAACCCTAAAGAGAATCAGCGGCCTTGATGTCTTCCACATGCCCATCCTGCAAAGCCACGCGGATATTGAACTCAGTCAGGGGCGCCTGGGCAGCTTGCGACGCGTTGGGGCTTCGGGTTTCTAGGGGTGGGAAGGGTTTGCAGGGTTTTTGCGAGGCCGTAGAATTCAGAAAGGTTGACAGCTGAAGCCATAGACACCAGGGGTTTGGGGCTAAGTTTGAGGTCTTTGGATTTGTAAGATATGAGACTTCGATCTTCCTGTGTTTGTTCGTATGTGAATGCGCATGTGCACGAGGATGAGGATGTAGGTGATGTGTACGTGTTAAATGTCTGCAGCTGCATGTGTGTGTGTGTGTGTGTGTGCAACTTGTCGTTTGCTTATCTGTCTGTCTGCCTGTGTCCGTGTGTAGTGCCGGGTCGCGCGGTTTTTCAAACTCATGGGGATGAGCAGTTGCTCCGGCGAAGGCATCGCCAAATCTACACATAAACCTCGCTCCTCTCACCTGTATTTGTACAGCAACACGTAGTTGCTCAGAATCATCCAAGGGGTCAGGGTTTGTGATCCCAGAGGCTGCCGGCAGGATTGAACAGCCACCAGGTCAATGTCACCCCAAGCGTACGCTTATGGCCCGAGATGTCGGCGACAGCCTTGGGCCTTTCAATTCGCGTTAAGCAACCAGGGCTCAATTTGCCGATCACTACCTTCAGCTCCTTGAACTGCAACACCATCGGACCATCGTCTAGATTAGTTTGCTGTACTGCTAGGGCTCAGCAAGGACATGCGAACCTTTGATCAGATAGCATAGCATAGTAGAGCATAGCATAGGATAGGACGGGAAAGGATAGGAGAGGATTGTATGGACATTGCATTGTATGTATGTGCTGCATGCAAGCAGGCGTGCATTAGACTGGATAGATATATACATGTCATATTAGCATATGCAGTCTGAAGTTCAGCGCGCCACCTTGTTTCGGATGCAGACAGACTGCGTCGGTGCAATGTTCTCCTCTGCGGTACATGGCTTCGGCTTCGCGGCTTTAACCTGTACCCCAAGGGTCCCAGCACCTATGCAATAATCATATACTCTCCAAAATCCTAACCTACATAACTACTATCCTAATACCGAGTACTTATAATTGTTGGGTCCTTTGGACCCTTGGGGGTATGGATAAGTTTCAAGGGTTCAGGGAGGCCCCCGTAATGGGGCTTAAGACGTTATGGCAAAGCTTTGCCGCCGAGGGAGTAAAGGTTACAATGCAGGGCTATGGTTAGGATTAACCTGTAAGCAATATAGAGGCCAGAATAATGACCTGTACTATTTTGGGGTTCCTTATCTTTCTTATAGTATAATGGGCCCACAACACCCTATTCCAATTACCAAGGCCCCTATAGTAGTTTACACTTTATGGCTTAGGTTCTCTGAAGGCAAGCTCGGTCTTGTCGAATTTGGGTCTTCCAGTCACCCGGTTGGATCCGTTAGGCTCTGTCAGTGTTTTCGGACTCGGAGGTTCACTTCTGAGGCTTGTAACATGACCGACAGCTCTGTTCTACCTTATAACCTCAAGCACCTGGCACTCCAGGTGCTGAAGCCTAACGCCACCCACCCCAGAGCCGACATTTGTAGAGAGAGAGAGAGAGAGGTGGGCGATGGCCTGTTAGTGGTGCGTTCCTGTTGCATGCCTTGGAAGAGTTTCGGCTCTTTGGGGCTCCAGAGTTATGGCGGCCCTAAACCCTAAACCCTAAATTCTAAACCCTAAACCCTAAACCCTATTGGACCAACAGAACATCCAAGCTGCGATGAAGTTTCAGAGTTGTATCCGGCATGCTCCAGTCTGAAAAAGCTCTGCCTATAGTCTCCATTGTAGTTCCTTTTTTTTTAGTTTAACCAATTATATGTTAGGGATCCTATAAGGTAACCCAAAAATGGAACAGCTAAAATTATAATTTTTGCTAGGGTTCTAAGTTCAGTATAGTTACCTATAGTCTCCATTGTAGTTCCTTTTTTGGGTTATACCTTATAGGATCCCTGATATATAATTGGTTAAACTAAAAAAAGGATCTACAATGGAGACTATAGGTGGGTTCTACCGATCATACACTCCGACGTATTTCCCTGTTTGTTAAGCAAGTTTGTGGTTAGGACACCATAGCACAGAAACTAGATAAGCAAAAAACAGGAAGCATGAAAAACGGACCAGGTGGGGTTTGCTTCGGCTTAGAAGCATGCCTGCGAAATAGGATTTATTACTTAGGCCGTATGAAACCTTGGGCAGTCTTTGGGATCATCGACTGAAGTCGGGAATTGCAGTGTAGCAGAGTCTACACAAGCACCCTGTCGGAAACAGTACCTGCAACAACTTCAACTGCACCAAGAGCAACGGTAGCAATCCTACTGTGGCTGACAACATGCAATAAAACCGAAAACATTGGTAGGCGCAACAACACAACACAGCGCAAACAAGACAACTAAGAAGGAACTCTAGACCTTTGACCTAGACTAGGACCTTCACACCAAACTCCAAATACTCGACCCGAAGCCGCGAATACTAAACCCCTAAACCTCCTAAACAATAAAAACTCAACCCATAGACGCCCCTAAACTCGAAACTCTAAACCCTCCCCCCCATTTCAAACCCCCAAAAAATACTCCCCCCCCCCCGCTCCACACATGCACATACACACACAGAGAGAACAGAGGTCAGCTCCTTGAAATGCTCATTCTCCAAGCAGGCTCGCTCCTGGAGTTTATGCGGCCCAGCCAGGCTTCGCAAGAGTGAAGAACCTACCCTTTTTAGGGTTCCCTATTATGGTTTCCTTATATAAATCCTGAAAAGGTAGGTTCTTCAGGGTTAAGGTTGGGTTTAGGGGCTTTTCAGGGCTTGGAGGTTTCGAGGATTGGACGGATTTTGGGGGCTTTGGGCTTCTGGGATTTTTAGGGCATTGAGCTGTTCCAGTCAGAAGAACAGGCCTTAGGACTGCAGCACTCGATCCCCCATAGGGTTTCAAGGATTCGGATGTGGGAATTATTGCTTTCGGATGCAGGGCTCGGGGTTTTTAGGCTTCTTGCTCCTAGCGCACATCTACACATTGCAAACCAGCAGTTTCCTTGTCCAAAGGAGTGCATCACTCTTGGCTGTAAAAGGACGTGACAATGGAGTGAAATTTCAGAGTACCTTTCACATGGACCTGAAAGAAACCGTATTCAAGATAGCAGTGTGGGGCGGCCAGCCTCTACGGTCTTCTAGAAGCAAATGTCTGTCGGCATCGGTGGCACTTTTGAAGACGTTGGACGCTGAGTGATGGGCCTACAGGTGCAGGTTTGAAGCCGGGTGACTTTCGCTGAAGACTACATGCAGAGTGCACTGGCTCCGAGGCACTTCCGCTCCGATAGCAGCCCTGAAGCTGAACTTGAGCAGCCTACTAAAGCCCTAAAGCCTCAACCTCAAACCCCAACCCTCATAGAGCCCTCGAGCCCCGATCCCCCCACCCACGCAGAGGGCCAAAAATCCTGATCGGAGAGCTCTAGGTCAAGGGACGGCACCAGCCTGCGAGGCACGCATCGCCGAAACTCCACACCCCCAAACCCCTAAACCCCAAACCGCCATTTAAACCCCCAAACCGAAACTCCACACCCCCAAACCCCTAAACCCTAAACCCCCGAATCCCTAAACCCAAAATTTGGTGTTAAGGGTCTGCTTCCTAGAAGCTTCGAGGCTTGTGGGATAGGTGTGTTCGGGGTTCACGAGCTCCAGATGGTAGGCTGATGGGAACTATCGGGCTGAATACTGATATTCATATGAGCATACGTATATGATGTTGATATAGATATGAATATTGAGGTTGACATTAACATGGATTTAATATAAATGTGAACATTTGCTTTTAGGTGTTTAGGGTGGAAGCTTAGAGGGTTTCGCGACGTTTTTTGCTTAGGGTGGAGCAGGGGACATCGTGGGATGTGTTACATGAGACCCATCAAGAGAGCCCCTGATACTTATGATTAGGGTTTAGGGTTTAGGGTTTAGATTGCTGCTGTTAGTCTTGGGCCAGCCTGCTGATCGCTAGATGCGGTGATTTCCTCGGTGGTAGCTTGAGGGCACCCAGAAGTATTTGTGAAATGGCACCTGCGTAGGACAATAAAAGGAAATTAAACAGATTCCCGAAGTGCCACCTAGAGTTCGTGACGTTTGCATTGCATGGACAGAACTGAGGAGAGCAGTGAAAGTCTCGCTGATGTGAAGAGCATCTACAACTGCCTATGGGCATGCATCCACTCAAAGTCCCCTTCAGGGAGGGACTTGGGAAAACAATAAACAGTCTTCTCAGAAGGTCCTACCCTGAACATGTACATACATCGCATTGTGCTTAAATTTTAGGATTTTAGGAGTCTTTGAAGCAACTGCCAGATCGGTTGATGCCCAAGCAATCGTTAGCAAGACACCTGGGTGGGACAGGTCGTAGAATCGTCGAAACTTGGATGCGCATTTTTTCCGAACTCGGACGGATGTTTGGGGCGTCTTGAAATTAAACAGTTCACCGAGGGGCGAGACTCTGCCTACTTTCCAGCTTTCTTGAGCCATCTTTGCTTCGGGCTTGCGGATTTAAACGGATCTCATGTAGGGAAGGGTCCGTGTTCAGGGACTCGGGGGACTCTTGGCTTCAGGATGTAGAACAGTTCACAAACAAAGGGTCACTGCATGTCTCTGACAAGGCCTCCTAAACCTTGGAGCCCCAAGGCGAGATGCGCAACGTCGCTATTGTCGACTTACTCTCCGTAGCCTGGGTGACTCAGAAGGGGCCCCCACCGTGTAATAGTGACTATAAGGATTATATTAGGGCCCTTTTATATTCCTATTATACGACTATTACAGGGTGGGGGCAGCTTCTAATGGGTGACCGTACTTGCGTTAAGCTTCCTCGAGCCCGAAATCCCAAAATAACTCTACACCCCTGCGGGGTTTAGTTTGCAGGGACCCATAGGCCCCAAAGTAGTTCCTTTTTTGGGGGATTCATATATAGAATCCTATAAGGTAATCCCAAAAAGGAACTACTTTGGGCCCTGCAGGCTTAGCTTCTAAGGGCATCGGACCGAGGATTTTAGGCTTTAGGTTTTAGGGCCGTGAGGCCGCCGGGTTTGTTGTTGACTTGCTTGAAGCCAACATTCAGACATAGATTTTTTAAGAATAAACCATATATATATAGTTATACTATACTATATTGTGTGTATTATAATATATCATATCATCTATATATAAGGGGTGTCACAGCATGTCTCAACCCCCGACGCTTTGCAACGTGATACACAAATCTTTGCAGCAGCTGGATCTTCGTCAGACCTGCGCAAATCTGTCACAGGCGGTGGCGAGGAGGCATGAAACCTTGTGATGGTGCGGCTCTGCTCGGATGACTCTACTTCGGGTCTAGAAAGTAGGGGGCGTTGATGCAAAAGTGGTTTAGCCAGAGGCTGCGGCATGCTGCAGCTTGTCTAGAACCCCCTGTCTACACCCGAAGCCCTACCCCTAAATGCAATTTCTTTGTTTAGGGGGCGCGGGGGGGGCTAAGGGTGTGGGTGCAAGTTGTTGTGGTTTCTAGCCCTATATAAATCGAATGTAGGTCTCAAGAGCCACCTCAGCCCATTCACCGCCGTTGAAAATTCGAGCCCCCTCCATGCACAAACGCTCCGACCCCAACACCTCTTCCATGTGCCGTTGCGGGGCTAAGGGTTTGGGTGTTTGCATAACTTCGGGTTTAGATGTTAGATGGACTGAGGTTTCGCCGTTTGCCAGGTGCAGCGTGCATGATGTAATGTTCTTCTCATTGTGACTGCCACTTACGAAAGCAGAAGCCCTCAACGCTTAACTCCAACCCTTATGCGCCCCAGGGGGGCTTGGGCACATGAAGCCGAAAGAGTAGCTTCACCCCAGAAACTGTGTAGATTCTGAGGATGAAGCACATGGTGATGTAGGGCTTAGGGCGTTTAGGGTTGGAATTCGGGGCCTTTAGAGTGCGTAAATTTGGGAAATGAGCTTCGGTGTTAAGCGGCTAAGACTTGCTGTCTTTAAGTGTACGAACAAACAAAGAACTCGTGAACCCAAGCCTAGAAGTTTAGAAGTCCCATTGCTTCGGTGCACAAGGCTGCCTACCCTTTATAGGGTCGCGGGCGGGGCGTCTGAACTTGAATTTCTGTGAAGTGAAACCACTTTCCCTGGGCCATGTCCGAGTGTGAGCATTTTGCAGTTTGATCAGAGAATCGTAAGAACACAGTGGGTCATTCAGGTAAGACCCACGTGAAACCCACAAACCAGGAACCTCAAAGACTATAAACCAGGATCTGCAGGGTTAACCGGCCTACAAGTATCCCTGAAATGATATCCTTTACAGCAGGAATCTGCCCTTTGTGTGTGAGTGGGTCTTCAGCTAGGGAGTGGAGTATGAACCATGGCTATGAGAAAAGTCCGGGAATTCCTTGTGGATTGGTTTTCTGTTAGACAGGATCCCACTGCTGAGGTTATATGTTGGGAGTACTCCACCGACTGAAACTGCACGTTATAATTAGCATGAGAAAACACCTGGGGTGGCTAAGGATGTGAGCAGGCAGCAATGATCAAAGGACTGCATCAATGCGGACACGTGTGGAGGGTGTCGGTCTTGGGATTAGGATTCGATCCTCCCCACCTCGTACCTTCAGCGCTGAACCGCCAAGCTAGATTCAACGGGGATTTAGGAATGAGGCTTGAGAATTTGAACCTAGAGCGCATCTTCCTTGAAGCACAACCCAACACACTCTAAACCCAAAATCCTGAAGTCTCAAGCCTGAACAATCCAAGACTCCAAACCGTGGCCGCACTTCACAAAGATTCACAGCGCCGACCATGGGAACTTACAGTGATCCAGCCACGGGCTTCCCCATGCCACTTACAAGCTATGGCTTTGGGCTTACGGTCTAGACGGTGTAGGTCTGGGTAGAGGGATTTAGGACTCTATAGGGTTTAGGGTTTGGGGAGAAGGATTCAGGATCTAGGGCTCTTCAGTGACTAAGGAGTCGCTAAGGGGCGTTCCA
Organism: Symbiodinium sp. CCMP2592; assembly: GCA_905221615.1. Taxonomy (NCBI): domain Eukaryota; class Dinophyceae; order Suessiales; family Symbiodiniaceae; genus Symbiodinium; species Symbiodinium sp. CCMP2592. The sequence continues at coordinate 167,639 of CAJNDT010005910.1, read as the reverse complement.
CGTGCACTGAGTACTTTCCTGAGCCCTGAAACCTGACGCCTGCACCTGAAAGTGAGCCCAACTCACACGGATCTTCCTGAGTTACAAAAACCAGACTGCAAACATCCATTCTTGAACAGTTTGCAGTGATCTTCTGGAGTTCGGGTGAGTTCCATATCCTTGGAAGTACATATTCTAAGATGTGGCCTGGTATCCCCCATATTTGCGGCGGCTAATGATAGCCGACTTTGCGCCATCTGATACCACATCTAGCGAGGAAGGAAGTCTACGGAAACGATGTTCCCAAGTCATCTATTGTGGCTCATCTGTTTATTGCTTTCGGAGCTCGTCCCACTGACCTTGTCGCACTGCACGTTCGTCCAACCGAGGAGCGATCAATCGCCCCTGGGGCATATAGAATTACTACTTTGGCATGCACATAGTGAAACACCCGCCACGCTGTTGAGCAACGCAGTCGTCCTGAAAAAACTTATATAAGCTAAGCCATGCCAGGCCTCAAACAAACATGTGGCGACAAAGTGGGGCTGAGACTGGGGCCTATATGATTACCGATACTGTATTTGGGGGCTCCTTGTGGGAGCTATGAGTATCATACACCTCAAACAAATAGTCTAATTATGTTTCAGGCCAAGCATCACCCGAGCAGGATTGCAGAACGATGCAAACTCCCAGCTTGAACCATTGGCCCAAAACCAGAAAAAACACCCCCATACCCCGAGTCATCTAAAAATCAGCAAACCATCTAGATACCTCAGCCCTAAACCCCCCAAACGCTTAACTCTAAACCCAGACCTTTTGTTCTACACCCTTGGTCCCCGAAATGCTCGTAGGAATTAGCATAGTTTCCTTATACAGATCCCTGACCAGGCAGGGTTCTAAGTTTTGAGCTTCAGATAGGACTGTAAAGCTAGCCCCACAGCCCTCGCCTGGTATTATCTTTGGCGCGCAAAACGTATATGCATCCCAGAAGAACGCAACCTGCTCCATTGTAGGATATATTTGTTATGTATTGTTGATGATGATGTAAACCTTGCACTACCTTAAGGACCCTAATTTATGGGAAGTATGGTATACTCCTTATTATGGGTAATGCAGGATTTATATCATCAGCCGTATGTACACCCGAACAGAGGATTTAGTACAAACTTTGGCAATGCAGAAGGCCATGGTCTAGAGTGGGTCAAGGTAGGGTTTAGGGTTCCTAAGGCCCCAAAGTAGTTCCTTTTTGGGAAATTACCTTTTAGGATTCTATATATGATCCCCAAAAAGGAACTACTTTGGGGCCTTAGGGTAGCGTGGGTCAAGGTAGATGCTAGAGGTTTCAAGTCTTTAGCCCTGGACCTGGGCCCCTACACCCTTCGAATTGAAATATGGATGCATAAATGCCTACCAAGATTTTTTCTCTGTTTTAAAGGGCCTGTTTTCCGTCTACATTGGAAAGTTTCCAGCTGTCAATATTATTCTTTAGGGTCCCTGATTACGCTGATTGGATAACCGCGCCCAAAACCCTAATCATTCAGGCCCGTACAGTACAACCTAGGCAGAAGTTGCTCTAGTGGGTCAGGTGCAGAAAGACCGAACCATGGGAAACGCGGCCGAAGCATCGCCCGAGCTTCGAGGCTTGGGGGGGTTCAGACTCAAGATTTGGGGTTTTGTCTTTCGGATGGCTGGTGGTTGGGATGCGTTGGAGTCTCGGGGGAGCGCTTAGGATGGTTTAGGGTTTAGAGATGAAAGATTTAGCAACTTAAGGGTTATGGCCTGGGATGTTCTAGTTGTCTAGCATATTGTTCAGCACAGGGCGTGTTCCCATAGCCCACAACTTACCAAACGAAGTCTTCACGCGAGCCCTTTCTACGACGGCATCAGGTCCTGCGGCAATGCTCGGTCCCGGCACGAGAACAAGTCTATGCAGCTGACTCCATTGTCTCTAGTTAAAGGGAACTCCAGAAAGTTGGAATATGGATTAATGGTAGGATCCCCTATAATTTACCTTAAAGAGGTTACGATAATGATATTCCAACGGAAATGTCGTGCAGCCTACTCTGAAAATCGTGTTCAACCATCTTCACCCCAATAGGTGACCACCAGTGTGACATGGAGGTCTATTCCAAATTGGGATGCTTACCGTACGATGGGTGGAAACACAGAGGATTCGGATAGGTAAGTCGACAAGGTGAGGCGAGCTATTCTCTCCCATGAGGTTTGCCACTTCAGCCCTCAGTAGTTTCAGTAGTTGTTGTGGACAGTTATCCTTCATGATAAAACTCGCAGAAGGTACTCTAGCCCATTGAGAACTGAAAACACGTGGAGTTTAAGGCGGGATGTCAAGGCTCACTTCGAAAATTGCCATTACACAAGCATGGAGCCCCGGCAAGATCCAGCACCTCAACCTCTATAGCCAAGGTGCTGCAACAATCTGCTGCAAGGCGGCGCTATGATCACATAAAGTCTGCTGACGTTACAGATGATAACAACAGTGACGACAGGGTGACACTACTGTATATGCGTAACAACTAGTGTAGTAGAGCGAACGAGAGAGAGAGCAAGTCACCTACGAGAAGCAAGAACAAGATGCAGCAAGAGAAAAAAAACAGCATTCAACGCGTGGTACAACGAACACGGAAACCGCAGTAAAAAAAAACTGAATTAGCGATACGGATAATAATGCCGTAACTCAATCAACTAACAGCACCCATCACACCCGAATTCCATGCAAAAGGCAACAACATTCATACCAATAACCGTAGTAATACTGATGACCATACAGCTGCATGCTTAATAATGATACTCAATCATACGTCCAAACTAGCGAACGTACGAATGATGCTAGTCATACTCAGAGTACCAACAGTCATCACCATGACAGCGACGATACCACACACTACATCAATAATGGTGGTCATAACAACAAGACGAAGAAGCTCGAACCAGTGGAATGAACATAAAACCCTAAACCCTAAATCCCTAAACCCTATAAACCCCTAAACCCTAAAAGCCTAAACCATAAACCCCTAAACCCTAAACACGTAACCCTCTTTAGACTATGGGACCGCCGGGACCCGACCGAGGGGTCCGCAAGAGCTGAGACTCAGAAGCTGCCAAAGCTGTCGGAGTGCCATGATGGACTAGTCTGCCTCATCGGTAAGGGGGGGGGGGGTTTGGGGCTTGGGGTCGAGCGGTTCAGGGTTTAGGGTTTGGGGGTATGGGGGGGTAGGGGGTGACCCTAAATAATTCGACTAGGGCTAGGGTTTGGGAGCCCAGTATACTCTAACTACAATAATAAGGAACCCCCAAGATAGTAGAGTCATCGGTGACGAGGGTTACGGGTTTACGGCTTTTGCGATTTAGGGTTAAAAGGATTTCGGGTTTGGGGCGTCGTCGGTGGTATATTGGGGTTCCATGAAAGTCCTACAACCTACAAGGGTTCCTTAAGATTTCTTTCAGGCTTCTATGAAGGATACGGCGGTCTGCCTCAGCGGTTCGTTTTCCTTAGCGCAAAACGGTTCGGAGACACAAGCGGTTGGGAGACACGAAAACCGGAGGGTTTAGGGTTTTGGCTTTAGGGGTTAGAGCACGGGGCTCAGGGTCAAGGGTATGCAGCTTGAGATTTAGGGATGCGGGTTGATTTTTTAGGACTGCAATCAACAAACAAAGTGCTCACACGCGCCCCTGCCCATGAGAGTAGCGTGATCATTTGACTCGGAACCCGGCGTAGAACGGAAGACCCTGCCCTTGAATCAAAGGGGAAAAGGAGGGACCCTTAATCGGGACGCCTACACTATAATGGGCTATTTGTCGGTATATAATAGCTATATTAGGGGTATATACATAGGGGTCCTTATTAAGGGTCCCTCCTTTTTCCCTTGGATTGAATCAAAGAGTAAGACGATGTACCCTACGCCTGATCCTCAAAGCCTGCAGCCCGAAAGTCAAAAAAAGAGCCTAGATTTTGACGCCCTACCTGGGGATCCGGAGACCTACTCGTTCGAGGGCTATGCCCTGTAACCCCCATATACCGTCGACTTACATCCGATAAACTGAGCCCTAAACCCTCGACCCCTAAACCCTATAAGCCCAACACTCGGAGGCCTCAAAAGGTGGGATGAAGGTAGGTGGGATATTCCCAAATAAGAGTCCTTAAATAAGGGATCCTCAATACTACCTACCTTCATCCCACCATTTGAGGCCTCCGATACACCCGTTCTGCGGCCTGGGTCAGCATCGCAGCGCCTGCGAGGACCCAACGGTATTCGTTGTCGTCTGGGTCCATGCCTCAAGGAATGAGGAAGGCGGGGTTTTTAGGGTTTAGGGTTGAGGGCATAGGGGGTTTAGGGTTTTTAGGGTTTAGGGTTTAGGGTATAGGGGTTTAGGGTTTGGGGTTTAGGGTTCCGAGACGCGATGCGGTCTCTGGGGCTTTGGGGTTTAGGGTTTAGGCTTCCGGGATGAGGGCTTCGGGATTTGGGGAATGGACGTTTGCGCTTTGTACTTGGAGTGTCGCTAGAGTCTGGGGGTCAGGATTCTCATTAGGGCCTTTCGGGAGGCGTGGCCTGCGGTTTTACTGCATTTCCGAGCTTTTGGAAGGTATGCATGTGTGAGCATTCAGTTTCTGTGTGGTGGTATGTACTGTGGCCCATAGTACAACCTTACAACCTTGTCTATTCCAGGCGTTATTCCCTTTAACTATACTGAACTTAGAACCCTAGCAACAATTAAGATCGTAGCTGTTTCTTAGGGATTATAATAACCCAAAGTTAAAAATATTTCCAAGTACCCCTAAGTTTACACAGTGCAACCACCAAAACAGAGACCTGCCAACCCTCCGAAAACACCGCAAACCGGAACTTGGTAGAACTTCAATAACACCCCTCCTACGATGATTCTACAACCTTTACCTAGACCCCCCATCTACCCTCTATAAGACCCTAACTGCCCCTTATTTGGGACCATATACCCATATTTGAGGGTACAAGGAGGGTCCTGGTATAGAAACCCCCTGGAGTTCCTTATCGTAGGAAGCGGTGCCACGGGATGAAAAGCCTGGATAAGCTGCAAGAAACAACGCACAGAGCATCCCATACTGCTGATGGACGAAATCCTGCATTATCCATTATAGGGAATATACCATAGTTCCTAGTTTAAATGAACTATGGGAACTATGGTATATTCCCTCTAAAATTTATAGGGAATATACCTATGGTATATTCCTTATAATGGGTAATGCAGGATCTTGTCCATCAACAGTATCAAGTGGCTTTGGGGTTTGGCCTTTGCTTGTATTTGAGGGGGGAGGGGGTCATCTAAAACCCCTAGAACCTGAAACCGGAGTTTGCATTCGAGGCCGATGCAGTAGCCGGTAGACTCGGTAGACCGAGCCCAACAAAAGCGAGATGTGCCCAATGAGTATAAAAACCCTAAACCCTAAACCGGACAAAACCACCCTTAACCCCGGACTAAACCCCTATGAAACCGTTTGTAGAACTGCATAACAAAACCCCGTACAGGAGCCTTTAAAGGTACACGGACTTTTTCAGTCCTCCAGCCCAGGGACGCACGTTGGCTTGGAAGATGAAAGTTGCCCCACGAAGCGACGTCGAGAACACGGGGCCTGAATGAGCTGCGAGCGATTCAAGGGGTTCTACAAACCCTCGGCTTTAATCTGGCGAGCTTGTACACGGACTACGCAGTGCACCCTTGGCTCCTGAGGTTACAAGGCCGATATGCCGGCCTCATATAGATCCTACACAGAAGGAGGCTCCTGTCAACAAACAGGAGACCGGAACTGACATGTTGAGGAGAATCGCAGCATTCCGATTGCAATGCGCCAGGCGAAGTGCGTTCCACAAGATTACTCAACGATTGTGACAGTATCGCTGGTCATGGTGGTGCAGAGAACGTCTTCACCATCAAAGCTAGGAACTGGGGGCATGATCCAAAGCATTTCGCCGATCATTGCTGACAGTCACTGCCGGTGTCCCTTGCTGTTGTCACGTATTGGTAGCTTCCTGTTTGTGCATGTTTACACTTGCTCTTGTTTTCGTTGATGCGCTGGAAATATTGTTCGTGCTCTTGTTGTTGTTGTGGGTGGGGGTGAGGATAGCGGTGGTGGTGCTGCTGCTGTCGCCACCGATGCTAGCTGCGCTACTGCTGCTGCCGCTGCTGTCTTCTTTATCTGTTGTTGTTGCTGACGAGCCTGCTCAAGCTGTGACGTCTGCTATTGTTATAGTTTTTGCTGTGGTTGCTTGGTCGCTGTTGTTGCTGTCGCTGCTGCCGCCCTTGTTGCTGCTTCTGCTGCTGGCGGGGGGGCTCTGAGTTCTGGGCAGTTAGAGACAAAGTTTGCAGAAGATCTTTGCCAAGCGCTTTCTAAGCTGCAGTGGTACATCGCGTTCCAATCCATCTCGCTGATGTGCACGGCGAAGATGTTGCAAATCTCAGCGGCCCCAGTACGGGAGTGAAGGTGGCACGGCTCTTAGACTACGAGGCAACAACATGCGCACGCAAATAAAATCGAAGTTTAGGCCCTCCACCAAAGGTAAAGGAAAGATGAAGAGTTAAGGGCTTAGGGTTGGCACATTGCCTGCCAACCGCAGCATACGGCCCCACATAATTGCTTAAGCCTGAAAGCTTCGCACAGGGTGGAGGGGCTAGGTTGTAGAGGTTCAGAGTTTAGGGGGTGAAGGCTGAGGGCTGAAAACGTTCCCTGAGACTCATCAAATCAGACCCGGTACCGGCATTGTCGGATGCAGATCTTTCATCTTGCTTTCCGTGATGTAGCCCTGAGTCAGGGTCCAAGGTCTACCGCTGTCGGATTGCATCTGCGTCATGGTTTCGAGTGCCTTTCATTTTTGGGTTTAGAGCCTCGGGGTAAGTTAATGTGGAGATCTGCTGTGCGCCCCAGAAGCATCGAGAGGCACTTGAAACCACCGCCATGTGGACTCTATACTATACTGCTAAGTTTAAAAGAGAGTTTTGCAGAGGTTTGGGACGCGGGTCTCGAGCCCAAAGTGAAGAGAGTTCCCGCTGCTGGCCGATCTCTCACTTGGAAGAGCTGGTCCTTGCTTGTAGCTTCAGGTGAGCAAGAAATTCGAGTCGCACCCTAAACCCTAAACCAATGTCTGCAACAAGGGTTCGCATTTGCGGTGTGGCGTCCAGAATTGCTACAGCTGCTGCTGTGATGTGAGCACCTTCTGCTTGAAACAGAATTTCAAATATATGTTTTAATCTATATCACATCATAATGATTATTATATGGTAGCCATGAACACAGGCCTAGGCCGTTTCCGAGCGCTCAAAGACTAGGCACCAACATTCGAATGGAGACGAACACTCAAACTTCAAGTCCCTAGACAAGGCTGGGATGCTATCCTGGGTTGCTCCAGACTTAAACCCTAAACCCTATAAGCCTAAACCTAAGTCCTGACACAAACCCTGAACGCTTAGGGTTTCACTTAAACCCTACCTATAGTCTCCATTGTAGTTCCTTTTCTTGGTTTAACCAATTATATATTCGGGATCCTATAGGTTAACCCAAAAAATGAACTACTATGGAGACTATAGGTAACTATACTGAACTTAGAACCCTAGCAAAAATTACAATTTTAACTGTTTCTTAGGGATTATAATAACCAAAAATTACAAAAATGTTTCTAAGTACCCCTAAGAGTAAACCGCCTCATCCTCGCCCTTGCCGTCTTCCCAGCCCGCGCCCTCTAAGAACAGGCCGTGCACGTTCACGCCCTGGCGCTTGGTGTAGGAAAGGGATTCCCTACAGGTACATTGGGGCCAAGGTACAGACAAGATGTGAGGTCATAAGCATACATAGCGACGAAAAACACACACACACACACACACACGCACACAAACAAACAAACAAACAAACAAACAAACAAACAAACAAACAAACAAACACACACACACACACACACAAACACACACACACATGCACGCGCACACGTACACACACACACACATACATGCACACATATGAATGGATCTCGCATAGCACCTGAATACTTGGTCCTGGTCAAGGACTCACCTGGACTGAAAGTCATCTAGGGTCCTAGATGATGTGTGACTATGAATGAGGAGGTCTGGGGAAATCTTTAATGCCCAGGTAAGTCTAGCATTTAGGGTCTGTTGCGTAGGGTATCGGTGAGAGCAACAACCAGTGGCAAAGGACATGATGGGTTTGGGGTTTGTGGTTTCGGGGTTTAAGGTTTAGCGGGACCTTGAGCATCAGGTGGGCTGAGGTGGAGAGCCCCGGCCACAACACCTCGAACCCACACTTGTGATAGCAGGGACATTCCCTGTATCTTCAAAAAGGGGTATGTGGTCCCATGTTCATTTAATTTAGGGTTGATCAGAGGGTAGGCATAAGAATGGCTACCCTCTAAGTAACCAGTGTAAGCAACCAAGTTCCCACACACAGCGATCTGAAGATCTGGGAGCATACTGAACCGTGCTGAGTTGACCACTGCACGTGTCTTGGATGTTATGCAACCCTCCAACCCTAAGACTCCAAATAGCCGCATAGCCCAATGCAGGCATTGTGTGGTATATGCAGACTCCGAATGCGCAAAGGAGGGGCATGTGTTGAATATTTCGAGACTGAAGGAAACACACACACACATACACCACATAGAACCCGCGACGATGGGCCTGTGCCGGGACGCCGGTGATCTCCGCCAAGTCGCGGATGTTGTAGAAGCGGCACCTGGCAGACAAAATCCATTGAAAAGTAGGGGCCCTTACAATTAGAACACTCATGCAGGGGCTCATACGATCTTACATCGACAAAAGTTGTAAGGACGCATTACAAGCGTATGACATTACTAGCTGCGCAGACCCCAGACTTAAGCCAGGCTCCACATTAACCTTATAAGCTTAACTTAGCCTTCAATCCTGCAGCGGAAACACCGCGACAACCCTGATCCAGAACCCACCAGGACCAGGCTCCTAAGCCAGAAAAATCCAAACCCCCAAAGCCCAAAACACAAACCAGGCTCCTGACCCAAGAAAACCAATAACCCACACCCCGAAACATGAAAACCGCACCCCAGACTCCGATGTCCGAACCCCAAATCCTAGCACCAAAAGAATCGGAAATCCCAACACCCACAATGCTCCGAGCCCGAAATCCCAGCCTTAGACCCCACAAGCTTGATCAGCACTCCTAGCAGCACTAGAACGGAAGCCTCAATGCTTTACCTCTTATTTCCGAAATCCTAGGGCACAGACCCCTAAACCAAAAATCCTAAATCGCCTAGAAGCACTGGAAAGACCCTCATTAAAGGAACCCAGCCTGTTCGTCATGTAATCCAGCGGCAGGTTGTTGCTTCGAGCCGCGACCTGCGCAAACAGCGCCCACCACAGGATGAAGATGTGATATAGGGGCCGTACCCATAGGCCCCATGGTAGTTCCTTTTTGGGATTACCTTATAGGATTCCAAATATGCACCCCAAAAAGGAACTACTATGGGGCCTATGGGTAATGATTAGATAGGGTTTGGGGGTAGATATAATGCTATAATGTAAGACGAATATACCAAGGAACCCCACCAACCTGAATTACTCGAATTCACTATTAAGACCCTTACATTAACAGTGATATTGACCCCACAGGAGTCCCGTAGCGTTCACGCTGAGGCCACTGCTCCCACCTATATACAAGCCCAAATGGTAGTACCCATAACCTAGCAACCAACGATATGATACTTAACTGGGGGGTAACACAAGTACAGAGACAGTGATTATATCATGACAGTGTGGATCCCCGAACGGTGATACAGCTGCATGACGACCACGATCACCAAGACGACCACCAGGACCTCAGAAGACCCCAAAATGCCTTCCCCCATGTACTGGCGGATTCAGAGGCACGCCCCCCATGTACTGGCAGGATTCAGGACTACTGCACGAATTCTTAGCCATATGCTGGCTGTACGGCGGGATTCAGTCAAGGAGGCCAATGTATTGAAATTCACAGTGGGCCTAAACCATACCTAAACGGGGACGTAGCCGCAGTCCTGCGCACATCATAGGACATGAATGCAAATTATAACTCCTAGGCGAACACTAACCGGTTCTCTAGCCCTGACGAAAGCACTCTGCAGCGTGTTTTCCACACTGCTTGGCGGGTTAAACCAGTATATAAAGTAGCAGCAAAATGCGGCACTATAACAAAGCGTGTCAACGCGTTAGCATGTCGCGGTGCATGTGCTTACGGCGGGGGTCCTCAGAATACGGCACTACGTGGAGGATCACAGGGCTCTGTAACTCGGGTTATAATGGTTATGACGTGCTGGCTGTATAATCATAGTCATAGTTCCTTGCAGCCTCAACTGAGGCACATAATATGTGATTAAATCCTAAAGCGTTAACCCCTTCAACCATATCAGCCGTAAGACCCCTAAAGTCAAAACCCCAAAACCCTCGAACTCTCCATTTCTAAACCCTAAACCCCAAACCAAACCCTAAAGCCTAAACTCGAAGCCCTGAACTCATGAACCCTAAGCCCTGAACCCTGCATCCTCGAAATCCTCTCCCACGCTGTAATAGTGACTATCAGGATTATATTAGGGCCCTATTATATTCCAATTATAATTATACCACTATTCCACCATGGCCTGCATGTTGGAGGTCAGGAAGGACATGGAGTTGAAAAGGCCACTGATCCAAACGGACTTCAGGAGCTTCCTCGGCTCGGCTGCCGTTAGATGTCAGGCTTCCGAGAGGGTGATTATGAAGTGTTGCATAAGGGTACTGCTAGGGGTACTTAAAGACTTAGGGTACTACTGGGGGTACTTAAAGAATTACTAAGCTACCGGATTTCGAGTTTTATGTGTTCGGGTTCAGGGAGCTTGCGGGAATCAGGCGGGCACATCCGACCGATGGCTCTTTAAACATCACTTGCGAGCTACAGTCGGGCCAAATATACAACAACGACGCATTGTTCATCCGCGGACCATCTGGAAGATAAACCTCCATACACCCTAAACCCCTATAAACCCGAGATACTGCACCCTAAGCCCCAAAACCGGTGACCCCTGACGGCAGTTTGCAGCTGGGTCGCAACTGCGCTGTCCAATCTACCACTTGCTCGTGGCGCTGCACCTTTTCATGAGATCGCTGGGGTTCCGTGTATTGAAAGTCGAAACTGTCGGTACTCAAGGGGTTCCTGTGCACGTCACCTTAGAGGCACTTGGACACCCAGCAAATTGGAGGTTAGACAAGTCATGAAAAGTGTCTTTCCCTTTATCGGGGTCTTTAGATGAGATTGTACGACTGGTATTTAGTCGATGTTGGGCCCTCGGAAACTCTCATGTACCGCATCATCACCTTCAGAACCTTGTGTGAGGGTCTGGCTCTCTTAGTGAGGGGCAGTGCCACCCAGACCCACAAGAAGGTTCTCGGTTCGTGGGATTGACCAGGACCTCCAAGTACCCTCTGATAGAGCCCTTCTGTTAAGGAGCTTAACTTAAGTTACCATAATAAAGAAACCATGTTTGCCACTATAAATCCCCATTAAGGCAACTTAAACTGAAGCCCTTACTGTATCAAGAATCCAGGATTGGTCTGGAACCAAGGCTATTCGGTCTAGGGTCCTGTTCTATACAGGCTGCCCAGTAGAGGGCAGCGTCCGCGCATCTGATGTCAGGGCTTACAGCGCCACCCAAGAGGTGTAAGTACCCGAAACGCTAAACCCTAAGCCCGATTTAAACCCTTATAAGCCCTACACCCTAAACCCCAAACCCTCAACCCTACCCTAAACCCTCAAATCAAAATACTCGGCTGCTTTGGCTGTTACCGAGGCCCCGGCGAAGTCATCAAACCAGGCGCTCAAAGCTTTCAGCGAGGGGTACGCCTTCGAGGCAACTGTGAGTTTGAAGGGTTCGCTCACTTGTCGAGTATCCTGGGGAACTTATTGAAGGTTAACCTGTGGGTGTATATTGTGATTTTATAGGGATTATGGTACACCAAAAGGTTAAAGGTTATCTATTAGACTACTAATGGTTCAATATAGGCTCTTCCGGCGCCTTGATATTTCGAAGAGGGTTTTGGGGTACATTATAGTACGGTTTTACCGCAACCAAAAAGGAACCCCAAGGACTACTGGTCCTGAACCTTGAGTTCCAAAGGGGAGTAGGTTAGCCACCGGCGGTCTTGCGCCTGTTCAGGGGTCACATCGTAACAAATCCAAACTAAAGACACGTTAAAGACCCTCCTCGGTCCTTCCACATCTACACTCTCTACCCTGAACAACTGCGATAACCCCGCTGTTGTGTCGGTTCTAACTTACAATGAACCCTGATAATGAATTTATGCGGACCCTGCAGAAGTAGGTTTTGGTAGTTCAAGCTAGGGCAACAGAACATGAGCTCTTGAATAAAGCACGAGAAAGACCCAGACTGTACACTGCAGACTCTTTGAAAATACCTGAACCTCCCCAAATCCCAGACCTTGAAGCCCCGGCACGGAACCTTGAGAGACAATAATCCCCAGAAGCGCTCAAACCCTAAACGGCCTTAAACGACTTAAGCCAAAAACATAGGGTATAGGACGTGGGGTTTGTTTATACACCCTCCATGAAAACATAAGATGCTTTAGAACAGGACGATGTTTGGCCTTCTCGGCCCAGCCGGCATTCACCTTGTTGCTCTGGAGGTCTGCGCTCAGTGCCTGGTGTTGCCAGCAATTGACACATTTCGTGGAGATTTCACCGGGGCCTTTAAGGCTCTACCTGCAGTCATGTTGTCGGAAGTAAATAAAACGCTAAACCCTCGAGTTGCTCCAGCGCTTCGGGCTCAGAAGCTCAGGACGTTTTCGTTACCAAGGTTTCAAAGAAAACGCTTCACTATACAGTGCTTCAAGCTAGTGTAGGGGGCTCAATGATTAGTACCAGCATTCCCTAGTACGGCCACGGTAGCTAATTTCCGCGCTGAGCGTGTCGACACACTTATGACTTACGACTTGGAAAAGTGTATATAGGCAGCCGTACGACTCACGGTTTGATGAGGATTCATGTAGGAGTCTACCTATAGTCTCCATTGTAGTTCCTTTTTTGGTTAACCAAAATCTCTATGATAGGGTCCTGACCATAAAGCTGGTCAACCAAAAAAGGAACTACAATGGAGACTGTAAGTAACTCAGAGTTGAGAGGTTTGGACGCTTAAATTCAGGGTCCAGATGTGGGACCCGGAATTTGAGTTTAGTCTCTTCCCAACACAACTCTCCCTCAAAGCCCAAGTACAAATGTAGTGGGTTGCTGGCCTGTGGCTACTGTAAGGTCTCTTGATCAGTAGCCTGCAATGTAGATCTACTGCCCTAAGAATCAGAGCAGTGCTTGCTTTGGCCTTCATCGGAGGTGCACTCGTATAAGTACTCCAAGGCCAAAGTATACCTATAGTCTCCATTGGAGTTCCTTTTTTAGTTAACCAGTTTTATGGTTAGGACCCTATAACAGAGATTTTGGTTAACCAAAAGAAAGCACTAGAATGGAGACTATAGGTATACTGTTTTTTCTCAAAGTGCGTGGGCCCGGAGGGTAGGCAACAGGCTCCGAGGGCTGTTGGGATCCGACGGTCAGTTGGGGCTTAGGCTCCTTTGAAGGACATTAGTGATAGGGAGATCTGAAACCAGCTAAAGGGCAGGGGATTAGATATATCAAGTGCTTACCTGCAGACGAGTATCCTCAAACCGACACCCGAATACACCCTCAGCAAGGCGCCCTAAGTACGATCACTCCTATAATCACATGGTTCTGTGGACGCAGCCTCCATCCTCTCTGTGACGTTCAGGGCACCACTGATACCTTCAGCCCAAGTCGTAATATAGGGTTTTACCGTTTGAATATCATATTGCAAACATTACCCACCACAAAGCTTAAAGCGGAACGAATCGAATGAATCCTACTTCCCGAAGTACCGACAATCACAAGCATTCCAAGCCCCTTGTCAAGCCCTGCGCTCCAAACAAAGCCTACTTCCCAAACCCTAGATTTCATGTTTTCGGGCTTAGGGTGTACCTTAACCCTGAATATCCTACCTTCTTACGGACTTATATAAAGAAATCATAAAAAGGAGACCTAAAAAAGCAGGTTCTTCAGGGTTCAAGTAGGGATTGACCATAGGGCTCAAAGAGCTTAGGCGGCCCGGGGGTTTAATATAGGGGCCTTAGTACTTAGAATTTTTTTTTGGGAGAGGGGGTATATTAATGCTAGGCCCTTATATTATATAAGGAGTTGAGGCTTCACAGCTTCAAGTTTGGGGGTTGTGATGCTGATGTCACCGGGCGGAGGTCTGATTGTGTTTGGGGCTGCGGGTTTCGCTTGGTCAAGCATCGGCTGCTTTGCTATGTTACTTGTGAGCTACCTCTGAACTTCCCGAAACTGCCGCTGGGCCCTCCGAGAGCACAGCACGCTACTGTTGGAGACTCGGGTTTTCGGAGCCATACATATCGAAAGCACATTCTGCAAAGTGTTCAGGACCGGAAAAGAGTAATCGGGCTTCAAGGTCTCAATGCAAACACAGTCCATGCAACACATCAAACCCCAAAACCCAAACCCCACAAGCTGCGGCACCTTCCTTGTTTAGGGTGTAAGGTTTGTGGTTTAGGGCTTGGGGATGAGGGTTTACATAGAGTCCCCAGCCGGAAGCCTTCAAAAGCAATCCAACCAACACCATGGAACAACTCCGAGGTGTAATATAACTAATAATTAGAATAGGGTTTGGGGGCCTGTTATGCTATGACTATAGTAAGGAGCCCATAAAGAAGTCTGGGTATTTATTTAGGCCCATATAGTAGGTAAGATTCTGGTGTACTTTCTCGCTCTTACGTGGCACTGACCACAAGAAATAGCACGAAACAAGCACCACAACCTAAGATAGAAGCCGGAAGTAGGTCCGAGATACGGTTGTGAAGAGCTCGAAAAGTGCTAAACCAAACCCTAACAGCACCGAGATCCGAACCCCCGCCCCTCAAAAACAAAAAAAACAAACGATCGAGTCATATACAGAACTCCATCTCCGAAGCCCTGCAAAACCCCAAAAAACTCTAAACACTACCTTAAGCCTGAATAACCTTCCTTTTTAGGGATCCTTATTATGATTTCCTTATATAAGTCCCAAAAAAGGTAGGTGGTTTGGGGTTAAGGTAAACCCTGAACCATGAACCCCAAACCCCTAAACCCTATAACCCCTAAACAGCTCCAAGGGGCCCAACTCCAACTCAAAACCCTGAACCCCAAACCCCATAACCCCCAATTTACCCCTAAACCCTATAAACCCGAAACCCCAAACCCCTAATTAAACCCTCAAGCCTGAACCCCAAACCCCTAAATCCTAAACGGCTCCAAGTGGCCCAACTCCAGCTCGAGCATTGACCCTCGGATCTGATCCAGCAGGCCATTCACGCGGTCGGCCTTTTCGGATGTTTCTTTGGGGTTACCCATAGGCCCCAAAATAGTTCCTTTTGGGGGTTCATATAAGGTAATCCCAAAAAGGAACTACTCTGGGGCCTATGCATAGGGTGTTGGGGCTCTCAGGTTTAAGACTTAGGGTTTTAGGGGTTTTAAGGCTTTAAGGTTTAGGGTTTGAGGGCTTTAAGGCTGAAGGCTTAGGGCTGCAGGGTATAATATCTATACCGCCCCCCCTAGAGCTATAATAAAAATAGGTTTAAATCTTCTCTTGGGCTTGCTATGAACAAAAACGAAGCATAATTCCTAAGGAGCCTACAGATACAGGTTTAGAGTTTAGGGCTCAAAACTTTAAGTTTCGGTCGGCCGTTTATTGTTCATGGTTTAGAGATTCGGGCTGAAGGTCTGGGGCCGGGGATTTAGAGTCTTTTTGGTTGTGGTGGTTTCGGGTTTAAGCGTCAGGGTTTTGTTGGAGGGAATGAAGGTTGCAGCTTGGGGCTTAGGGTTCGGGGTTTCGGGTTTAGGGTCTAGTTTGGAGTTGAGGGCCAACAATCTCCTTCACAGAGCCCCTTCGTGGACCTATGGTCCTTGAATTCTCAGAAAAGTAAGAGGCCTTACTTTGGACCCGGAACAGCCAGAACTAGACTTTCAGGACCCCCTGAATACTGCGCGTCGACTCTGAAGAAAACAGTCACCCAAATTATCAAACAAATGATCAAAACCCCCTGCAAGCCCTCTACCCAAAGGCCCCAAAGTAGTTCCTTTTTGGGTTTACCCTATAGACTTTTTCATATGAACCCCAAAATGGAACTGCTTTGGGGCCTGTGGGTAGTGCGAAGAAGCACTCAGGTCAGCCCCTGGAGATGGGCTACACCCACTTAAAGGATCATGGGACTTAGTAACTAGGGTTATAACTAAGGTAACTGTACTTATAACTTATAAGTCATAAGTACTTATATAACCCGAATTACGGTACTTATAACTCTAGTTACTAAGTCCCATGATCCTCCAACCAATGGCCTGCCTCCTGCAGCGAGACCATGACGAAGGGAGTGTAGTCTTCTTCCTTCAGCCGGCCTCACAGAAGGTTGGGTTTAAGGTTTTGGTTTAGGGTTTCGTGTTGAGGTTTTAGGGCTTGGGGTTTATAGGGTTTAGGATTCAGGCCCAGCGCTTGAAGGGGCCGGCCTCTGGATTTGAGGGTTTCGGGGTTGAGGATGAAGGGTGATGAACCTTGCTCACTGCCAATGTATATGAGGACTCAAAAGGGTCCATCACTCAACACGGTATATCCTGAGTACACCTAAGCCCTAGAATCCACCTCGCAAAATGATGAAACCCCGAAACCTCTTTTGAATCCTACACCATAGACCCTCAAAGCCCTGAAATCCCAAAAAATCCCTAAATGCTAACACCCAGAATAGCCCTTGCCTCAACTTCCGAAGCCCTAGGCCCTAAACCCGAAAAATCCCAAGACAGCCGTAAACAACACCGAAACCCCTAAAATCCTAAGACCCCAGGATATCAAACCCGAAAACCCGGCTTCACGAGGAAACGCGCCTCGGATGTCAATCATGTCGAGGTTCGTTGGGAGCCTCGATTTTGAAGCTTTACCCAAAGGCCCCAAAGTAGTTCGTTTTTGGGGTTCGTATATAGAATCCTATAGGGTAATCCCCAAAAGGAACTACTTTGGGGCCTATGGGTACAGTCTATCAGGCTTTAGGGTTTCAGGTTCAGGGTTTAGGATGTAGGGTTTAGGGCTTGCGGCTTTGTTGGGGCTGTGGCCTAAGGGGGGAGGGTTTTCTGTGCTTTGAATTTTGGCGTGGTCCATGAGTGAGACACGGGATTCCCTCAAAGTCCGGACTAACTTGGAAAATTACTGCCCAAAGCGTCCTACCCCCTCGAAATGCGGCAACTACTAACTACCCGGAATTTTAGTACCTGCAGTATGCATGGGAAACCACCCTAAACTCAAACCTTTGGCCCCAAATCCTGAACCCCTAAACCCCTAAACCCAAACCTCAATCCCTAAACCCTAGGCCATAAACTTGAAACCCCAAAACCCAAAATTCATACTCTACGGTCGAGACAAGAAGCTTCCCGAGGTAGTTCGTGATGATCGGCTGGGCCATGGAGATGTCGCCGGAGCCGCCACCTCCACCTCCGCCGGTGATCTCCTTGTGGCGACACGGGTCTATACGTACGTGTGTGTGTGTGTGTGTGGTGTGTGGTGTGTGGTGTGTGGTGTGTGGTGTGTGGTGTGTGGTGTGTGGTGTGTGGTGTGTGGTTGGTGTGTTTGGTGTGTTTGGTGTGTGTGTGTGTGTGTGTGTGTCTGTGTGTGTGTGTGTGTCTGTGTGTGTCTGTGTGTGTCTGTGTGTGTCTGTGTGTGTGTGTGTGTCTGTGTGTGTGTGTGTGTGTCTGTGTGTGTCTGTGTGTGTCTGTGTGTGTGTCTCTCTCTCTCTCTCTATATATATATATTACATGTATATATAGACATAGGGAGATAGAGATAGATAGAAAGATAGAGAGATACAGACATAGCGAGATAGAGAGATAGCGAGACAGAGAGATAGCGAGATGGAGAGGTAAAGGAAGAGAGAGAGACGGAGAGATAGAGAGATAGAGTGATAGAGAGAGACAAGGAAAGGGCTTTGCAGGAGCATAGAGGGTAAGAGACAGGGACCTTAATTGTCAGAATGGGGTTGCGGAATTACTACTGTAGGCTGATACAGGGAGTGTCATGCAATAAGGGAATACTAGCACTCATGATTCAGACCCTGAAGCAAGACTCACTCCCTGTACAACCCGACAGGCAAGAGCTGGAGAGAGGATTCGGGCTCTAGGGCTGTTATAGGGCTTCAGTGATGCATCCTTAGTATGGAACCTGCATGTTAAAATTCGTGGCTACCGAGAAATTATGTGTGTCACACTCATAAAGCCCCGCACGAACACGGAGTTGATCGATCATGATGACGACAACGACGGTGACGTTGCTGACACGAGCGTGGGGACAGTGACGACCATCAGAGCCCTGGTGCTTAGTTGGGAATGGGGGGAATGGATCCCTATAGTAGTTCCTAAATAATCCCCAATAGTAGTCCCAATAACCCATCCGCCCAGCCCCCACTAAGAACCAGACAGATCAGAGCCATTGCGCTTTCTTTAAGTATTACCCTTTTTGTAACACCTAGTACTCTTTAAAGACTGCGAATCAGAGCCGGGGGTCTTGAATCGTCTTGAAGATGCTGATGCCCTGATTCGTCAGGAATCCGATCTCGGCGTTGGGGTGCCTCGGTCGGTCGGATAAAAATGGACCCTAAAGCCCCAATATGAGGGCCCTTAATAACGGAATAGGGCTCCTTTAAAGGGATCGATGAAAGGGTTCTGTAATATAAGGGCCTTAATAATTGAAATAGGGTTTTGGCTGTAATTATAATTGGGGACCCCCGAAATAGTATAGGTAATTTTTAAGACCCCTTATAGTAACTCCCCCAACCCAGTCCCGGTTGGCCCTACACCTGCAGGGATGGTACGCTTTTGGACCTCGAGTCTTTCGTATTGCCGCGGACCAATGAAAACTATGGATTCGGATACGACTCCGAATCAGACCTTGAAAACCCTCATGAATTCGCCCTCCCTGAACCCAAAACCCTGAACCCTAAACTCTAAACCCCCGAAACCTCCAAAACCCTCAAGCCAAGCCACAGTCCGAACATCTGCGGCACCTCCAGGGGGAATCGCTCCTCGATGTACTTGACGTAATGCGAATACTCAAGCTTGCTGGCATCCTCGGCGTGTTACTTTTCGAGGGTTTAGGGTTTAGTGTTTAGCTGATCCTTGACCTGTTGCTTCCCGGCTTTTGGTGGTACAGTTCAGGGCTTAACCGTTTTCGTGTTTTTGTAGGTCTTGGGTTTGAAGGTTTCGTGCTTATACGAACATGAAGAATAGAGCCTGAATCCCAAGCCCTGAACCGCAAAACCCTCAAGTCTGCAACCGAACATCTCTGGACCCGAAACTCTCGAAACCTGATCCCCCACCTTGCAGCACCCTGCCCATACTTCGCTTACTTGGATAGCTGGCAAGCCGGTCCTCGGTTTCATAGTTGGGCAGACTCAGACGGTTTGGACTGATTGCTAGGATTTTCGGTGTCACTTGCCTTCTTGATTCAGGGCAAGCGTGCTTTGGAGTTAAATTGGAATTTCAGGGCCGTGGGTCTAAGGTAAATGCAATCCGCCCCGTGAGATGCCAAATAGCCCAACGTATAAAGCATTGACAGCTGTTCCAGCGCGAAAGTAGTTTCCGTGTGCCTATACTTGCATGGCTAGGGTTCTCCTGACCCCAAAGACCTAAAGCCCAAACCCTAACCCCTACTAACCCCTAACCCCCAAAAACCCTAACCCTAAACCCTATAACCCTATAAATCCTCAACCCTAAACCCAAACCCTTAAACCCTAAACCCTAAACACTAACCCCTACCTATAGTCTCCATTGTATTTCCTTTTTTGGTTAACCAAAATCTCTATTGTAGGGTCCTAACCATAAAACTGAAACCAAAAAAGGGAACTACACTGGAGACTATAGGCAAACCCTAAACCCGCCAGGCCACGGGTGACTTGAAGCCGGGCGCCAGGTTGCCGCCGGCCAACAGCTCTGGCGTGACAAGCACTGCCAAGTAGGTGTTGTTCACCTCTCATTTAAGGCTCATTTTTAAAATGGGGTTTAGAGTTTAGGGCTAGGGAGTAGGTGTTGTTCACCTCTCATTTAAGGCTCATTTTTAAAATAGGGTTTAGAGTTTAGGGCTAGGGAGTAGGTGTTGTTCACCTCTCGTTTAGGGTTTAGGGCTTAAGGATTAAGGGATTTAAGGGGTTTAGGGTTTGGGGTTCAGTGTTTTTAGGGAGTAGGGGATTTAGGGGTTTAGGGTTTATGTTTTATAGGGTTTAGGGTTTGGGGCTAGGGTTTACGGTTCAGAGTTTAGGGTGTTTAGGGTTAGGGTTGAGGGTTTGGGGTTTATCAGGACCCTCCTTTTACCCTCAACTTGCGGTATATGGTCCCGAAATGTCCCGAAAAGTAGGTGTTGTTCACCCTATCTGCATTTATGTATGTGTGTATCTGTTTAGATGTATGTTTGTGTATGTTGTCTCGCGCATCTGTATATCTGGAGATGTACATGACTATGTATGTATATGGCTTTTTCAGAACCAGGCTCCAGGTTTAGGGTTTCGACTGTTGCACTTTCGGAGCATCACATTCGTTAGGCACGTACATGGACATACGTAAGGCGGCATGCCAAGCCCTAACCGAGTCGCAAAGCGCTTCTACACTCTAGACCGTGAACACATAAACTCAGTGGACCCCGAATCTGGACCCGAGCCCCTCATCTCCGCGCAATAACCCAAGTTCTGTACCCTTCATTAGACAACAGCATGTTAATCCTTCCCGGTCTGCAGAAGCCTAAACCCCCACCACCCTAAACTCCCTAAACCCAGCTGAAAAAACAAACGCATCTAAATCCAACTGCAAAATGGCAAAGTCCACAACCCTAAACCCTAAACCCTATGCTTAGGGTTCTACGTTCTCTGCCCAACCCTCGACTCAGCATCGGACCCGTCGGTCCCACGGGTCCTGGGCGCATCAACCGTCTGCGGAGAGCCCATAGCTTTAGGGTTTAGGGTTTAGGGTTTAGGGTTCAAGTAAATCATGCTATGAATCCCCTTATGGTTTACGGTATATTCTTTCATTCAGGGGTCTCTGGGTTTAGGGAGCGGAGCTTTAAGGAATTACTATAGGTGCCTTGATGATTAGAGTAGGGTGTTGGGTTACATGATAGTACAAGTATAGCATGGAACCCGAAGGAAGAAAACAAGTATATTTACGGTATGAGGCTTTGGATTTAGATTTTGAGGAAGTAGCTGTAGACCAACAACAACCTTGTTCATGGAAGACACAGGAAATCATGACGAGAATCCCTCAATATGTAGGTTTCTGCTGCAGGTGAGGTTTAGGAGTTTGGGGGGCTAGTTTTTGGTTCATAAAGGCAGTATTCAAGAAGAAGTTCGGGGTCCTCAGGGAAATGGAAACAAGGTTAGAGGAAGAGTGTCGTGACTAGTCTTGCTCATGAGGCTGATTCTTGTTATGTGTGTTCTTGTTATTGTTCTTGTTGTTGCTTTAGGTATTAATCGCATTCTAAGCCCCGTTCTTCTCTTTCTGATCCTTCAGAGCTCGGACCTCTACATTACGGGTCGGAATCTGGGTCCACTAAACCCTGAGCCCGAAGTGTAAGAGGCTCATAGAGGCCCAATACAGGCCCTCACAGGTAAACTACCCTACACCCTAAACCCCTAAGCCCTAGACCCCTTACAGCCTAAACCC
This sequence comes from Symbiodinium sp. CCMP2592, assembly GCA_905221615.1. NCBI lineage: Eukaryota > Dinophyceae > Suessiales > Symbiodiniaceae > Symbiodinium > Symbiodinium sp. CCMP2592. The sequence continues at coordinate 145,864 of CAJNDT010005910.1, read as the reverse complement.
CTAAACACCCTAAACCCCTGAATCCTCAACCCCTAAACCCTATATACCCCTAAACCCCTAAATCCTCACCCCCTAAACCCCTAAATCCCTAAACCCCTACATCCCTAAACCTTTAAATCCCTACATCCTATAAACCAAGAGTCGGTGATATGGCCGCCGTACATGATCTCGCCGAAAATGTACCGGAGGTCGGGCCACGGAACCTGCAAAAAAAGAGTCGAAGACTGGCGCTGCAGGGAATAGGGTTTAGGGGTTTAAGGGTTTTAGGGGTTTAGGGGTTTCGGGTTTAGGGGTTTAGGGTTTAGGGGTTGGGGTTTAGGGTTTAGGGTGCTGCAGGGGCATATGGTGCCCTCATGGAGGTATAGCGCGATTTGCATGAAAGAGCAGCTTCGTTAGCAGTAGCTATCACATAGATTCTTCATTACTGCAGCTGTTGCTTTGTGCTTATTTTTGGCCGCACTTCTTGTCCAACTTCTTGTGCATGAAAATGAGCACTAGTTCTCTTTTCCAACACCCCTCGCACATGTTCCGACCGTTTACGGGGCGTTCTGACCTTGCCAAGTCATCCGGCCGGAGAGGCACTTCCTATTCCACTCGATTCAAGCAAGGTAATGGTCGCCCTGATCTAAAATCGATGCAGCTGTCACTGCGTCGTAGACAGGAGCGTACGCTGTGCTAGCTGAAAAACTGCCACGTCCTTCTCACTTTTCAGTGCACACATGTGCGACACAAGTGCTACTGTGCTCTCTCGTCGATAGGTCCGGCAAAGCCCAGACTATCGCATTGTACGTCTCCGCTCTCTCTCTCTCTCTCTCTCTCTCTCTCTCTCTCTCTCTCTCGTCATGTTGAATATGTAGATACATGTAGGACCTAAAGACACAAAGCCTGCCGTAGCTTTGAGCATCGCAATATGCATGGCAATGACCTCCACGCACAACCCTGTACTTTGGAGCCTGGGGCCCGCACTTTTAAGCTTAAAACTGAACTAGGCTCAATGCTCAAGCCTTCCTTCTTTGAATAAGCCCTGAAGCCTTACACTGCAAACCTGCAAAATGCTTACAGAGGCCTTTAAAGGCCCATCCTCACCCTAAACCCTAAACTCCTGACCCCTGAACCCTAACCCCTAAACCCCTAACCCCTAAACCCAGCTGAAGAAGCCTCGGTTCCCAGGTTCTCTGCATTGTTCAGGTAGTTCTTCAGCACCGTTCCGCCTGAGATGTGGACTCGTCTCTCTGGTGCTTAGAAGGAAATGGGGGAGTGGATCCCCACAGTCGTCCCTATATGGGAGTTTCCGAAAA